>VZTB01015198.1:1077197-1172478 GCA_013397245.1 Thryothorus ludovicianus | reverse complement strand
GGGCTGTGAGGGAGAAAGGCACGGCCCGGGATATGAGGGAGAAAGGCACCCTGAGGCTGTGAGGGAAGGAGGGAGTCCACTGCAGAGTGTGAGGAGAGACTGGGGGCTCCTCCCTGAGCCTGTGAGGATAGGAGGGTTCTCTCCAAAGCTACGATGGGAGGCCGGGGCTGCTCCCGCTGGCCACAGCCGGTCCCAGCAGCCCCACCCCAGAGCGCAGCTGAGTGCAGCATATGCACTGAACTAACAATACCTGAAGGATTTTTGATGAATTCTTGCATTTGTTTGCAAATTATTGAACTTCTCTCTTACAAAAAGGTAATGATATTTTGTTTGGTTTATTTCTATTCATCATTTTTACTTAAATAGGCATAAATAGTCAGATACTTGCTATGAATTCTTTTTCCTGAAGCCTTATTTCTCCCATCCAGAGTGTCTTGTAGGTATCTCAGTGCCATCCAAGTGCAAGCTCCTGTCTGTAATTCAGCTTCCTGGAGGAAGGACAAGCCCAGCTCTCATTTGTTTGCACATATCAGGGCTAGCTTTCTCCTTTGGACTCCTACATTGTCCCAAGAGACCTGCCACTCCTGCCCAGGCCCTCCATGTGGTGTGGAATGTAACCTGGTGTCCAGAGCAGGCTGCTAATTACAGCTTTAATTTTATTGTGCTTAGGAGGAGACAGATATCCAACCTTCCCTTATAAGTATGGATCTGAAGAAAGGCAGATAAGGTGTGCTGACAGATGGGACAGCCTGATGGCAAATTGCCCATCAGGTGAGTAAAACCTGAGACTGATGAGCCCCATGAAAGGGTGACTGTTGCCAGAACAATACATGTGGATAAATAAAACTGTGTATCTACATATATATTGCACACACACCCCCCTATACGCATTTGTTTCCCTGTGCTGTTAGCAGCATCAGTTCCTAAAAGACTTGGAAAAGAAGAAAACGTGTATTTTATATTATTCCTGTGTATACATTTTCTACCTAATACATTCTTCGTTTCCTCTGGGGTCTTAAAGAAGTTGCTAATGTATAAGCAGTGCAATTTATAAGAAACCAATGGGAATCTAAATAGTGTCTTACAATGCCTAATTTTGGTGGTAAATTAAAAACCCCTGCACTTTGTGTTTCAGAAAGGACCTGTTATTTTACAAGAAATGAACTATTATTTTACAATAAGAAAATAAAAGCAAGAGTCTGCTCTTAGCTGTAAATACTGCAAAAATTATTTTAATTTTGAAAATGGTGAGCTGTGGTTTTGTTAGTTGCAAACTGCTGCAGCTCCATAACTTTGAAAGGGGGAACAGCTGATTTATATCAATTCCTAATGTTTTATTCAGAATTCTTGGATCACAGTACATTAGAAATCACTGTGGTAGATTTACCATAAATATTCAGATTCTGCAGTATTCCTTCAATAATCCCGTTAATTTCAGAGGCTTAAAAATACTCAAGAGGACAAATTCCCCTGGAAAGAGGAACCACTGACCAGCCATGAGCTGTGGTTCTGGGCAGTATCAGCACAGCCTGCTTTGCAGTGTGGTGCTGAACTGAGTGGTGTCACACCAGCTGTGCTCCTTGGTGTGTGTACTATTGTTTGCCAGCTCTGTTGGGTTCAATACAGCACCTCTTGGGATGGGCAGGAGCCTTTCCACTGACTTCATCAGGCATTTGGTGTTTAGGGATACTGGATGAGATCAAATGGCAGCTATTAACGTAGCCTGGCCTTCTTCCAGCTTTAGTTAGTGCCTGTAGTGCTTATACAACCTGTTTGCTACCTAATTTTCTCTCATTTTATAAAACAGAGAATGACTCAGCCATGCTATGCCGCAGGGATTGTTTGTATATTGTCACTTATCTTTGTAATTCAAAGCAGCTAAATCAAACAGCCATCCAGTTACTGACCCTTTCTATGAGTTGTGTGTCCAAAGGCTGCCATTTACCTTTATAAGATTGACCAAAATGATTATGAAAGTTCAAACCCTTGTTCATACTCTCTTAAAATGCTCATTTTTTTCAAAACTGGGACAGGTATTTGGTGCTGTTGGAAGAAAAACCTGCAAACCTGGAACAACGGTAGGTCAAGTTTTGGTGCAGATGATGTTTCAGAAATGGAGCGGGTTGAAATATTTCCAATTTTAAGATGTTGTTGGTCTCTTTAAATATAAATTTTGGGCAAAGGAAATAAGTAATAAAGAAAATAACTGCAAAAATTATTTCCATTAAGTAGGAAATTTCATTACACATCTCTGCACTCGTAAGATTTGAAGAGGGGAGGCGCGGTTGATCAGCAGCAACCAAGTGTCAAAGGCACATGAGTTTGGTATTGTAGATGCTGAGCCTGTTTCTGCACTGGTGACTGAAGAAGGCAAGCCATCCACCATCTGGAGTTTGGTACCTCTCATCACATCAGGACTTTGCTCATTTCTCTTCATTTCCACCAGCAGTTTGTCCTCCCTGCTGAGTTTTTTCCCTCAGGTTATTTGAGGGAAACAGGTGTTTCTCAGGAAGCCTCAGTGCTCACAGCTCTAATTGCTGTCTCTGGCAAATGGATCCTTTGTGCTGTCTGGAGGATTAATAGAGGGTTAGGTGCTTAAAAAAATAAACAGTGAGTGCAAACAGTGGGAAGGAGTAAAGCTTCGCGTGGCTGATGAGCGAGGTGATGTCATTTACTTAGCAGAGGTGATACAGTAGTCAGAGATGCCATGAGGGGAAGGCTCCTTTGAAGGAACCAGGGGAGTTGTGAGACAAACCACAGAGGAGCTGTTAGTGGCCAATGGGAAAAGCTGGTTGGGTTTGAAGCCTCAGAGCTCAGGTGCAGTGCAAGAGAATAGGGGCTCATTGTTAAGGCAAGGATCAGCACTCCCTTTTGTTCTGTCCCCTGCCCCCCTCCCCCTCTGGCACTACAATAATAATATCTTGTCACTCTTTAGACATGCTGGCACAGATTGTGTTCACTGATGGATGTTCGCTCAATGGACGTACTCAAATGGTTTGTTTCTGTTGATGTATGTCTTTGGAGGCTCCTCTAATGGGAGTGTAAATAAATGAACCCTTCAGCAGGGATTTCTTTCACTGCAATCCATTTTAACCTCTGAGTGCCTTGCTGTCAGGAGTCACCCCAAATGCTTACTGCCTTACGTTGCTTCTGCCTTTTCCTGGAGTTTCATGTGTTCTGTTTGCTGTCCATGTGCCCAGGCAACTTGCTATATGTGGCTGCAATTAATTTTTATAATGAGTATTTAGTAAAACAAGGCTGAGAAATCAAGATGAGCGGTCAAGAAAGGTAAGGACCTTTAACTGGGACAGTTAAAAAGATTTCCCATTATTTCACCTAGGGGTGATGACAAGCTCTTGAGATTAATTTCTTTAAAGTTGTGAGCAACTGGTTTGTATGAGGTTGTGGATCATAGAACTGGAACTTTATTCCTGTGGTCAGCTCTCACAAGTACATAAATACTACAGTGCTACTTTTCCTCAAGACAGTGGAACTCCCAGACACCTTCAGAAAAGACCTGGAGTGAATATATTATAGTGATAAACAAAAAATAGCTTTTACAGAGAAGGTAGGCCCTAATGTATTGTTCTCTGGAGATTTTTTCATGAGAGTTTTGAAAGGAGGTCAGCATAGTTTTCTATGCTAACAGCTCTGTTCTAGAGTTTGAAGTGCTCATACTTGGCACAGTTCTCCTAACCTTGAAGTGCCATAATCCATTATCCTGCATTTAAAGAACCATTTAATGATCACTGACCAAACCCCATTTTTTCAAGTGTTCGCTTAAAAAGGCTTCTCCAGAGAAACTTCTATACCAGCACCAAGGAACTTCTGGTGAAGGTGGAAATGGAAGGTAAGAGGCCTAGTGCTAACAGGGAAATTTCAATTGTTAACAGGGAAAAATTACAAGACTGGTTGCAGTTTTCCCTCCATTTCCATTCCCAGATGAATCAGTCGTGCAATAGGATATGCTTGCACAGAGAGATAACGTCACACGGCTACAGAAATGCTCACCAAGTGCAGAGATCTGATATGTTCCATGTAACCTCCTAACAAGTTAAGTGCTGGGACAACATTCTGTCATATTATACATCTGCAGCAAAGGCAATTAAAAAAGAGCCTTCTCCCACTTCAGTCTCTGGCTCATAGGAGATGCAAATGCCAGATTTTGCCAGAAGACCCAGCTATTGACAGAGATCAGCCCTTCCTGAAATGCTTTTTTAAATTCTTGTCTATTCTGTCTGGAGTTTTCAATGCAAATGTACTCACTGAGGGAGAAAATCCTCTTTTTCAAATATGCAATTTATTTTTCAGCCTATATGCTTGCCGACCCTGCTAATAAAGTGCTATATAAAAGCTGCATTCTAGAATGAGGAACATTGTCCCTCAACCCCTTCTCTTATGTGTTTATTGTAGAGAAAATGTAAGGACTTTATTGGAAGGTTGGCCATGAGGACACTGGAACAGAGCATCCAGTATCTCCATATCATTCCTTCATTGTTTATGGTTGCAGCATAGTACATGCAGCACCAAATGTGAGTAAGAAGAAGGAGGGGTGCAAAAGAGAACTTCAAATGACTGTGATGAATAGTTGAAAGTGAACAGAGGGGCTTTTAAGGCTCCTTTAAAGAAAGCCTAATGCTCTGCTTCCCTAAGCAGCAGGCTACTGATGATGGAAAAGTCACAGACATACCTGCAGAGATTTGGGAAGCTCTTATTTCAGTGGGTCTTTATGGCAGCTAAAAAAATAGAATTCCTGTGCTCCTGCCAACAAGGCTGGTGTGTCCAGCTCACTTTTCTCCTTTCCATTTTGCTCTGTAAGGACAATGTGCAATGACTTGGACAGTGCTGAACTCCAAACCATGTCTATCCTTATTTAGCCACCAGGTCCTGCTTGTGTCTGGTACTTCCATACTTGAGCAGTGCCATCTCGAGGACTGCTGTTTCCTGGCTGTATTTCTGGTTCTGATGGTGACATAAAATGCCAGGGTCTGCAAGCCCTGAATCTTCTCTGCCTTATTAAAACAAGTGGTGACATTTTCTTAGACATACACAACCTGCACTTCCCTAGTGGCACCCTGGAAATCCAACATTAGTATAAATCAGGAATGAAGAGCCTTACATCTTCTTCCTGCATCACCCTGTTTTATAACAAGCTTTCTAAAATATTCTGAACTCAGTCTAAAAATATTGGCTTTTCCAACTCCTTATGAATTGAAAAATACAGCAAAAATGCCACAGATGCAAAGCGTTTTTAAAAGAAATTCTTGAGGCTTTTAAGTGAGTCTGTTGTTCGAGCCCAGCTAAAATTGTTTAGAGTGGAATCAGGCAGCCTTTGTGCACTCGGGGCTCTGCAGGATCACGTCTTCGAGGGAGATGCAGTATGGATGCTAGCGTTCAGCTGACCCTGAGCTACTGCTTCATGCTGTCCCCCCCATGGGCTTTTCCTCTTGTGCCACTTCCTCTGCCTCCATGGTGTGGGTGTGCTGCAGGCTGAGCCCTGAGTGTGGCTGAATCCTGGAGGGGAGGGGGAAGGGGATCAGTGGCAGCTTGTGGCCGCTAGAGAGAGGGCAGCGAGGGATGCAGAACCCGGTGGGTGCAACCACCCTGAGCAGCAGCGCTGCCCTAACTGAGCATTGCCTTGGTTTGTGGTGACGGCACTGATAGAAACGTGCCCTCAAAGCGCTTCGGCTCCTAAGTCAACACCGTTCTTGTGAGGGTGAATTCATTGCCAGGGCAGGCCACGCCTCTTCGCACAGGCCTTTAGGAAAGGGCAAAGAAAACAAGCGCCGTGGTGCCGAAATCAGAGCGATGGCTGATGGAGCCCCGATGGGGAGAACAGCCAAACAGCCTGAATGGAATGTCAGTAAGCATGGAAGTTAAAAATACACTTCTCAGACCTTGAGGACACTCTTGGGACTAAGAAGCTATATTGATACTAGACTTCAAAAGTTCCAAATAAACAGCAGGATTTTCTCAATGCACAGAAGTACATATTTGTGATGTCAAAGCAATGTTATTTCTGCACTGCAAATCTCAAGGCACATGCCTTAAAAGCCTGTCCAGATAAGTTGCAACTCATTTAATTTACATTTATAATTGCTCTTATTTTATTTTAGTGTATCTTAGAAACTTAATTTTAGATTCATACTGTGAATCCCAAATTTACATCTTTCTGAAGAGAACGTTACTCTCTTTAGGATAGAGAGCAGATCTTGTGTGAGAGCAAGTGATCTTTCAGAGGATTAACATTCATTCTATGCTAGTTGACCTTGGACAATTAAAGTAGGAACAGTTACATTGATTTGCTTTGGGAGATAATTATGCACAGGTAAGAGTGAGCCTCTAAAGCCAGACATTTCCTGAATGCTCCTTATTCTAAGTATTTGGAAGAACAGCATATCCCTTGTCCCAGTACAGATGGCTTCCCAGTTCTCAAACTCTGGGCAGGCTTTGTTTTTTTACTATAGAAAAATTAGAACTATAGATGCCATTGCCTGGATGGAAATTGTTGGAAATAGTTGTAATTCTGTTTTATTAATCTATGTTACACCCAGAAGTTGCTTTTGTGAAAGTATTTTAATTCACTTAGATTTGTCTAGGACAACTTGAAAAGATTGCAGTGTACGGAGAAAATATTTTATATTTGTGTCCTTTTGGTCTAATAGCAAAGCTCAGATAGAGCCAAAGGCATGACAAATGCCATAAAAGAAAATCAAGTGTATGGATTTTTCCATAGTAGACAGAGCCTGTGGAATAACTTTCCATGATAGAAAGTCCTTGAATAAGGGTTGTAGGCTGAATCAATGACTGTAGCCTGTGTAGATCAGAGTGGTGAATTGTAACAGTACTCTCAGAGGTAAAAACCCCAAGCACTGATATAGAGGAGCTTGTATATTTATGATAAATGCCAGCCTCCTAACAGGGAGCCAAATCTCGTGTTTTATGAATGTGTGAGTGTGGCAGTTGGCTGCTGCTGGAAGAACAACCACACTCAAGGCAGGAGCATTTAAGCATAGGTAGATCTGAATTAAAATAGTGATCTGCATGGCTTCATGGAAAAGCTTAATTCTGAGAACATGAAACCCCTGTTCTACACATGCAGGGAGCAGCATTCTCCTTGTGTGATTGTTTCAATATAAAAGGGAAAGCCATGCTTGATGGGGAAGGAGGAGAATTCCATTTTAGTACATTATGTGTCAGAGGACACTTCATTCCCCAGAACACGAAGAAAAATGCCCTCTATAACTGCATTTTTAATACAACCAAACTCTGTGCATGAGGATGAAGCTCAGAAATACTGCTGAGTTTTCTATATGTGACTCACTGTGCAAACTCCCTTAGTTAATCTCATTTCTGTGCTCAGTAGGATGTGGGGGCTCTGGAGTGCTCTGTAGCACTAAGGGGAGCTGCTTTTAGAGCTGGATTTGAGCTCTATTATTGAGAACTCGTCAGAGGGCTGGGCACTACAAAGAGGGACACTTGAAAGCCAGGTGCTGGGGAGAGGGAAAGTGCTGCATGAGCAAGAAGTGAGATTATAAATTAGAGTTCAGCTCAGCACGTTTGGAGTCACATAAATAGCTTAGGGGTTTGTAAAAGAACACCCTCAAGGATTCAGAATTATAGCCAAAGAGGAGGGAAAACATAATGCTTTAGTACCAAGTGATTTATGCACCAAATAAGTTTGAATTAGTCACTAATGTGAAGTGGGTTTGGAAAGATTAATAACCCTTACCAGCACTTACTGTATGATGATCAGCCATAAATCTTCTTTGAACAAAATGGGAAGTAGCCAAATCCTTTCTCTCTGGAGATGGGCAGTGCTCGTGTTGTTGTTCAAGGGCTGGTCACTTTGAATTCTGCTTTTTTTCTTGGGGTGAGGCTATGGATTGCTCATGGCTACTTGGGCATTTCTAGTTGGCCCAGAAGACACGTGCTGCAGATGGTCCTGGAAAGGGATGGGATAACAGTGTGGAACTGGGAACTCCCTCTTGCCTGGCTCACACCACTAGCAGTGTACCGTTCACTTGCTGGAATGGGCACTTTTGCTCAGAGAGGGAACAGAAAAGTGTGAAAATGCTGTAGATTGCACACTCAACATTGTTGCTGTTCATGGTCTGACTATTTTGGTCCTGAATGACTTTTAAGATCTTTTTCCTGCTTGTTGTGGTTGTTTGAAGTGGAAAACTTTCCATTACGACTAAAATCCTGTTCTAGTTGGTGCTTTGCCCATCTGTATTTGTGCCAAAACCAGTATGACTTTTGATTTCTTCTGAGCATCTGTCAGCTGGTGACCCACCACACCTTCTCTTGTGTGGCCTGTGTAAACCAGTGCCGACCAAAGCTTCAAAGAGTGACTTCCCTCCTTGTAAGACGCTACCTCACACTTATTTCCAATAAACTGCCATCCTCTCAGTTTTCCACGAGCAATAGGTAATTGAGCACTAACCTCAGTGTGTGAAAATCTGTGTGGCAGATGAAAAAAACATCATTAGACCAAAGGCAGCTGGAGTGCAGTCATGGAGTGTAAAGAGCTCAGCTCCCATAGAATCTCTTTCATGGATATTTAGAGTTTAGGATGAAAAAACTGTTTGATTGAGGTGAAATTCTTATCAATCCAGGAAAGAGGGAGAGCTGTTTGAGGAAACAAATGTTGAGGAGGCTGCTAGATCAGCCAGGTGTGAACCCCCTGTAATTCCATCTGAACAGCAAGATTTGCTTAGGTTGTTGAGGGTGACGTGTCCCAGAAGATGCAGATTCTATAAAACAGAGAGTCCTCTGCATGGCAGAACAGGCTACTGCTGTGTCATAAAAAGACACCTTTTGTGTCATGTAGCTTTTATTATTTTAAATGAATGTTTGGCATTGTTTTGTTACCTGAGCCTACTTAGCCGGTATTTAAAGCAGCTTTTTCTGCAAACTTGCTGGACAAGATGTAATTGTTCTGCATAAAACATCCTGGTGGGCCAAAGCACAAGACTGTGAGGGACCTACACTCAGCACTTGTTCTACAAGTCCATCCTTAGAAATGTCGAGGCCTTCCCTTCCCTGAAAGTGCACCAAGGTGGTTGTTGTGATTGCTGGGAAGCCAGCAGTGGGGATTAGGAGAGATACCTGCTCTTTTCAGTTTACCTGAGCAGACTTAGAGAGCCAAAGTAGTTCCTAAACCATGTCACTTGTGTGCAACCACAGCTATCAGCTATTGCCCAGAGAAGTTGTTCCATGTGGCTCTTCTCCCTTTTCCAATGTGGAAACAATGCCTGCTTTCTTCCAAGAGGATCTTGGAACAAGCAGGAATATCCACATGAAAAATCAAATGAGAATCCTCTTAGTTTAGTCTTACCTTTTCCAAGTTGACATGGAAGTACTTGAAAAGCTGTTCAGTGAATCCTTTCAAGAGTAGGCTCCTGGCAATATTTTTGTGAGTAATGATCCTGAAGCCAGAACCATAAAAGGCATAAAAATACTCTTCCTAAGCACACTTCCCCTGTGCACATCTGTGGAATGTGATTTTGAAATGCCTCAAATTCACACTCACACAGAATCTGTCACAGTTCCCTGTGACCTTGATCAGAAGCGTTTCCCTTAATGCCTGTTATGCTTCCAGATAAGCAGAGCTCCTCCCATTGACCCAGGCAGGTCATTATCCTTTTCCCCTTTATCAGGAACCCTCAGCCAATTAATCACACACTGCTCTGCAATCTTGAGGCTCAATTATGCCTGGACAAGTGTTGCTCAGCTGTTCCTCCTGCTACAGATGTGGCATATCCTGAGATTAGCCCCAGTTCGCAGAAGTCACTGATTCCGTATCAGGCGCTAAGAAAAGCAGGGCTGCCTGGGAGGGAGGCACCATCTTGGAAGCATTTTATCACACAGTAAGTGGAGATGTCTAAAAAATCCTGCTTGCCACCACCACATCACAGAAAGTCCTTCTCACTGGTGGTTGCCTCTCAGCCCGAGACAATTTACCAGTATTTTCTAGATGGGGATGTCAGCAGTCTAATAAACTGTTAGTAGTGCACTGATGACAGACAGTAGCTAGTTCTCCTTTGGGACAGTTGATAGCTTAACTTGGAATCCCTGTGAGAAACCTATTTTCTCCTCTTTTGTGAAAACCTGTTTTATGCACATAAAGTAGCTTCTGGTTTCTTTTTAATTTTCCTATTTGCTTACCATTTGCTTGGGATACTCCATCATGGATGTGTGTGTGTGCAATAGATTGGTGATATTTTTGATTAGTCTAAAAATTCTGCCTTAGATTTTTTGTTTTAGTTGTTGATTGTTTGGGTATTTCTCAGTAGCTGTGGCTTGACACAATTGTTTCTAAAGGGCCTGGGTCAGAGTACATTATGTGGCCCCCAGGAGCACTTTGGGACACCCACTGAAACTATGAGCAAGATGTGCCTAATCTAGGCAGTGTGATTCTGTGTTAGTGAGGTTATTCTTTGTAACCATTTTCAGCTACACAGAGGCTCATGCAAACATTTAGTACAGATGCCTGCAATTCTATAAAATTGTGTTATTCTCTTTTAAAAAATGGCCTTCTGATTTCTATAAAGAGACCTTATTAAAAAAATTATGAGTTTTGAATATTGAAATGTGGTTCCTCCTGTTTTTATTTTTCAAAAGCTCATTTTTGAACAAGATAAGCAGATGCTGAATATGTAATTGTTTACTATGGAAAATCATAGACTCTGCAGAATAACTACCCTTTACCACTTTTAGGCTTCAATTAAGTTCTCTTAGAAGCCCCTATGGAATGAAGGCATTTGCATTTCCTCTGTGGATAGTGTCATAGAGAGTCAGTGAGCAGATAGGATCTGCTTCTGCACCCTGCCCCTGCCTGGGGGCTCTTTGCACGCTGGTGTGAATGCAGGACAGGCAGGCAACTTAAATAGGATTTGGGGCTGTGGAAGAACAACTGGATTTAGCTGGGGCTGGGGCTGCTGTGAGCACACAGCAGGACTCCGTGAGCTCACAGGGCTGAGCTGGAAAACTTCTGTCTTAAAACAATCAGACATTCTGCCTCTGGCTTTCTGCAGACAGAGCCATTGCTGTGACTTCTCACACTGGTGTCTCTATTTGCAGTCCAGACCAAGCCTGTGTGTGTGTCAGATATTGCACCAATATTGCACCAGATACTGCAGCTCTTTTTTGTATCAAGGTACCAGTCAAGGGAAAAGCGACTTGGATTTGTGTTGTCCAAGGCTGGCACATCTAAAATCCATTTTGAATGGCCTTTATGAGTCAGATTCTCACATACAAGTTCTCACTGACCGGTTGGTTCAGCTTGTGGATGAGTCCAACTGTGCCAAGATACTGAAAAAGGATTTTCACTTCCAAGAGTGAATTGCAATCTAAGTGCAGGGCTACAGGAGCCTGATGTGATAGATTTATTGCTGAAAAAGTTATTTGCATCTTCTTACCAAAAAGATACAGAAAATGGAGACTGTGTAAATATGTGTGCATACAAAGAATATTTCACTTGAAACTTGTTGCATTTTATTTTAATTCTCAAAATTATGTGGTAATGCTTGGGCTTCGCTGATTGTTCAACAGCAAATAGTGTAGATGTATCTATTTTTTATGACACAGCTATTTCATTTATAACACTTCTATGGTTTGGGCTGTCCACACAGAGGAGAATATAAGCTTCCTCTGTTTCTGCAGCTCAGAGCTCTCCAACCATCCCCCTCCCACATTTTAAAATTAATTAAAGGGAACCTTAAACTCAAACACATCTCAAAAAAACCCAAATAGAGGTGGTCTCATCTTTAAGATGAAAAAGAGGATTAGAACCGGAGGAAACTGAAGTTATTTTGGTGCTTTATAAATAATCTTCCAATTTCCTATCTCTTGCCACTTCATCTCTTGTGGCGTTACTGCTGGATTCTGCTACTCTTTTTTCCAGACTTTCTGCTTTCTGTGTTGATCAGCCACAGGAGTGGAAAAGAAGCTGGAAAGATGAAAGGAGCTACAGACTCCTAAAGAAGGCATAGGAAATTTCTAGGGATGCAGGTAGGAGCAGGACATGCAGTTCAGCTGGGGGAAGCTAATTTACCATCTAGTCCCCATGGGAATCAGGCAGAGCTAAGAACAGAGCAGGTTTCTGATGAGGAAAGTAAAGGACAACATTTTTGTATCAAATCCCAAATTTTTCAACCTCTTTGGCTAGGAATTAAAATATTTAGCATGTAATCTGAAAGGGGGTTGTGTAGTGTTGTTTCTCCAGTATTGGATCTCCAGTGCTGTATCTGTTGCTCTGCTTGAGGTCTTGGCAAAATGAAGAAATGCTGAATAAAGTTTATTTCCTCTGTGGCCAGATTATATCAGGGTAAAAGCATGTCCTTTTATTTTATTACCATATGTTCTAAAAAGATCCCTTCCTGCTTGGAAAAAGTTACATGTTTTTCTTGTTTTCAATATATTTCACTAGTTTTAAAATACAACTTTAAAATACAACTTTACTTACAGTCTTGGCTGTAAAAACACCAACACCATTTGCCTTTCACAGGTGGTAATGTGGAGATGCAGAAATATCAGGAAGACTCCAGGACCATCCCATAGATCAGGATGCAAACCCCAAGTTTCTCTCCATAAACCAAGAAGCATCACCTTGTTTGAAGACACTTAAAATTTTGTTGAATGGGCCAAGGAAAATGTTTGTGTTCAGACTTTCCTTATCTAACAGGTGTGACTGGATGTGATTTAGCAGAGTCTTTATTGAGGTAGGAAAAGAAAGACACACCATGTGGTATCTGGTAAGTAAACTGCAAGGAGGTGAAAATATTTCATTTAAACATAAAAACAAAACTGAGGGCCTGACCTTAGGATGAGTTATGATGGCAAAACACTACAGTGAGGTGAGATGAGATGGGGCCCTAAACTCAGACTCCCTACTATAGTATCTGTCAGTTTAAGGAAAATTGAGTCCTGTGAGTGATTCTGGAAATATCTGTACTGTTTTCTTCTATGAAAATGTCTCATTCCTAAGTCCTGCTTCTCTTTTTCTTTTTTTTTTTCCATGGAAAAACCATGGGCTCTGTTGGTGGTGATTGTACTTTGCCTTTCCCAAGTTCCATGGTTCTGGGTGGATGTGGTGCAAATTTCATGAGATTTTAGATTAAGGTCCTGTAAGCAGATGCCAGCATGTGTGTAAGCACTGCTGTATGCTTTTCTCCTCCTCTCATTTATTACCTTGCAGCATCTGAATACAGAGGAAATTAGAGATTCAGATTGGTATTTCTCAAAGAAAAAAAAAAAAAAGGAAAAATAGTGAAAGAAAAAAGAAAAAGAAAGGGGGAAGGATCCCACCAAAATTGCTTTGTGATTCACTGTGGGGTCGTGACCCTGTCCCGCTGAGACTTCTGTTCCAAAGTAGTAACTTGGTAGCTGGAGTTTTTTTAAGTGGTTGTTGATTGGCTTAGCTGCAAGAAAATCACATTTCCCTGAAACTCTTAGGGATACTTTAAATGGGTGGATTATCCAGCTGCCTGATTAGAAGTTTGGGTTATGTAAACACCGAGTGTTTAGATTTAGGCTTTTCAGTTGAAGTCCAGGCAGCTGTTTGCACTTAACTCCATCAAGAAGCCCAGTTAATCAAAGAGCAGGAAGGATTTTTTACCTTCTTAAACCTGTGTCATTATTTCTGCTGTCCAAACCCTTTGGAGTTAGGCTTGTTGCAATGTAGAACAAGATCTTTTAGATGTTCTGCTGAGGAAACAGGAAAGAATGGATGGGGTTTGGGTTAGTGAGATGTGATGCCTCGTGGATTTTTCCCTTTTGCTGTGACATAATCATTTTTCCATTAGTTGAAGTCAAACTTGTCTTTTTGAGTCTTGGAGAGCTGCTGAGAACAGAAGGTGGAGACAGATCCACCTCAAAGCTCTGGCTATGTTCTACACATGTAGCAAGTCCAACCATGAGGATCTATGGAAGCTGTTTACACTGGATTTATTTTAGGGCATTCTTGACAGTGTCAAGAGGTAGCAGAGTAACCAACTAGCTTAACACTTCAGAATCTAAGCAATGAAAGAGTCTTTGTGTAGCAAAGAAACAGAGCCTTTCTTCTCCAGGAAAAGAAAAAAAAAGGAAATAAGGGAAAAAAAACGAAAAAGTTTGGTTTATTTTTCTGTGTTCTGTTTTATCCACTACCATTTTTGAAATGTAAAATTTCAGGAGAAGAAAACCCCTCAGAACTCTTTGTAAAGCAGCCTCTCTCAGTGGTACTCTCTTTACATTCCTCTTCTAATTGCTGCAATTATAATTACTAATTGTTGATTTCTATTTCTGACATTTGTCTTCGTTTTCTAAATCTAGAGGTAGGCAGATGCATACAGGGAGCACTTTCATGTGCATCTATGGCTTGCATACTTCTGATTAGTCAAAATTAATTTCTGATTATTTGATATAAGTAAGATTTGCTGCCTTTTCTGTATGCTTACAGTTGTACTGTGTGCCACCAAAACCTAAATATATAATACAGTACAATTTTTTAAAGTTGTAAACCAAGTTTAGGAGTGAGAATCAGAGCATATTAAAATATTTTATTGTTGCTACAATCATCTCCAAATCCTTGACATTTCCAGATATTATATAGTTCTGACCATTGACAGTATCACCAGGGGGCTCTGGTGATGCTGTTAACACACAAATGATGCTCCTAAAGCCATCAAGGGCCCAGCTGTGATATTTTATTTTTTTCACACAGAGAACTGTGGTTTCATGGGGCAGGCATTTCCCTGTCAGATTACTGGATAATAAATCCAAGATCCATCATTCCAGCCTGAATTACTAATCAGTGTCATATTGTAATTATAGAAAATATATTCAAGAATGTTCTTGCTAAATATCAATTTGCTTTTAATCTATAAAACAAACCTTAATTTATATTTTATAATGTACATGGCTTTCCCTGTAATTACGTCTAATGTTTATGATGTTAACAAAAAAAATGTGCGTCAAATAATCCTGAAGAAACCCTAATTTCTGTCACTGTGTGGTGCCTGGGGACACATCTATTCCTGTAAAAACTGGAATAAACCTCCCACAAACAATAAGCATATGGAAATACAATAGGCAGCAAAGGACTCTGGTGAAAATATTGGTTTGTCTGTGCTAACATTTTATTGTGTCATCTGATAATGAGCTATTGATCAATATTTGCAGACAATTGAAAGTGATCAGATGGTCCAGGCAGGAAGACCTGACAGTTGAATGATCTTTTATATTTTCCTTCCATTTGTTCACATTACTCTGAAGGTTCATTTTCCTTTTCTGATCTAATATGGCAGTTGGGTATCAAATTGTGGGCATAGTGACTGGAATAAGAGTGAGTTCTTGTTGTTATTGTTCATATTGTTGTTTTTTTTCCAATAGATATATCTCTATTTTCCAATAGAGATCCAGGTGTCTGGGTGGATTATAATCTTGTCACAAACTTTTGTGCTTTGACCTGTGTTTAAGCCTGAGCTTTTCTGATTGCCTCTCCTGCTTGGCAAGCCTTGCCTACAGAAAGTAGCAGGCAGTGTTTCGGGTCCCTGTTCCCAGGTAATTCTGGGCCACTCACCATTACCAGATGTGCAGGTGTTCCTTCTGTAAAGAATGAGGTAGAATAACTTTATAAGGTACTAGGGGTAAGACTATTTACAAGAGCCTGGAGTGGCAGGACAAGAGGGTATGGATTCAAGAGAAAAGGTTTAAATTGGATATTAACAAAAAAATCTTCCCTGTGAGGGTGGGGAGGCACTGGAACCAGAGAAGCTGTGGCTGCCCCATCCCTGGAGGTGTTCAAGGCCAGGTTGGATGTTCCTTGGAGCAGCCTGGTCCGGTGGGAAGTGTCCTTGCCCATCACAGGGGTCTTAGAACAAGATGGTTTTTGACATTTCCTTCCAACCCAATCCATTCTGTGATTCTATGACACTGCCTAGTCTCTAGGAAATGCTTCCTCCTTCTACCCACCAGGCCAGTTTATATCACTATTGCTGCACACACAGAACATGTCNCTTCTACCCACCAGGCCAGTTTATTGGTGCACTCACTGAACATGTTTGAAGCAGCATTAATTAAGCAGCAGGCTAGGATGCACTTTCCAGTTTGTTATAGACTTCAGCCTCCCAGAAATGGGAACTGAGAATTGTCCTTGCATAGCTCCATTTTGTTGGGAACATCTCTCTCTGTTGTTTACCAGCTAGATGACTCTGATTTCCAGATTCAGGGAATGCCAGGTCGCTTGGGTCCCCTGGGTTATTATTTCCTTTCAGACTGTGCTCCCTAGGCTTTAGCTGGAAGTAGATGGGTCGAGGAATGATCTCATTGACATTCTCTCCTTTTCCTCCAACTTTTGGGACAGTTGCTTAGCAGCCACCCAGTGGGGAATGGTAGCAATCCAGTCCTCCCTCTCTGCAGTCAGGCTGTGGCCAATAAGTAATGTCATGCTTGCCAAGACAAGGGTAATAAAATCTCATGCTTGAGGGCATAAGACAATCATTGCAGAAGTCAAGCTTGAATCCCTCCCCAGACGTGCTCCAGCAGTACACAGCTACCTCAGCCAACAGTGCTTGTGAGTCTCCCATAGAGCAAGGAAGGGCCCCTCACACAGTGTGTTCCCCACTTCTGCACCCTCAATCTTCCATGTAGCTGTTCTAGTGCTTACTTGTGCACAAAAGTAAAGTTGGAAAAGCTGGAGGTTAATCAGAACCTCACCTTGATGCCAGCTGTGCTGTGGCTGTGTGCTGGTGTCTGTTTACCATGGACATGTTGGGTTTTCCTCCTTCCCTTGGAACACATGGCTACACTGAAGTGATTTCTGCAAAATTCCTGCTGTTGTGATGCAGCTGCAAGAGAGGAAGTGTGACTTTACACCAGCTGTGAGTGCTTTCACCTCTATTCCAGGCTCTGCTTTACATCCAGGATTGGTGGAAAAGAAATGTGTGCCAGAGAGAAAGTCTAGAGATTTAAATCATCAGCTAATGTAAATGAGCATCAGTCCATTGACCTCAGTGCAATGACACTGTCCTTGCCATCTCAGGAGTCTCTGGACAAAAGCAAACGAGAGTTGTGTTCCTTCATCTGGTTTAGTTTGGGAAGTAATGGAATATTTTCTCGAGAAACTTGAGTCCAGAAAAGGACTCGAGCACCTGCAGCCTCTGATTGGGAGTGTGGGCTCCCTGAGAGTGCCCTGGCAGCTGGGCAGAGGAAGCACCCAGCCTGACCTTTTGCAAAATACCTCCTTCCATGGGCATTGGGAGGCAGGAGCCTATAGAAATGAGGTGTTTTAGTGGCTTTTTGATAAAAGAAATGGATGTGAAATGGTGCTTCTGTGTTGGACACGACGCTCTGAGGTCTGGTCAGTGCTGTCTGTGCACAGTGAATCAGATTCATCACAGAATTACTGAGCAGTACCAGGAAAGGAGAATCTCTAATTATGATTCAATAGGAAAATACACAACAGTCAATAACCCATGGAACTCTTCCGTCTGTGTGTGGGGTGCAGCAGTGTAGTTCAGTGTCCTGAGCTCTAATATGGAATATCTATGTATTAGATTGGATTGGGTTTTCCCAGTTCTCTTCCTGTAGTAAGCTTAAGAGAACAGCTACGTGAACTCTGAATTTTCCTCTTCTGAAGGGAGAGGGGCTGCCATGCCTCATCTACATGACAGGCTGCAGTGGGAATTTGGAATCTAGAGTGGAGTGGAGGTTTTCAACCCAGAGAAGTTGATCTTTCTCTCTTAAACATCGTTGTACTTTATTAGCTGATTCACCTGCCACCTTCATTGATTTTGCTTAATTTTTGAGATAAGTAGCTGTATCAATGGAAAAATTGTTTAGACTTATTAGACTAAAATAATGACTATCATGCAAAGATTATGCTTTTTTTATTACAAATATTGAATCCTTATATAATCCAACATTGAAAAACAGGCAGGGAATATATATATATACATATATTTACAATTTGTCAAGAGATCTTGATAACTTAACTGAAAAGAAATAAAAAGGATCTTCAACAGACACCCCTTTAACAGAAATTCCAATAATCCATGTTCATAGAAGTAAACCAAACCCAAAAGCTTTAAGTTTCCTTTTCCTCCCAGGAGTTACATTATCTATGTTTCAATACTTATACAGTAATAAGATAACTCCAGCACTCAGTAAGCTACCTTTCATCTTGGGGAAAAGAAAATCACACAAAATCTAACAGCAACTCAAAGCAAATATGAAACAAGTGGAGTATTATCACTGTTATTTGGAAATAATCTGTTAGATTTAAAACAAAAACATTCTACGAGTCCAGTTCAAAAACGTTTGCCATCTTTCCCCCCACCTTCTGTGGTGTTTATTTGTTCCCTGTAATGTGAAATCTGACTGCTAGGTCACACCTCAGCCTTCAGTTGAGGGTTTTTACCTCTTGGATGACATAAGGCACAACTTGGAGTCTGTGGATCTAGGGGGTGTTTGGAGTGACAAGATTTATAACAACATGATGTTCTGCCTCACAAACTGTTACAGCACAAAAGCCAGTGGCACAGCATAAGAAGTTTTATTTGCCATTCAGAGTGACCACCATTGCAGAAAATACCCCAATTTCCTGATTACTTCATTAAGGGTTAGCAAAGTGACCTCTGTTTACTCTTTTTTTTTTTTTAATCCTTCAATTCTTTAGGCTGGTGAGGCCATTTCTATTAAAATCAAACTCCCACTTAAAAATAGCAGCATCTGTGCAGCAGCAATGAGGAGCTCTAATGGAACGGGCCATATTGTAAAAGTTTCACCAGGCAAGTGTGGCCCAGCATTTTCTTATAGGCTTTATCTGTTTCTATTAAATACCATTCTAGTGTTTCAAACCCAGAAAGTAAAGGATTGGGGTACTGCAAGATGCTCAGCTCCTGAAATCTCCCAGAGTTGAGGTGACCAGGGATTTTCATTATCCACTTGTTCAACCTGCCTAGTCCTTCCAGGCTCCTCTCTTTAGCTGTAGAAAAAAGAAACATGGCTCTTTTAAAAAGTAGCTATTTTTCAGTAAATTCATCCACACCAGTAAACCCAAGAAAGCTGATTCAGTGTCAAGTGTCCACCCCATTTTGCCAAGGTACACAGTGCCATGTATTTACTCTGGGGGAGCCTGCTAATAGCAAATAATTCCATCCCCTCATTTTCCCCGTGGCAAGGCTCAGAAGATAGCCTGCTGTTAGCAGAGGAGCCATGGAGAGGGAGGTAGCCCAGGGTGCTCAGGATAGAAAGACGTGTGTGTGTTAGTGCAGGGGAGCAGCCAGCTCTTTGCACTGCTTGCTACCTTGCGTTTTCAGCACCAGAGCTTGGCCCTGACTGCCTCCAATTCTGACAGCCAGTTCCTGACCTTTCACTCTCTTATGATCACTGCTGGTTTGTGCAAGAAACTCGGTCTCTTTTCTTGTCCAAAAATATTTTAGCAAATACTGTTGTTAGTATGATTGCCTCCACAGTATTGGCTTCTAGGAACCAAGAAAAATCTCACATCACCACTGTGTACAATTACATCATCTCAACATCACAGCTGCCAACTCTCACTCTTTGCTGGAGAGTCATTACTTCTGCTTTAAAGAGATGGAGTGACCTCATGAGCTTCTGAAGAAAGCCCACAGCTGACTGCCTGCCATACCGACAGAATAAAGTGGTCAGATGGGACTTAGGTTGATTAATGCTTCAATACAGAAGCACCTGTGCTCATGGCAAGAAATCAGGTCCTCCCACTGGAGCAGGTCCTAAATCTGAACTACTCTTCTGTGTCCTTTTGAAAGTGCTAGGCTGAGAATAGAAAAGAATAACTGTTGTTCACAGCTAATATGGAATGTGTTGGGATTAAAAAAAAAAAAAAGGAATCTGGCATCAGTTCAAGCTTCATTTTTAACTGAAACAAATCTAAAATGTAATTAAAAACAAGAGCATGCATAGAAATTACCAACCTGATTTTTATTTACACTGCAGACTCTTTGCACCTCTCCACCAATGTGAAAGGTCTTGGAGCATGATTCAGTTATTTTTATATTTCCATCATGGGCCTGTTTATTGACATGGAGCTCAGAAATATTTATACAAATGCAGGATTTGCCTTTCAGAGCAATGGAAAGTCAGCACCATGTGAGTGCTGGGCACTGTACTTTGTCTTATTTAGGGTATCCAGTTGGACTGTTGAGGGGAAAATTAGGGTCTGGACAATGGGTGGGTCAGGGGTCTAATGACAAAATGTGGAGTGCCTCATCTTTGGGTCATTTGTGTGAATCATATAGGCTTTGGTTATTGGCTGGAAGCGAAGTGGCCTTTCAAGTCCAGGTAAAAGTAAATGGTCTCTGGGCTGCATCCTTGGCCAAATGATCTCATCCCAACTGGCAGCATTTGACAGCCCCACCCTTGTTTGATGCTGTAGCTCTCACTGAGCAGCCTAAAGGTGCTACAAGATAACAAACTACCCTCGTGTCCTTATGGGAGAAGACCTGCAGGTCGAGGTAGTCAGTGCCCCGAGTGGGATAGTGCATGGAAAAACTTCCTTTACTGTTGCCTTTTCCATGCCCATTCTGAGGACAAACAGGCACCATCAGGCTCCTGTGTGACTGAATGCTCTCTGCTGAAAGCTTTAAATTGGCTTAATCTTTACTAAAGAAATGATAGAAAATGGAGAGGCAAAATAAGAAAGTGAAGGAGTGGTCTGGGAGAAACACAGTCATCATGAAACCAGCAGGAAGAGAAGGGATTGGTTATGTAGCTGCAAGAGGGCCTTGCCAACCTGCAGTGCAAGGGGAAGAACCCTAGCTGGTGACAGCCCTTTCTGGGGACTGTGACACCCTGTGTAAGAGAGGTGCTTTATGCATAGGGATTTTCCTTCTCCTGCTGTGCCAGTCCTGCTCTGTGGCCGAGACTGTGGTTCTGCCATGGCCCAGGTTCCCTCAGTCAGCTGCCTCCCACTGCCTGGGGCACAAAAAGTTCCTCAGTGCTCAGATTATAACAGAATAAACCTTGCCTGCATCTGCCATACATTTCTTTTTTCATGTTTTATCAGTTGTCATGGACTTTCTCAACGCGTGAACTCCAGGACTTGTGGGAGAATATAACTTTCCAGGTTTAAATGAATGTAGAGAAAACCTGGAAAACACCAGATGTTTTAAAACTTACTCAGAATGAAACAAAAAGACACAAAGTCAATGTCTTAAAAAGTCCTGAGCACTATTTGAGGAATGTCGGAGAGGAAAAAAGATGTAGATGTTCAGATTATTGCCAACACAAAGTACTTGATGCCGTTATGCAACATCTAACACAGCAGAGCCTTGCTCAAGTGTTTTTTCACATTTTCGCTTCACTTTTCTACTGTAGCACCAATATTTGAATTTGTGCAGCACAGAGGTCAAAAGCAAGAACAAGTTCATACCTTCTGGCCAAGCCAAGAATGTTTTCAATCTCTCCCCCTCCCCAAAGGAGCCAAACCACTAGCAAATCACAGCTTCAAAAATGTTTGAATAAAGCAACAGTTTTATGAATCAATATTAAAAATAGACCTTGAGAATTGGACTTAAAAAAATCAATCCTGCTGCCCAGAATTTCCTGTCACTCTTGGATGTTGTATTAAATTTTGATATGAAATATATTTTCCTGAATTGGAATTTGTCCTTAAATTACTTATGAACAATGAACTCTTTCAAGAAAAATAACTGCTTCCTTATCACAGGAATTAATGCTGTGGTTTTTCTAAGTGAGTTTCCATAGCTTATCAAATCCTTTCATTCCTCTTAGTTGGAGGGGAACTGAAAAATGTCTATCAGTTAATTCTCTTTATGATTTTAAATCAGGTAATATTCCACATTTTACTTTGTTCAAAGTGGCTACAGGCCACTATTCATTCTTGTTCTTCCTTGTTTTTACTTTAATCCAGAGAAACTCAATGTCTTTTTTTCCCTCATTTTACAGCTGCTTTGGCTGTGGAACCATATTAACACCAGGCCATTTGTACCTATGTTCTTTTGCAGCCAGTTTGGCACTGCAGGATCCCAGCGTGGTTGTGGTGTGACTGTGTTTGCCACTGAAGCACTGCCACCTGTGGGCGAATCCCAGCCCTGATTCCCCACGGCAGGGCGAGCAGGAGGGGAAGATTCCAAGAGTGATAAAAATGTCTGTTCTGCAGCATTTCAAAGCTCAGTCATGCTTACTTGGGAGCATCACGTTAGTTTTGTGTGCAAAAGGGAGATGTTTCAACCCTTTGGCCCTCAGGCTGATGCTGCATTAGTGCTAATAAGATTAGTTCAAGCTATAGCTAATAAAAGAGTAGTGTAGCAGACTGTCCAGATGTGTCACCAGTGGCCTTGGCTTCTGGCATGCCTTGAAGGTCAGAGGCCTTTTCATACGGACACAGCACATTACACGTGTTCCTGGTGGTGCCTTGTAGGGGACAGAGCTTGGATCTGGGGCTTGTCACAAGAGCACCAGGTATTTTCTGCAGTGCTGGTCAGAGGAGAAATGGTTCCTGAACACTTGGTTCAAACCCAGTGGTAATCAACAGAACTTTGAATCTTTTCTTCGTGACCTCTGGAAGTTCTTCCAAGCCCTGACTCCCAAATGACACTAAATTTCCTGAGTTCAAACTGGCCCCAGAGTTTAATCAAATAAACCATTTGATCCCACAAGAAATCTGGGAGTGTGGTGTAAGACGCGGAGCTGCCGTGCCTGGCTCTGGTGGTGCTGAAGCATATCCCAGAGCATGGTCCATGTTCACTGCTGGATGAAGTGTGAGTGGATTTCAAAGGCTCTTCCTATCAGGATTCAGAGAGGAGGATGAGCAAGGGATGAGTGTGAAACAGGCAGAAGGGAGACATCAGTGTATAGAACAGCACTGGTCATGCTCAGTCTTGCTTTTAAAGGCACATAGTTTTATTTGTGAGGCCACATTTTCTTGGTGATGGACAGAATGGCTGATTAGAGAAATATGAAAATCTGATGATGAGGAGTCATCTAATTTTGAAGATTGTCTGTATTTAAGCTCTGTGAAGTCCTTGGGAGTGTCAATGACTACAGGAAAATCACCATGTGACTTTTAGTGAACTGCACAATTTGTAGGTCAGGTAATCATTTAAGCACAATTTTATTGGCTTCAGGAACTGCAAGAATATATCCAAAACTAATTGTTTCTTCTACTGCAGCTAGAAACTGTGAGTCATAGCAACTGTGTCATTATATATTGTTCATTATTTCTATAACCCTGAGAAATGCAGGTATGTCATCAGAGTGAATATGTATAGTTCCATGCAATATTATGTTGTTTGTACTTTGGTTTATGGAAAAAACCCCTTAGTTTTCCTTAATATTGTTGGAATATGTGCCTGAATAAGATGTCATTTGTAAAGCTGAAAGCAGATATCTACAGCAAGTACTTAAAAAGAAAAATTGGACTTCCTAATTTGTATAAAAGGGAAACCCATTAAAAGGATACAAAGAATAATGCTTAGATTATTTTTCAAACAATGGGCAACTTGCATAATCCCCATTATGAACAGTATACATTTCACAGCCCATCTGGCAGACAATAAACTTTGGGTCTCTGTGGGCTTGAAACGTTGGGTATTGTACTGCCAAAAAGAAAAGCTCTGCACATATGGCATTGGGTGGAAAAGCAGTCATGGCATGTCTCACCCCAAACATCCATTATGTTTGTTAGTTTTATGCTTTCTGCAAAATAATGTGTATTTAGTAACTGCTAAGTAGACCTATGTGAGTACTCAGCATCAAGTACCTGCTGCTGAAGTAGCAGGTTCTTGCCATGCTGGATTGCCACGAAGACACTGTATAGAACATCAGCCTCATGAGTTTGCTCTTCCTGGAGTTGTCTGAGCACTCCTAAAGAGATTTTGCTTGGAAAAGCCAATCAGTCAAGGGAAATGCAGAAGCTGGAGTCATCAGTCTGGCTCCTTTAGTTGTGGAATATTCTGATGTCCTTAGAAACAAATGTGCAGTGCTGCTATTATCTCAATTTAACCACTGGAAGTGTTGCATATCACATTATTGAGTGCTGCCATATTCCAAGAGCACAGGGCTGTAACCTCCTGCAAGTTCAGCATTAGTTCACATCACCTGATGTGATATGACACAAGGTAGTGATTGACACCTGCAATTGGCTTTCCAAAACTTCTGGATCATGTTTGAGACAGGCTTTGCTGCTGCTCTCCATGTGAGGAATGGAAGGTGTGACCCTTTCCAGGATCCATTATAGTATGAGGTGTGCCCCACATAGCTCTGGTACATGGGAGTATCAGGCTTCGTTTCAGATCTTTCTGAACCCCTATTACTTATGCCACCAGGTGTCAAGTTCCAAATTCAGTGTGAGCAGAGAGGAAACATCTGCAAACACATTATTTCCACACCTTGGAGTGTTGGAAAACCTGGAGCTTAGCTGAAGAGTTCATGAAAGTAGCAGGCAAACTGAATGTTGTCATGTTGATGGGCTTTTTTTCCCCATACCTTGACTCATTCAACTCCTGGCAGTGTGAGACAGGCAGCAGAACAGACAGTGCCAAAAAAGAAACACATTTCTACACTCAGCTGCCTTTACGTTATGATTAACACTGCCTGTTGTGGCATCACTGCACTAAGATCAAATTGCTTGGTTTTACCACTTGCATACTTATAGTGGAAAAAGTAAATTTTAAGTGGATTAAAACCCCCTGACTTTTGATTTCATTCTCCCTTCTGATTTCATTCTCTTTAAATATTTATGAGTGCTGTAGCCCCACAGTAGCTGAGCCTTCATGATTGCAGCACCCTGGTATTCCTCTGAAGCAGACAATTACCACTGCTTTTTGTAGCTGGAGAGTTAAGGCAGAGCAAGGTTCTCTGTGACCTGTTCAGGATTACTCAGATACCCTGAGACAGAATCCAACCCCACATTTGCATGTCCCGACTCCTGTTTCACTCGTTGACTCGGCTGTCCTGAGGTGCCCTTTCTTTTCTACCCATCTGGGCAGTGCTAGGAGGGCTTCCTGTGGAAAACAAAGGCTAATGAAGCTCAGTAGCTGCCTGTGGATATTATTTGCTTGAGGTGAGAGGAGAGTTTTCCAAGTGTCTGAAACTGGCACACTGATGAAAACAAGCAAGATTATTTTATGACTAGGAAAGTATTTAAATCTTTGCTTTAGTGGAGGAATTTCAAAGGATTGTCATGAAAGAGTAGGAAGCATGGTTTCCTGCTTCTGTAATTTTGTTGTTCTTTATAGTTGATTAGAAGTTGAAGAGAAATCTGAGAAGCTCATTGGAGCTTTCTTTATGTGGAGATCCACAGCTGATTGCTTGTAGGACATCCATTTGCAGCTACTTTCTCAGCAATATTGCTGTTGGGAAGCTGATAGGCTTTTGTGAGATTTAACTTTCTGAAAAACTCAAGTGTCTCTTTGCAAGCTCTGCAATGTTCAAACTCTCTTTTATCACGGCACCTTTGATCTGCAGCTTGTGCCTTCAGCACACCATCAGGTTGAGCTTTTAGTACTTGTACTTTATATTTTCTGTGTCCCATGCAAAACCCTGCAGTGAGCTTGGCACCTTCATCATCACAGATGACAGTGACAGACCTGAGAGCAAGATTAGAATATGAGCTTTGGGTTGATTTGGGATAGTCACACTTTGGTAGAAGTTAAGTTATTCCAGCCTGGCTTATCCTTCTCTGTCTTTTTACAACTCTTCATCTAAAAGAAAGGCCAGTTCCTTGGAGGCTCTTTGGGTGAGAGCTGTGTGGTGAGGTAGGATCATTAGGATACATTTCCTTTGTACTGTGGCTGCTCACATCTAGACCCAACAAACTCAGGTCCTGCTCACCAGAGGTCGTGAGGATACACCTTAAACTCCTACCTTCAGCTGAAGCTTGAGTCTGTGCTCCTGGAAATACAAAAGTATCTCATATTTGAGAAAAATCTGTCTCATTTCAGCAAGTCAATAGGTGGGAATAACCTTCCATAGACACTTAAATGAAAAACAGAGGGATTTTTACTGTTTAAATTCAGTGATGTCTTTGATTGCAAGCCAGAGCATTAGAAGCCATAAGCAGCTACTAGAGTCCCATATTAAACACTGAGCAACTGATGGTCTCCCTCAGATGTCGTTGTAATCCAGAGGACATTAATTCTGCCTCTAGATTGTGAAAAAGCACCTCCCCTTTCCTCAATATTTGAATTGTTTTGTACAAAGATATGCAAGAGGCTGTTTTCTCTAGTTTGCTAATAAATCCTTTTTTCTTCATGTCAAGAGGCAGAAAATGAGGATGACAAATGCTGCCTCCCAGCATATGCAAGTGCCTTCCCATTTGATTTAGGGGGAGTTTCACATACAGAAAAGCTGCTGAGTGCACAGCTCCTGTAAGTTCAAGGAAGGTAGCAGCCTTTAAACAGAATTAAGGGAAGTGGCCTTAAAGGATATTATGTGGTCTTGTGACTGGAGAAAAGCAACTGATCTTTCTAAATCATTCTTTTAATTCAAATCCACTGAAGAATTGTAGTGGCTCTTGCTGACATTTTTCTTTGAATCTAGTCCACATGAATGAGAACAGCTTTATTGTGCAAGAGTGTCCTGGCTGTACAAATCACATATGCAAAATTAATCCTTATGCTTTGCATCTTCCAAAGGGCTGAGCCATCAGGTTGTCTGATCCCTGCTAGCAGGGGGAATCCCGCAGGAGCTGCTCGTCGACCGGATGTCCTCGCTCTGCCAGTAGCCACTAATCTGACTTTGGGTGTTCTCCTGTAGTATTCCCCAAGAGTCAGCGTGGTTAGCAATGATTTCCACAAAAGGAGAAATCCTAGGATCTTGAACAGTGGCTTTCAACTTGCCACCCACATTATCCTGGGGAAGAGTCTGTTTGAAGCTGACAGAACTCCCAAAACCCCCTCGCGAGAAGATCTTCGTTCTGGGCTTGCTGCTGCCAGATGTTTCATGAGTCCCTTGCCTTGCTGCATCTGCTGCTCCTTGTGCATACAGACTGAGCTCTGCAGGCAGGGCTCCAGTGCCCGGTCCTGCCTAGTCCCCCTAGGGCCCACCACAGCATAAATCACTTCAGCTGTAACTGATGGGAATGATTCTGGGTGAGGATGCACAAACAACCAGCAGAATCCAGCTGGCTCCTTTACACACATGTGTGTTCTACAGAGTGGTAGAAATTAAGCAATTGAAGCTGCAGATGCTTATGAAGACTTTGATTACCCACAGGAAGCACTAGATCTATAGAATAAATCAGTGTGGTAATTTCTTTTCAGACTAAAAGGGATATTGAAGTCAGGAACAAACTTGCAGTTGTTGGGAATATTCTGTGAATGGGTAAGTGGTGTTGTTTTTGGCAGTAGTTACAGACATCTTAGGATGGTAACTGCAGGATCACTGATAATACTCAGGCAGCATTCCTTCTCATTACTAGCAGGGATTTGGATCACTGCTTTCTTCTCAGAAAGTGATTATTCCAAACAACAGAAGATTTTGAAATATGTCACTTCAGCATGCTGTGTTTATCTCAGGAAACAGTATGTTTGATCATTCTACTTAAAACAGCAGCGAGTTGTTCAGCAACAAGTAGTTCAAAGGTCGAGTGTACTGCAAGAACCACCTCTTTCATACAGCCTTTGAGATTTCTCTGTGGCTGGTAGGAAAATGGGAAAGTACAAGCAGGAGATGACTAAGGCAGCAGATAACTTAAAAAGGCCATAGACTTTACTTGGAAATGATGCAGTTGGCAGGTACATGTTATGCCTTATATGTGTTTTCAGCCCTGCCTCAGGTCTGCCTGGCATTAGTTTCAAACTCTAACCATGTCATTGTGGTGGGGGATCTGATATGCAAGAACAATGTTTAAAAAAGCACCTTCCTTTTATTTTTTAGAGTGACTTAGAGATGCAGGTATTTCAATCTGATTGGCAAGATGTAGAGTCCTATACAGGGGAGATCAGACATTTTTTTGAGAGATGTTTTTTCAGTAGAATGAGACATTGAAGTTAAAATCTTTTGGAATAATGAGTCAGTTTGGTTGTTAGGAGCTTTTTGATTTTTTTTTCTTTTAACAAAACTCAGTTATGCCAGCTCCAAATATTACAATTGATTTTTTGAGGATGGAGGAGGAGATAGGAGGGCATTTGAGTCCTATTTTTCATTTTGTTTTGGAACTGGCTTAAGGGCTGAGTGTGCTGAAGGTGTTGCTTGAAGTATACCAAGAAAACTAATTTAGGCCAGAGGGAGCCATTCTTCATCTGGTTCTTCTCAAATGCTGTTGTTCACCTGGCAGAGTAAAGACTGAGCTTGAATCATGGCCCTACTCTTAAAGAGGCAATCATCCAATGCATGGCTGCTGGGACACTTTTTTCCTTTCCAGATTTGATTTTTGTTGTTTGTGGATTTTTTGTTTTGTTTTGCTTTTGGATTTGTTTTACGTTTTTTAATTTATTTTCTTTTTTGGGGGTTTTTGGTTGGTTTTTTTTTTGAGAGAGGAATCAGTTTGGTTTGGATTTTTATGTGGCTCGTTCTTGGTGCAATGGAGGGGTTTGTGCCTGCAGAACAGCACTGACAGATTGGTACCTGCAATCATTTGATGACCTTTTGCTTCCTTTTTGGCATGTGTATGCTTGCAGAAAATTCGGTTTGAAATAAAATGCATCTCACTGCTAAGCATCTGAGTTATTTAGTAAACATTTTTCCACATGTGCCTAAAGGCAAGCCTGAACAATACAGTGCCAAACAAGGCCTTCTTTGTTTCTTATTAAAACATATTAAGCTGAGCTCTATTCTGGGCCTTACCACTTTTCCGTTTTACTTGATTAAAAAATATTTGGAAGGAATCATGCCACATTATGCACTGTTCTGGTTCTCCCTTTGGAGAGGCTGCCCAGAGAGTGTTCCTCTTTGGAAGGGATCAGGATTTTTAATGCTCTAGCCCACACAGTGCATCAGAGGAGAGCAGGCACCTTCTTCCATAGGTCAGCAAGGGAATCTGGACAAGCCTGTGCTTTGCTGTTGATTTTACTGTTGCCTGGGGTTCAGAGTCCTTCTGTGCATCCTCCAAAAATGAGACATGAAAATGTACTGGCCCAGTCTGGTAATTTATCTTGTGAAGCTTTCCCAGTTCAGTCATCTAAGTGGTTTTTTTTTAACTGAAAAAACCCCACACCTTCCACTGTCATTCCTGGGAGCTAAAATCTAAGCATTCAATGTCAAAGGTTTTAAGGTACAATTGAATTTCCTACTCTTCTTACAGTACCTCCATATTCCACTGGCTATAAGTAATTCCTTCTGCCCAATCCTGTGAAGATTATCACCTTGTTCTCTTAATTTCATGTTGCCAACATCCCCCACAAATACTAATTATTGTTTCTTAAATAGATGGCCACACTGAGTAAATGTTCAATTAAACTTCAGGCATTTTTTGTTTTAGTTTGAATTCAGGTGTGCCCCAGAGATGGACATGACTCCAAATTCTGCTGACCAATGGTACATGATATAGTGACCTTTATCCAATTGCTCTTCTGCTTATCACATGGTTGTTACTGACTCATAAAAATATGGAGCGAGGAAAAGAATTATATCCATAGTGAAGAAAAAAAGAAAAGATTAATAACCAGAAAATGAAAGGTGAAAGACCAGAATATTTCTGTTTGGAAAAGCTAACGTAGGACCTGGCTTTAAACTTCTTTCTTTAAGCTTCTTTAAACCTGGCTTCTATTTGGATTGATCCTCTGTGGTCTCCTCCCTTAAAGATGATAGATATATGACATTTGAAATGTAATTCACTTAAGGAGTTTGGCTTAGATGAACACCAAAGAACAAAATCCAACTCCCATGGAACATTGCAAAGGCATGCAAAAATGTCTTTGTGCATGGCTGGAATATTTAAATATTTTGAACAATCAGTTTCTTCAGGGAAAGAAAGGATCCTTTTCATGCAGAATGGGCACTTTTTAGAAGAATTGTGTTACAAAAAATCCCATTCTCCATCAAAACATCTGTGATTCATTTCCAGACCACTATTTATAATGATAGCTAATTTGATTCATATTTTCCTCTTTCTCTTCACAAGTTGTGTGTGAAAAGATGGTGATTTTCACATATGGCTTTACATTTCAGCTATGCTTGTCAAACAGTCTTTGCCTATAGATCATTAACTGCCAGTTTGTTGAAAAGATTCAAGATCCAAAATATAATTGGTGTTGAGTTGCTGTGACATGGTATAGATGGTGGGATTTCAAAATAGCTGGTTAATCTACCTTTATTGCTACTGAAGTCAGAAATTCTGTCTGGAAAGGAAGATGAGGCTGCCTAGGAGACAAAGGTACAGTTGCTGCCAGCAAATATTAAAAGATTGGAGCTGTTCAGAGCAGTACTAAATAGTAGGGCCTGGCTTCCAAAAGATCTCAACACCAAGCTCACTTCAGAAAAACAGTGCTGAGTTCTGCCTTTGCTGGTGAGAATACTGGGTAGTGAAGAATGGTTGGGTGTGCTTGGCATATTTGAACATCTGGGCATTCTGTTGATGTGCCAGCCAGGGATTGGGGTGCATGTGAGAATGTGTCCTCCAGTGGGGATGGGGAACTATTTCAAAACCAGTCTCTTGGTGCTCATTTCTGATTGTATTTACAGGACTAAGATTTTCAAATAGCACCTGTAGAGCTCAAAGGTTCAAATTCAATTGAAAATGGACAACCAGTCCAAAAAGAACATTTTATGTGAGTTCTGTTTGGAGAAGTCAATATCTGTAAACTTCTGACTCTAAGATACCTCTGAAATTTGTACCCTAAATGACTTGGGAGAGAGCAAGTGTCACTGATTTTGGTGAGGGAGATATTGGCATTTATGGAAGAGTGCATACAGTGTTTTGACATTCTCTTGGGCATGCCCAGCCCAACACATGCATGGGGAGTGGGAAGGACAGGGCTTTGCCACCCCACCTTCATGGCCAGACCCAGGTAGGTGTTCACCTCTGGCTGTGGGCGTGCTCTTGGTTAAATCCTGCTTCATGTTCAGCTGATGATGGAGTTGGGATGAGGGATTCGAGGGACAGCAGCTACCCAGTACCTCTGAGCCCTGTCACGGAGGGCAGCTCTAAGCACAGGATCTGGGGTGGCTGCCGTGTGTCCCTTGTGTCACCCGACTCAGTGGGTGATCACCCTGCTGAGGCTTAGCCTGTGCCTGCCCACACTGAGAGAGATCCTGGGGGCTTTCTCAGTGCAAACAAGGGGCTGGCAAAGGCAGGAGCTGGGAATGCCTGTCTGACTAGTAGAATTAGGACTGACTCCAGAAGGGGGTTTTTGCTCTTAACTTCCTCTTGAAAATGGGACTTTGACTCCTAAGTGAGTAAAGAGCTTTTAAAAACATGAGCTTTAACCCTTTTGAAAATCCTAGCCTTGATCCCTAGCACCAGTAATTTGCATTGGTACCATGTGAATGAAACTAGCCCAGTATGTTTTCTGGCATTACTTGCTTACTTGAAAAGTCTGACTATCTCATCCTTCTATGTCTGAATTCTCTTTTGCTCTTGTCTCCAAGCCATCTGGGGCAAATGGGGTTTAATCCTATGCAGACCTTTGGAGCTGGGTAGTTTTGTTCCCTCTTTTCTTCCTCTCTCTGTGTTTTTTTTTGTTGTTTCTCTTTTTTTTTTCTTTTTCACTATCAGACCTGAGGCATTTGGCTCACAGCCCAGAGTGAATGAAGAGAAATAAGGAGGAGAGAGGAGGAGTCTGACTGAGGTGAGAAAACCTGAGAGAATGATGAGGCAAAGGACAGAAAGTTGGCTGCCATGGAAGTGGAGGAGTAGTGACAATATACAAAGGGTGTGATGGCACAGTGTTCTATCCTGGATTTGGCGGAGGAGAAGGAAAATCCAGAGCAGATTAGGCCACAGGTTCTGGTGGGTCTGACACATCCCTGCAAAAAGTAACTCAATATTATGTTCTGCCCTCTCTTCTTGTATTCTTATGAGGATGATGCAGGCTGACTTAATGAGGAGGTGGAAATTAGTGAGGGGGAACATAGGAAAAAAGAAAAGGCACATGTGGGAAATGAAGAAAGGATGCTGCTAGGCTGAACCAGGAAAGGGGTAGAATAAACAGAAAGGTAAGGAAAGTGTCACAACAGCAGAAAGTTTAGGTGGAATGTAATTTCCTTGATATTCCAACCTTTCCCATACAGAGGAAAAACCCAGCGTCTGCAGAGAGAACTGATGAAATCCTTGGTTGTGTGGCTGAGCCCTTTCCTTGTACAAGGGGGCTGTGAGACAGGGACTTGAGAGACCGATTTTTTAAATTTGAGATTTATACTTTAGGGTCATTTTTTAAGGAGAAGGAGTAGATTTTCAGAGCTGCTTGTGGTCTAGAAGGGGAATAAATTGTGGCATAATTAGGGACAAGAAAAAAGATAAAGGCTTTCCTATGGTTTTTGTCACTTGAACATGATGGGAAAAAATAGGACTGATAGGTATTTCCATCAGAAAAATGCAGATGTGTTCTTGATTTGGATTTTTTTAACCTGAGCTAGATAATTCAGATTAAACCAGATAAACCAGAGTAATTTGAGAGCCATCACTGTTATTTTAACTGGAATTGTCCAGCCCAATTAAAAGATTTGTAGCCTTGCCCTATGCTGAGCAGAAGTAGCTGTGTCCATGTTGGCTCTGGTAAGAACCTCAGTGCAGTCACTATGGGAAGGTTTGGCTGTGCTGGCAGCTCTCAAATCTTATGCCTGGCTGTGCTGTCCAGGAGCAGAGGGAACTGGAGAGATTGCTGGAGTTGTCCAGGATCAGGCAGGGAATTTTGCACAGACAGGGATTGGAGGCCTCTTGAACTACAGCCTGGCAGGTGGGATTGGATATGCACAGATTTAATGCTGGGTTTCTGTTGAGAATATGCACAATTATGAACACTGAGCTTCTTTCCCAGGAGCATTCCTCAGTACTGATTTAAAATGTACTATATCTACCAATTTTCTTGGCAGAAAATGAATTTGGTAAAATATTCATTGAAAGCAAATTTGGAAAGGGGGCTGGTACAGGGCTGAAGCAAATTAATGTTAAAGATTCAAATGAATATTAAATCCCTTTTGCAATAGTACATTCCTGTTTCTAATTATGGCTCTGGGTGAGTGGATGGCTGTAAAGTCACTCCTGGAAGGTGTACATACAACAATCAGTGTGATAGCAGCCTTGCAGCTCCAAGTGGGTGGATGACTTGAGCACTATGGTAACTGCACATGGAGCCTTCCCTATCTTGGGGACAAATTCCAGCTGAGCTCCCATCAATAGTGGGGTGAACATTATTGCCTGTGGAGAAGCTCTGCAACACAGAGATATCCTGAGGCTGGTGTCTGTCAGGACATGTTGGACACACATCTTCCAGGTCCAGGGGCAGCCCAAGGCAGGAGGCCAGGCCTGAGCAATTGGAGTCCATGGGCCAAAGGCTCCTGCAGGGATACAGGTGTGGATGGGAACTGCAGTGAGAAGGAGGTGACCTGTTCAAACCAGCTCCAGAGATCTCTTGGTTGCATTCACCTAAGGTCAGATGTGCCCTTTAAGGTACCTGAAGCAAACAGAATTTTGGGCTAAAATAAAGAAGTATTTTGAGCTGTAGTGGTCTGTGGTACACAAGACCAGCAGAGTGATCTGAGGGCTTTGGGAAGCCTGCCTGGGATGGGCTGATCTGCCTGTACCTACTGTAGTAGAGTTGTGCTGGTTCCCAGCAGCTGGAGTCCAGTGCTGTGTCCACAGGCTCCTGTCCAGCATTTGGAGCCAGCTGCATGATATGGGGGACAATTTGTCAGGAAAACAAAGCCTTCACTATATTTTTTTTTCCATTTCCCTGTTGTGTCTTGCTCCTTTGTTACTCATCTAAATGGCCTTTTTTTGATGATAGGTGACTTTGGTTTTGTCTTCCTCATACCATTATTTTTCTTCAGCCTCTTCCACTTTCCTCTCCTTGCTTTCCTGCTGTCCTCACTCCTTTCTTTCCCTTCCTCCACAGTTATGCCAGTAGATGGTGGTATTCAGCAAGTTCTAGGAGTGCCAGTGTCGCTCCCTTTGTCACTTCTGCTCTGCAGCAGGGAGAGCTGCTCGCGTGCCAGAGTTTGTCTGTGCCTGGGTGACTGTCACAGCGGTGACCTGCATGAACAAGAAGCACAAGTTCTGCTAAATTACTCTTTATTTTCCTGCTTGTTAAATCAGTGAAAGAGCTGTCAGATTGACAAAGAGTCATAAATGTCACCAGGGTCATCAATTATTTGTTGTGATGTATGGGATTTGGGAGAACTTTGTGTACACATTTCTGTAGGGTTACTCAACCAGCTGGCATAGGCTATGTTGGTTTTGTAGCCTGCTGTTTGAGAAAAAAGTAGGGCTGGAAATCATGGAGTCGTAGAATGGCTTGGGTTGGAAGGGATCTCAAAGATCTCTTATTCCAAACACTTCTGCTGTCCCAGGTTGCTCACAGCTCCATGCATCCTGGCCTAGAACACTTCCAGGGATGGGGCATGCACATCTTCTCTGGTCAACTTGGACCAGAGCCTCACCACCCTTACTGGGAAACATTTCTCCCTAGTATCTAATCTAGACCTACTCTCTTTCACCTATAAACCATTCACCCTTGTCTTGTCACTCCAGGTCCTTGTAAGAAGTCTCTCCATGCTTCTCATAGGCTCCCTTCAGGTACTGGAGGCCACAATTAGGTCACTCTCAAGCCTTCTCTTTCCCAGGAGGAACAAACCCATTTGTCTCAGCCTTTCCTGATAGGAGAGATGCTCCCTCTCTCTGATCATCTGGGTGGCCTGCTCTGGGCTCTCTCCAACAGCTCCATGCTCTTCCTGTGCTGAGGATTCCAGAGCTGGATGCAGCACTACAGGTGGCTGTTCTACACTGTTCTCATCAGAGAGAGGGGCAGAATCCCCCCCCTTGGGCTGTTGCTCAGGCTGCTTTGGATGCAGGTCAGGGAATGAGGGAACTTATTTCAGGATAAGTTTATCACTGTTCACGGGTCTTGGGTCTGGATGCCCAATACAGAATAATTGGATTATAAAACTTCAGACCCCTTTAAACTCTCTTGTGTCAGGCATCAAAGAATTGGAGTCCATGGTACTTCAGCAAGTGAGATCTCAGCAAGCCTCACCTCTGCTTAAGGGCAGGATTTGCAGCAGGAGGTCAGCTGAGGGTCTTCCTCTTATCATGGAAGGTTTAACGAGATTGTGCCTGCATTGCAACCTGTGTGATGCCACCAGGGAAGAGCCTTATTCCAACAGGAATTCCAATAGGAAAGCTCACAGCTCTGCAGGGGAAACTCTGGGTGCTCCTGCACACCTGCATCTGTTTTATTGATTCATGTGTTGTCCATATTCCTCCTTGGATATTATTTTATACCAGGACCCTGGTGCTTAATTGCGTTAATGGAAGGCTGCACAAAACTTACAGAAATTGGATAGAAATTCCGTCAAGGATTAAAGCAAAGATTTTCAAATTTGGGGGTGGGTGCAGAGTGCAAAATTCTGTCTGAAAAAGGATGGGCAGTACAAGCAGCACATGTGCTGTCAGTTCTTGTTCTGCCCTGTGATGCTTCCTGTAGGATCTAACCAGCACTTTAAAAGCTTTTTTTAAATAAGCTTTTTTTAGAAAAAGAAATTCTTTGGGTGTTAGACTCTTCTTGCCTTGCTTCTAACATCCCTCTATAGTTCTTCTTTGTGGTCTTTCCATCCCAAGCCACTTTTGGACATGCTTGTGTGGGAATAGTGTTTATTCTTTCTCTGAGTTTGGAATTTGAACCCCCTTCCTACAGAGAGCTTGACTCTAGCGGCAGATCTGAAACAAATTTGCTGTTTACTATGGAGAGTATAATTAGACGATTAAGAGTAGCCAGAAAAAGAGAACTAAAATGTTGAAGTGTGAAGCTCTGCTTAAGCTGGAAAATTACTGATTCTTCTCTAGGAAAACCCATGGAGAAGTCTGAAGCAGTGTGCTGGGTTGGGTGTCTCTTTTAAAAGATTTTGCAGGTCTCTGGTATTCAAGAGTTGCTTAGAACTTGCTTCCTGCAAGAAGTTGTTTTTAAAAGTTTTACCTGAGAAACAAATACTTTGCAGATCTAAAGCAAGAGTTACTTGACCTTATAAACCTTAAACATAACCCTCATAATGACCTTGTGTGTAGCTGCAGGAGTTGCTGTGGTTTCAGTGCCCCAGCCTGTCACTGAGAATTCCCTTATCTTATGGTGGTGATGTACCTCAGCAAGGCATCTTGTCCCAGGAAGTGTCTCTCTTCCTTTTTCAGTTGCAGCACCCTATTGTTTCTTGTTCTAGCAAGGAGTGTTTCATAGCCAATGTGTCTCCTTCCCATTCTTTTTCCCCTTTGTCATTCCCTGGGGCTTAACCAGTCCGGTTGATAAATGTTCATCAGCATGCTGTGGATTACCTCATCTAAAGATAAGAACTCAATACACAATTACAATTCTATTTCCAAATAATAGTTGGCCAGGCTGTAATGCCTTTTCTCTTCCTAAGAGAAGAATATTTGATATGAGCTCTAGAATGAAGTCAAACTGATTTTGATTCATTATTACATTTTTTCAGTACTTGCTTTCTTTAATTATCATCTAGTTTTCATGGATATAGTCCAAAAATGGCTGTCCTACATCGGAAAATCTTTGAATAAAAAAGTATGTTCTCCAAGATCCTGAGATTAATGATATCCATGTCTCCTAAATGTTAGCAATGTTACTAATGCTTCTTTGTTTCCACATGTATTAACAGGACTGCCTTAGATATGCCTTTTCCATGTAGAAAAACACAATTCAAAAATTCCTTCCCCTACTATTTTTGATGTGTATTTTATCCAAATTTCTTTTGTGAGGAGGTTGCAATAAGAATCAAAAGCAAGAACTATTATAAAGGGGAATTTCAACATCTGAAATAGTGTTTCATTTTTTAATTCAAAGATATTTTTTGATCAACAATCACAGTGTTTAGTTTGGGATTTTCATTGAAACTGAGCTTTCAATGACGACTCCTGAATTTTGCCGACAGTTGAATTGTCTTAGTTGAAGACGCCAAATTCCTTCAACAGAAGTCTTGCCCAGTTCTAATCAGCAGTGCTGGAAAAAAAACTGTCTGATCCTGCAGAAGTCCCCTTCAATCATTGAAAAGACATACTGAGCTCTGGACTTACTTCCCTTCATGTAACCCTGGCCCACATTGCTGCTGCTCTCCCAAGTCATCCTGCTGCCACCAAACCCTCCTCAATATGAGGCCAGAACTGCCAGTGCATTATAATGTGTTTGTACCAGCAACATCTGCAGGCTTGGAATTCATTTTCAGAGAAACATCTCAGGCCAAGTGAGAAACATTTCACTAATCCTAAATGCAGTTCTTTTCAGGAGAGAGATGTAGTGGGGTGGGACCCATTTCGAACCTGTTTGCCCACTGAGATGCTACTGTCCACCCTACTGGATCCGGCTGACCCCATCGTGGAAAAACCTGTGATGGACACTGGTCCTCTCTCTTGTTCTCAGCCCTGGGTTCAGAGGGATTGTCCATGAAAATAACATGTTTCTAATGGGCTGTTAATTTTAGGATTCCTGGCTAATTGCCTGGTAGACACTTGACTGACTTTCCAGTGTAAAGTACAGCTCACTTCAGCCACTAGCACTGCCAACTACTCTTGATAACCCAAAGCATTAAGAAGACATCATGAGTCAAGCTTCTCAAATCACACCATGGGTTGAAAATGGTGAGATTTTGTAAATAACACCTTTCAGGGGGTCTATTTGACTGGGGATTATTCATGTTTCTATACTTCATTATCTGCAGCTAAGGAAATTAGAATTTGACTATTTTGAGGATTTTTTCTAATAGTGGCTCTGTTCATTGCCCCCAGTATTGCCACACATACCAGTATTCAATGGTCTTCATAGAAAGTCTTAAAAACAAAATTGACAGAGAGCTTTCTGCCTCCTGGCCTATCAAATTTAACTCCCAAATTTGAGTACAACTTCCTGAAAACTTTAAAGACGAGCATTTAGGGTAATTTGGAAGATACTTGATCCTAAGACATTTCCAGGTTATGGAACTGACAATTCATTATCATTCTGATTTGGTTCATGTGGCATGAGATAGCATTTCCAAAAGGATATCTGATTAGTCCTGCTCTCATGTAATATTCCAAACTCATCTAATTTGGGGTTTGGTGAGCACTGGGTGAGGAATAGCATGTGGTGACATCCATAGGAGAGAACATGCTGTGGTATAATAGGCATTGCCATGTCCCTTCATAAAGAGATTTTTGCTCTCCTCACAGGGCCTTTCTCCCAGCCTTTATCCACTTAGGTATTTGGGAAGGTGTTCTGCTTGAAAGGCAATTTTTATAGTAGGGAGGTACTAAGGCAGGGTGGAATGGAAGGCCATGTCATTATTTTCTCTTTTTGTTGCTGGCTATTTAAATAAAAGGGATTTCTTTTTCAGAAATTATCATTATTTGATAGTTATGAAAAGCTGAATAGTGCTGAGATGAGTTTCCTCTTCAGTCCCTGCTTTCTTCATTGTGCACCTCTGCACACGCAAACCAAATGAAGTTGCAGGGTTTCTCTAGAGTTTGAAGAATGCAAAGGAGAAAGGACTCGACTCCTGCTGTCTGTGACTTCTTGGTAAAATGCCAGTTTTTGAAGAGTCCCAGACTTGCTCTGAGAACTCCTCTGGTAACCAAAGACATAGAGGTGGTTTCTCTTGTATTCCAGGACTCTCCAGGTATGTGCAACATATAAAACAGGCACTGATGCTGATGAGATATTCCTGCCAGCTCCTGTCCTTTCATCTGCAGCTGGTAAGGAATCTCCTTTGAAAGTTTTTTTTTTAACTAGGAGAAAGTAAGTCTCTCCCAAGGATCAGTGCCACCACAGGGAAAGGAAATGGCTCATAACATGGGACATCTCACATCTCCATCTCTTTCATCCCCTACCAGAAGCTCCACTTCAGCACCCAAAGTGTCCTCTAATGCAGCATGTACTGTCTTGTACAAGGCTTCCTGAGATACTGTAACATGCAAGAGAAGCTTCAAGGTCTGTAGGCTGAAGTCAAGATTACAGTTACGGGTGGATTTCATCTCCCAAACTCTCTGTGTTTGTGCGTAAGAGTCCCTGACATTTTGATATCAAAGCCTTCTAGAGGAAAATACATTAAGAATTCTTTTTCTCAAGTCAACCCTTGATAAAAACTCCACAATTCCATCAGCATTAATTGCATGTCTAAAGACAAAACATCAAATTGTTTCTTTGGTCTTTCTTATTTGGGTTTTACTTTTTCCTTTTGTTAAAAAAAAAATTATCAGCAGGACATTGCTGCATTTAAAAACACAGGAAATGTTTCTGTTTCTTTAAACCTTTTGGTAGAAAATATTTCTCACTTTCCTTCTAGTTGTGATCAGCGTCTCATCTGCACTTGTCATCCAGATCTAATCTGAGCAGGCATAAGGAGATGCTTGAAGCTGTCACAATAGCAGATACATCTGAAAAGCATTCCCTGAACTAACTCCATGCAAGTTGGTGGTGGGGGAAGGGAAAGTAAAACTTAATTTTAAGCTGTTTGGGAGAGGCACTATCATTATGTGCTGTATGCATTAAATGCAAACACAGAACAGGTTCAGGTCTGTGGCTGCTGCTCTTAGGTGTGACAGCAGTACAAATGAAATAATAAGATCAGGTAATCTCAGCTGGTCATTAATCCTGCAGTAAACGCCTGTTTCATTTGCCAGGTAGGAGCACTCAGGGACCTCAGCTAAAATTGGCACCTTATTGTGCTAAGCACACACAGACACCTAATTAAACACAGTCCCCTTCAATGAAGTGTTCTTTTGGTGTAGATGGGCAAGACAGATAAAGGATGGGAACATAATCATCCCTGTTCCACAGACAGGGAGCTGAGGAACTCTGGTGTCCCAGGGACTCTGCCCTGGGTTTCATGCGCTGTCCTGGAGAATTGCTGTGATCAGCAGGGTCTTACAGCCCTGCTCTGTGCTCCAGCCACAAGCCCACCCTTCCCCTGCAGAAGGATACACTGAGTTTCTTGTTGCTTAAATAGAAACCTCAATTTACATGTTCCTTGTTCCTCTTTTAAAAAAAAGCTCCCTGACTGTCTTGATTTCTCTCATCCTCTCAGTATGTTAGTCATCATTTAAAATACACACAATGATTAAAATGAGTCTGATCATGTTCTAGTACAATATTTCAGGGTGGCTACTTGGTGTGACTTGCATGAGGACATGAAATGCCAGAAGGACCAGTGCAATCAACAGCAAACCTCTGTGCCAGAACGAGTGGGTGGAGTCATGTGCCGTATACAAGGGATTCATAAATGTTTACTATAATTTGCTGCCTGATTATATTTGACCTCTGTGGGTTGGCACATGTACTGATTTATTGCATCCATGCTATCTTAATTACTAAGGACACAGCTGAGAGTTTTTTGAAATTAAAAGTGACTTACTTTCCTCAATTACTTAAGTGCAGAGGCTCAGGCACATAGGCAGTTGTACTTTTCTGTCAAAAGAATATATGATTTGTACAGCCAGTTACACTTGTTTGTGGTTCCCTGGACTCTGGGTATGTGCAGAGGCAGGCACTTGGAGCTGGCTCATAGGGATATGTTTACCAAGATTTAGCAAACTTTTCCTTCTCCCACTGCTGGTCCTGCTTACAAAATATTGCTCTTCCGAGTCTCAGCTGGAATTGGAAGGCAAAATGAGGAAAGTCTCTCAAAGGTTGCTCCCAGTGTTTTTCTAGCCCAGCTGGATGCAGGTATTATTGGAGACCTCATGAGAAGGATTATTCCAACAAAATTTTCACCCTGGCCTCATGGACTAAGGGATACAAACAACTTTTAAATAAGTATCCAAACTTACACTTGCTTAGCCAAAGTGAGACACTGAAGCTTTTGAGGCAGCCCTGCTAACACACTCATTGTTGGACCATTTGGAATGTGTGACACTAAGCAGTTATGTAGCAGGTCGGCAGGAATTCATTGGATTTAAGTTTTTCATAGTTCTCATGTTGAAAATGTCTCTTAATAACCAGGTCAGACATTAGGAAATCTGGTTTTCTGTCAGCTATAGCTCTGTCTTGACTTTTGAAAATTTGGAGAATGATAGTGAGAAGCTGTTTGTGATTTTAAGTTCTCTGTTTGGAACTCCTCAAAATCTCCACCTTCCAGAGGCTCCCTAAGTGTAGCCTCTAAAACTGAAGAGTTCAAATTGTTCTTACCTTTTTCTTAGTTACTGTTGCACTTCTGTGTGCAGGAAAGGTACTTAATCGTATCTATGGATCTGAATTTGCAGATGCTCTAGCTGTGCTAGAGCACAGTTGCAGACTTAGGGACTTACAGGCTTTATTCTTATTTCAAATTAGTTGTGCTCATATGTAACTCAGCTGCTGCTGGTGGCATTTGTCTTCACATCAGGTAGCAGTGAATTTCAGCACCTGATTCCAGGATCCCAAAAATCCTCTGTGGGATCCAAATGAGCAAAATATTCACATCTCTTCTGAAAACAGAAACAAGTTGTAAACTCTGAACTGCTATAAGAAAGGTGGTAATCAATGTTCTTTAAATCTCTGTGATAGTTCCTCTCATTCTTATCCCAGGATTTAAAAATACATATTGCAAATAGGAACTTCATACAGAGGAATGTTTCTTCCTTTAACAGATCACTTGTTGAGAAAGCAGCTGAAATAAATCCAGGCTATTCCAGTCCTACGTCTGCCTTCTTTCCCAGACTGTAAGGAGGAATGGGGTGGACTGAATTATCCCAGTATGTGTGAGCTGCTATCAAACCCACGGCTGCCATAGGATAAACCAGGAAGGCTGCAGGCAGGCCTTGCAGCCCCCCTTGCTGCTCAGGCCACTCATGCTACTCCTAAGAGTGCAGCACAGAGAAGGGAACGGTTCCCTGCTCACTCCTGTGCCCCTGTCGAGCAACTGGAGGTGTGACTGCAGAGCAGATAACCAGATAACCACCAGCTTTCATCTTCCCCAGGTTTGGGGCAGACTGGACAAGCCCGCCTGTGATGCCACGTGCATATTCAACAGCTGGTGCCTGAACAGGGTGTTCTCCACTGCTTAAGGTACCCAAAGGATCAAGGCTGAAGCTGGTCTGTGTGTTGCTGACATGCCTTTGACTGCAAGGCTGCTACAAATTAAGGTGTTGGAAGTTCTCTGTCCAGAATTACTATGGAGGTGCTCCCATTTCTGTCCAAATCTCAAGTCCCATTGCTCTCAGTGCTGTGAGTCCTGAAGGACTTGCAGTTAGAATGTGCAGTTGGACTCTGTGCAGGCAGAGTTGGATGTGATGGGAATGGCTTCTCAATGGTCATGCCAGAAGGCCAAAATCATCTGGAAACAGGCCAAATTGCCCATCCAGATCCATAACAACACCAAGAAGTCATTTTCCCTAGATCAAGATCTGTTTATATATCTGTGTAACCAAATACATAAGACCTGATCACAGAGGAGAGAGAAGTGGGGGAAAGGCAAAAAAGCACTGGAAACTTGAGACAACAAAGGAGAGAAAAATGGAGCTGTGAAGATGTAAACATGGATGACACATACTCAGGTACACCTGGCACAGGGAGCTGTGTCTGGGACTGTACAGTACCAGAGGAAGAAGGGAAGTAGAAGGAGCACAAAGCTTTCAAACAGGCCCCTGCAACAAGTCAGAACTAACCCCTGGAGTGAGTTTGGAGGGAAATCAGCCTTGTAGATACCTAGAGAGCCAGTTCGTGAAAAGTTGTGTAATTAAACCCCAAGTCCAATGGCAGCAGAGTCCTGCATGAAATCATGATTCTACTGAAATCAGTGGCAGAAATCCCAGTGATGTCAGTGCAGCAGTTCCTGGCATTTCCCCATAGCAAACTCTGCTGCTTTGCCCATGAGCTCCAGGACTATATGTGGTGCCATGTCTGCATGAAGAGCAAAGGGCACTAATAGGTAGATGTGCACCTAAAGCACTTTTTCAGAAATGTGTCTCTGATTAGGTATGTTTCTTTGAAAAGTTTTCTTTGGAAGTACCACTGTCACATCAAAATATGTGAAAAAGAGCAGTAACTTTTCAGCTGAAGTAGGTGTCCATCCTGAAAATCGTTTGTCCCAAGAACCTGAGGGGACACCAAAGACACTATCGTGAGTCCCAGTATTCAAGGACTGGCTGGAAAACTGCAGTCATGTTCTACCTCCATGTCAAGTTTCACAGTACAAACCCTCATTCTGTTTTGTGAGCAGAAGCTGAACTCGGAGGCCTGCTTGGACAAAACCCTGTTTGTCCAGCTGCTGCATAGGAAAAATCAGCTTCTTCCCAGGATAAGCCAGCATCTTGCCACCTCTCAGAAGGTGTATTGTCACCTCTCCAAGTGTAACAGCACCTCGGGCTGAGTCCCTGGATGCAGGAATTGGACCGGGACCGACTGTGGCAGTCGGTAGAGGGGGGCAGAGAGCTGCACATGGAGGGGAGCCCGCGCCGGGCTTTGCAGCTTTGGGAGCAAATATGGGTGAGAAGTGGCGTGCTGTGCCGTGCTGTCACAGTGCACTGGTGTGTTGGTCAGTGAGCAGAGACCCTGTGTGCTTGGATGGATGGAGAAACAAAGAAGTATTGTTGGATAAATCTTACTTAAAATGAAGGCTGATTTTGCAAACCAAATTCAAAGATGTGACAGGCAAGACTTCATTTTATCTGCTGCTAAAAGGAAGGTGCTTAAGGGCCTGTCTCCAAAGGGAAAATACATGCTTATTTAATTGCATCTTTTCTGGTGAAGGGAAGAGTTCATTATTATTATTATTATTATTTATTATTATTATTACTGTTAGACATATTAGAAAGAGCTATGTGCTGTAATATCCTTCAGTGCAACCACATTGATTAGCACTAACAGAGAATGTAGTGTAATAGTAACATGAGGCACACAGGACTCGTTTGGCCTGTCCTGGTTGTTCCTTAATTACGCATGTATAAAATAAGAGCTACAGCACCTGTGGAGATTCCCAGCACCTCCTGGCACGCTGAGGCAGGGTCTGCACTGCATGAGAGCAGTAACCAAATCCTGTGAGTGTGTTTACATTTTGAACTTACCAAATCTTCCCAAGTGGAATGCAGGGTCCGGTTTCAGCCAAGGAACTGTTAGCAGTGAGTGAGAGTTAATGGATCAATCTGCTGTCTCTTGTCAGTGCTTTTACTGTTGACTTCTGGAATGTGTTTGATGAAAAGAAAGCAACTTCTTGAGACAGAAGATACAGATGTAGCATGTTAAGGTTGGGACCTATGCGAACAATAAAGCAATGTTATCAGTGCTTTGCTTCCCCTGTGCTGCTTGCCAAAACTGACAATGGAAAAGCAGCAAGGCATTTCTTTTTATAACTACCATAACTGTTTGTTAACCATTTGCTCTGATTCTCTTTGCAGACACAGTCAGATGTTGTGCTGGTGTTAAAGGTGCCGGATATTTTATCTGGGATCATGTTGCACAGCCCCTTGCTGCCTTTATGCGGCCAGTGGAAGCTGAATTAAAATGGAATTTGTAGGACTGTTCAGCTGAACCTGTTGAACTTCTGTTCAAAACTTCTGAACAAAACTGTTTACTTCCTGTGCTTTACATACTGTCCACTGGCAGAATGCCCGTGCACCATGAGAACCTTATGGGATGGCCCCTGTATCCCAGTGAGGTGGGCTGTGGCCCAAATTGCAGTGTGATTTTGGGGTTTGTGGGTTGCACCCCCTCAGCAGAATGGAGTCTTGAGTGGAGAGGCCCAGGCTAGCTCCTGGGAATGCTGTGGTGTGGGCCATTCTCAATCAGATTCTATTCCACTCTCCAACATCAGGGTATTGCTCCTCTCCCAGAGCCGGGGTGTTGGGAGTCAGCTCCGATGTGCCTGCTTGGCACTATGGATAGCCCTGTGCTGTGTAGACATAACCACAGAGGCTAAGGCCCAGATCCATGGAGGTATTTAGGCTTTTAACTCTCACTGAAATGAGCAGGAGTTAAAAGCCTAAATACCTCTGGGGATTTGGGCCTAAGTGGCTTACAGAAAGCCTGTGGCACAGCAGAGGCTCAGAGATTTTGACTCAGAGGCCAGTGCCTCCAATATGAAATCATTCTTCCTTTCTACATCTGGTAGTAGTTTGCATTCACATTTCCCAGCTCAGGCCATCAAAAATATGCCCATACTTAGGACAGGAGGTGAAGAATAATTTAGGTAATTGAAACTACAGCAGGAATGTGGTTCTGTCAGAGGGCTGTTGTCTGACCTGGAATTTAACCAGACAAGTAGGGGTTGGGGAAACTGCGCACCAGCTCCCGCCTTTCAGGTGCATGGAAGGCAGTCAGTTTCTTTGGAAGAAGGGTTATAAATAATTGAGCTTATGTGTCTGTTGAAAAGGAAGCCATATTGCTGGGAATGAAAGCAGGAGACGTGCCAAACGCTTGCCTTGTTATCCACATGACTGTTTATCAGTTATAACTAGAGCTGAGCCAGTATTCTTAATGGGTAATTCATATGATGAATATCTCCCCCTTACACTATGTGTGAATGGTGTATGAACCAGCCATTACTTTCAAATATTTATTTACTAATCACAATTATTTGTTTAATACTGTGAATAATTCATGGTTTGTGTAATGTTTTCAGGCAGTTCTCTGAAAGTAGCCAATACTCAGGCTGTTTTCATTGGACAGGGAAGTAAATGTCGCCTTTTTCTGATTACGCCAGTGTTAACTGAGGATAACTTGAAGTCAAAAGGCTGGATCCCTCACTGATGTAATTTGGCATAGCTCCATTTTTTTTTCCATTGATTTCAAATGAGCAGTGTTAATTCACACCAACTTACTTGAAGGCCCTGAAAAGAAGAATTGTACAAAGGAAGAATGACTCTCACCCCATATTGTCCCAGGGCTGGCTAAATGTACTGCATTTCACAGTCACATCTTTTCATTAACATTCTCATATGTATAAGTTCAAAATTCACATTTAAAAATATAATTTTGTATTAATATCTCTGTTGCCTATTATTGAGTAGCTTTGCAGTGAATTATGCTTGTGTGATTGCCCACACAAAGTCAGGCTTTTTGGAGAAATAGTCCAAGTTCAGTTTTTATTTGCAGGGCAGTGGGGACATTGTTTTGAGGACAAATCTGTCGCTTGTGTTGAGGTTAACCTGAAAAACTTCCTTGTTCAGTGTGCAGGACTTCAGTTCCAGTACTACTTTTACCATTACAAAATCTTCCCTTATATAAGTCTCACTGACGTCAGTGGAGCTTTGCCACTTGTATTTGCCTTATCAGATTTCCAATCCTTAAAGCTATTTTAGAAGACGTTTTTACCACCTTCTCTCTGGTACCCAGCTAATGATGGGAAAAGTAGAGCAAGGGGATCTGTTGGATTGTGTCTCTCTGATTCTTGCACCAGTTGCCCATGGTCTCCAAGGAGTGTCTGCCAGAAGGATATGGAATACTTCCTGCCTTGGTTGTCTCCTATATCTGTCCCCCTCTGTTACAGTTCCCTCCATTAAAGAGCAAATTATATGTAGTGATGTCACGAGAACCAATTGGAATTAAAGGCTTGGGCCCTAAAAGAAAATCTGTAGGTAGTTTCTGTTTCCAGATTTCCAGAGCAGCACACCAGGCTTGCACTAAACACTGCTGCCAATTTCCCAGCTAAATCTCTAAACACCTGTGTTTTTCTTTGGCGTTTCTTATTTAACTGTACAGAAAAAATTGTAAATGCTGCCACTCAGATTGTCACTATGATATGGCCATGGTCTTGGCTGCAGGATCCTTGTGTTCACAGCAAAAGGATTGTTAACAGCACTTCACACGGGGAGTCCTGTGCTTTTCTTTCTTCTCTTTCATTCTTGCCATTCACTGTTTCCTCTCCACTGATGCTCCTAGAAATGCAAAAGCATAAAGAAAAAAAAACCACATTTCAGAAAGATCTGTTGCTTTTCTTGCTGGAGTAGCACAACTAATTTGAGTGTTAAAGAATCTACTCAGACTTAATGTCCAGGTGCACGTCATTGCTCACTACACGTAATTTACTAATGAGTGGATCCAGACAAACAAACTGAGGATCCAGCATGCCCTCTGGCTGCCTATAAAAATGAGGAAAGATAATGAAGTGGTGTGAATCAGGGCCTTTCTGTAGCAACGAGGCATGAAAAGACTGGAACGCAACAGCTTTTGCTGTTAGGTACCAAACACAATCTCAACAGTTCTGTACCCAAACACAGGGGCAAATCTATTTCACAAACCTTAAAAAACATACATGGTTGGCTCTATAATATTTTTCATGTCCCAAGTTTTACGTTTCTGGATCTACATTGTGAAATTTGTCTACATTTGGGTTTTGACCATGCAAAGGTAAGCGTGATTCTGAGGAAGGTACAGCTCCTGACCTTTCTTTAATTACAGGCAAATGCAGGGGTTGATGGATATTGCTCTACTGTTGGTCTGCTCTGTTGAGTGAACATTAGTGAATGGCCTTCTGAAAAACAGTGGGGTCTTTGTACCGCAGCCTGCAACTCACCAGGAACACACCTGACTACACCAAGCTCTTTTTAAGCAGAGCCCTGCACAGTGTCAAAGGAAAATATTTTATTGTAAGTGTAGAGAAGAACAGATGCATAGAAGAAAGGTCAAAGAAGAAGAGAACTAATTGGCCAACTTAAAACCAGAAAACTTTTAGCAAAAACCTTTAGCAGAAAACTTCTTTGTCTTCCAACCTCTGTGATGGTTCAACCTTCAGTCAGAAAGGACTGTTGTGACCTCAAAGATATGGCACCTTCTGCACCAAGTCCTTCCAGTCAGCTCAAAGGCAGTAGCTCTTCAGCCATGTGCTGTCATAACAGCTGTGTCCTGGGCTGTGATTCAGGGTTCAGCCCCACAAACACTTGGCTTCCCATTTGTGTTTGTTCTTGTATGACTCCCTCCTCTGAGACACAGTCCTCAGAGCTTCAGGATTGTCAGATTGTCCCTTCTGGCACTGCCTGCTGGAGCTAGAGAGCTCATCCAGGCCACACAGGGGAGCTGGCTGCCCGTGTGGTGGTGCAGCCACACCATGTGCCACTGGCTGGGGACACTATGTCCACCACTGTAGAGCTGCAGCAGGGTCCTCTTATGTTGGGCTATTCCAGCAGGACAGACACTTGTCCATGCCTCACATGGAGACGTCTCTAAGTGGGACATTTGCATTGGCATTTCATTTGAGAAAACAATGTACTTCTGAAATGTCTCCCAGGGACCCCTCCTGAACTGCACATTCATGACACAGAGCACACATGGAGGACATCAACAGGATTCCTCTGGGATGGCTTCAGGGCTGCACACAGCTTGGGTCAGCTCATGCTGGTTGCTGCTGCCATTAGGCTGCAGCTCTCCAAAGGAAAGCAGAGAATGGAAATTCCCTGTGTGTGTGTCAGGTCCTTAGCACTGACCATTTCTCTCCATATATCCATGTTCCTCTTGTTTTGCACTGCTTGCTGCTACAGATGTGGCCAGAGATGCTGCAAGTCCCACCCAAGCACACTGACCTTCCTGCCCCTCCCCTGGGCTGTGCTCTTCATTTTTGACATGTATATAAGATTTTGGGAAATCAGGTTTCCTTTGGTGACACTCTCTGTGTGCTTGCAGTAATTTCTTTACACACACACCTTGGTGAATAGGGACTGGCAGGTTGGATAAGGCAGCTGCAAAGCTATGGGGTGTGTGTAAGGGGCAAAGGGTGAATTTACTTCTCTTCCCTTGTGTAGTATCTTATCACATCTCATGATAGTCCCCTTCCCCTTACTTGCACTCACATTATTACCAGCCCTGCTCTTCCGTGCTGTCTCTGGAGGCTGGCACTGTTGAAGCATGTAGTGCTTCCCTATGGACCCTCTGGCGCAAAGATAGGAAGAAACACTGAAATTAAATGTAGGTGGGGTAGCAATGATAATTATGTTGGATCATAACTTCCACTGATCTAATTAATGCCACCTAAGTTGTGGCTTGTGCAATTGCTTGGATTTATTGGTGATATCCACAGTTGGCAGAGTGATGTTTTTGCAGAGGGCTCATGGCTCTGATACTGGACTGATAGAAGTTGTATTTCATGAACATCGCGTGGTACAGTTACAGTTGGAAAGGTGCCTGTTCATGATGCTCTTTAGAGGCACTAGAAATTTGGGATCCAGATAGGATTAATCAAATACGTTGTCTGGTCCAATTAATTTGCTTCCAGCCCAAATCCCTCACTCTGCTCTTAAAACCGTGTTTTCCTACTGAATGTGGCAGAACAAGCTCTAGGTGATTCCAGCATTAAGTGACAGTAAAAGACAGCTCTCACCTAAGTTCCAGTTTATGTATTTGTTTTATTGCTCAGGATATGCCTGGATTTTACAGCTGAGTATGTCAGGAATTTAGTTACAAGTTGAAACCGCTTTATAATGTGTGGCTATAAAGATCAAAGGTTGCAAAACCAACCTTGGAGAGCCAGGTCCTGCTCTTCCAAGGCTCATCAATCACGACTTAGTTCTGGCCCATCTCACACAATCTTGCATCGTGTACTGTCATTTGGACAAATGTTTATCCACAGCATTAGACCAGAGACTCCAACAACTCTTAGACTAAGTATTGCCATAGACTCCTGACAGCACTTTCCTGCTTTTTATTTACCTGGGATCTCTTTTTCTTATTTTGATTTTTTTCTTTATCTCAAAGTTGATAATTTTAGTATGTGATTCTGGTAATGGTACACTGTTCTCAGTTCTTCCAGCTGGGAAAAAATCAAGATCAATATAAGATCAAGATAAAGATCTTCCCTGATTCCCTCTAGCTATTTGCTGAAGACCATTACATTTGTACTTAGTGAAGTTTGGTGAAGCTCTTCTAGCCCATGAAGTCAAAATAAGGCAGGAGAAACCAAAATAAAGGTTTTATCAGTGAGTCTGACCAAAGTCTCCTATCAGACAGGTCACTAAGGGAAGAGTGAACCACACTCCCTCTGCACCTCTGCTGTCAGTCTGTGCTGGGGCGCTGGACAAGGCTCATTAATTTTGGTTTCCCATCTTTGCTGTTCTTTCAGTTGTGAACCCCTCGAGTAAGGGCCAGTCCTTTACATATTGGGACACCACAGTCTTGTGAGACTCCTTTCACTGTAGTAGAAAAAATTATCTTTGTGCACTTTATCATCCCAACTTTGTCTGGGAAAACTGGAACGCTTATTGTAAGTTTTTCTATGAAAGATTCCTTGGTGGGAGATATAGGAAAAACTGAGATCACTTTCTGGGTGGCAATTCTGGGTTTTAGATCTTCCTAAGTTAATTTATCGCCAAGATATGAATTCTGTCAAAAGCTTTTAAAATATTACTTTTATCTCAAATAAAATGTATTGTGCTATCTGAACCAAAATATTAATTAATTATTTTTTAAAATGTTTTGCAGCTTCTTAGATGAAAAAATTCTGATTTTCTCCAGTGATATCTAGATTAAATATTTCAATTAAAATGAGCATCTGTTTATTAGATCTAACATTAAAACATAACTGCTGTTAACTTTGGGTTTTAGTTTTGCCTGCTTTGATGATAGAGTTTGAGAAAGTCAGTGGAATAAAATGTACTTTAATATTTTTGAGACCTAAACGTTTTCCCTACTTCTGTTCCTGAATGAACTATTTTGTGGAACCCTAAGGAGTCAATTGAGTATATAGCCAGCTGTAATTTAAGTTACAGGGTTAGAAAGGAGAATCAATCCATGTATCTGTTCAAATAACTCATTTGTTTCCTTTCCAAAGTAGCTGTTTCTGCAGAACCAGCCCAGTTTTCTTACCCCGTACTGCCCATTCCTCCCAAGAATTGCTGGGAAGAATAATAAGGAATGTAATTTGCTTGTTATTGTGGCTGTCACTGTCATGGCTGGAGGGTCAGAGTCCCTTTTGACAGTGAAAAGACAGATTTTAAGAAGTGATTGCTGAGCCTAGAGTTTTGAGGGTTTTTTGGGTTTTTTTTGGTTTGTTTTTTTTCTGTCTTGTCTTTGGATATGTGAGAAAAGCTTAAAGGATTGAGTCTTAATTTTTGAAGGTGCCTGAGAAAAGTCTCAGGCAGATCTGCTTCCTGTTCTGCTTTGTGCCTTTGAGTGTGCAAGAAAGTTGCATCAAAAGGGAAAGTAGAAAAACAAAAAACCAACAAAACCAACAAAACAAAACAGAGAAGCACAGTTGCATTATCATTCTGAAGAGGCATTTTTATGCAAATGCATGTAACAGTTAAAATAAAGCTCATGTTATGTTGCCTTTGACTTTTGTAACTCCTGGGGTGTGACAGGATTCAAACTTTTCATGGCATGCCAAAAATATTTCTTAACATAAAGTGTACTTTGCCTAGCTAATGTAATTATGTCCATTACTCACAGGGATTCCATCTTGTCCCAGACTTTGTCTTATTCCCATATTTACTTCTAGGAGGAGGCAGAGCTGGGATTGATACCAGTGTTTTGGTGTTTCTTGCTGCTGCTGCTGCTCACCCCTGGAGAGCTTTCAGAAGTTTCATGGGGAAGGAGGACAAGAATCTGGCTTGCTTGAGGGTTGAGAATGACAGGAGCTCCTGGGGTGGGGTAGAGCTGGAGCTAGAGGGAGGATTTGTGCTGATGGCTGCTGCAGACCTGAGGCAGAGGCTGGGTGAATTATACTGGATGGATCCCCTATGGGCCCACAAGTTGTATTTCCAGCTGGAAGGATCCCTGGGGATGAACTGAGTCAACACTCACTTAGGCTGGGGGTCTGGTGTGTGTAGGTTTGTGCAAGTCCTCAGGAATAAAGTTATGGCAGAGTCTGGAACTGGTGAGGGGAGGAGCCTGTGTTTGGCAGCAGTGGGACCCCCTGCTTGGATTTTCACCTAAGGCTGGTTGGGAGTCCGGTTAGAATTTGGCTGCTTGGCTGCATTTGCTGAGGATTAGGCTGTGTAGCATTGGATAGGAGTTACAAAGACATGCAGCAAAAAGTTCCTTAACCTATAAGAGGGCAAAGTTGTTTCTCTCTGTTGGTGCCCATCACTTCTGAGGGAGCCATTTTTCCATCCTCTTGAGGCAGAGCCTGGGAGTTTGGGTCACACATTCCCTGCAAGCACGGGACCACGTGGATGCACCGCTCCCTGCCTGCCTGGGGCAGAGGAGACCCAGAGCCTCGAGTTGATTTGATCTGTACCTGCCTCTCTAACTACGCCTGGCTTCCTCTGACCCAAATTACCTAACTCAGCTGGAATTTCCTTCCTCATATTCCTGCCCTTACATCTCTGCACTCACCTGCTGTATTTAACTGGCTGCAGTGGGGGGGGTGGGGAAAGTGTGTGCTAGCGCTGAGCCCACCTCTGCCCTTCTCCCTGCCTGGCTCGGAGACACCCTGTGTAAATGGAATTTTTAACATCAAAAGTTTCAATTACAGCAGGAAATGTCAGGCCGACAGAGTGCGACTGTTCCAGGTTTCCCATAAGGAATACTCCCACCCCTACTATTTACCCATATGGAAAAAACAACCTCCGATGGTATTTTTTTAAGTTCTCAGGTAAACGGAGCTGAATGGTATCATCACATACACGGCAGGCTTTCTGCAGGAGATGAAAAAGTGTAAATCATAGCACAGAGTCCAGAGCCTTTACAGTGCCTTTTTCATGGAAGAAAATCCTGGGATATGGGCTAAATGGGATGGGGGCTATTCAAGAGGCAGCTTAATCCCGGCAAGTCAGCAGTCTCAGGGAAAGAAGAGCAGCCTGAAAACATGATCTTGGAGCAGGAGATCCTACAGAAGGCAGTAAACATTATGCTGGAGAGGGTGGGTTATGGGAGAGCCTTCCAGGAGACACTGGGGGTCAATGCAATGACCAGCAGAGCTGTGCACCTTCCAGAAGAGCCTGGCTCTGCCTTCTTGGTGCTGTCTCAGGAATAAGGTCTCCTATTCATCTTTTCTTCTAGAGGCTGAACAAGTCTAAATCTCTCAGCCGCTCTTTTGTCACTGTGAGCCCCAAGTCGTGATCATCTTGGTTGCTTTCTCCTTAATCCATCAAGAAAACATATCTGCAGCATGTTTTGCAGGTCACTAGACTCAGCTTTTATTGGAAGAAATGTCAGGCTTTTACTGTGGCCTTGGAGTTCCTCACTGGTCTGGGCTTTGCTCCATAGTGCAGCAAATACACTGTTGAGGTGGGTGGTACAGCCTCCTCATTCCCTGTACTCCTGCAGGGACTTCATCATTTGCCTCCAGCAGGAACAGGTCATGCTTTGAATGAGTGTTCAACCCGTGGGATCACCTTGGACATACTGGTTCCTGGAATCATGACTGGAGCTTCCAAAAAAGCCTGGAGAGCTTCAATGGTCAAATTAAATGAGTGAATGTAGAAAGGAATTTGGCACTTAAGTCACCTGGCTCTTCAGCATAATTCAGTATATCCCAAAAGCAGGCTCAGTCAGAATATTCTCCAGCAAAAAAGTTGGGATGTTGAGTGTTCAGAAGTGTTTAGGATTTCCAAATGGCTCAGCAAACTGCTTCCCAATGGGAAGTGTCTGTCTTTATGTGTGCTGAGCGCTCAGATTGCTACTCGTCCACAGGAGGGGGATTTTGTGGGGGCTGAGTTGGTAATGTCACATGAAACCTCCTTGTATTTCTCTGCAGGACAGCACAAAATCTGCATGGTACAATGTGTTCTGCAGACATGGAGCTACAGTGCTTCTGGTTAGTGCAAGTGGGAACACAAGAATTTAATTTTGTAGAAAATGGTGAGGTTTCAAATGTGCTTTTATTCAATAGGAAGATGAAATGTTTCTTGACATGAAAATGAAATGGATGGAGAACACTTTTTAAAATAGCCTTTAGTTTGTTGGTTAAGGAATTCACCCAGGCAGAGGGAGCTGAGCACTGAACTTGCTGCCCTTGATCAAACAGCAGAAATTTTTCCCCGCATCCTGTGAGTGAGCATGGGTGGTAGTGAAGAGACCTCTGTCCTCAGCAGGACTCAGGGATTTTTGGGATAGGTTGCAGCACTCCTTGGGGAGATAAAAAGGGAACAGAGCTACATGTCAAGAAGCAGATCCAGCCGTGGTTTCATCCATGGGCACCAACCTCAGCAACTCAGTTCAACTCTGGCCCACGTAATACTGGGAAGACCCTCTGATAAACAGAGGAGCAGGAGGAAGGACATGAGATAGGGTGGGAGAAGGCATCCTCTGAAATCTTTATCTCCAAATACAAGTTTAATAGATGTCAAGGGGGCTTGTTTGTCTTTTCATTTTTGAAGAAGCTTATTAGCTATGGGAAAAAATGTAGAGCTGTTCCCCATGATGTAAATCTGTAGAGATTTAAATTGATGGGAGAAATTTGCAGCTTGTCTAAACAGGCATGGCTCTGTGAAGTCACAACAAATTATACCAGCTGAGGATACAGCCCATCACTTTTAATAGTTTTGTTCTTCCACGTAAGAGAATGCAAGGAAATGGGGGATGTAAGGGAGAAAATTAGGGAAAAAGCACAGCACGGGATTTACAAAGTCTTGGTCATCCCTTTTCTCAGCTTCTGCATGGAAAACATCTGCATGTTACTTTGATGTCTGCCTTACAAATCTGGGCTCTCCTAGCCTCTGAATGGCATATTCACAGGGCACTGCTTCCCTGATGGCAGCTGCCCTTGCTGGGGACAGGTGAACCAAGTATTGCCTAGAGCAGCTGAGCATACACCACCTGCTGATCCCAGTGAGTTCATTCTGCTGGTCTGTAAATATAAAATAGGGAAAGGGGCACAATTATTGTTCCTTTGGAGATATAAAAGTTTAGAAGCTGCCTTTAATGATCGATCTATTGTAGTAGAGTGTGATCTTTCAGTGGAAAGTTGATGGCTACTACAAGATAAGCCTTGTGTGGGTAAAATAAATAACATCTTTCTCTTAGGAGTTAATGGAGGATGTTTGGCTGTGCATTAGAACTGTGCAGCTTTCTAATTTCAGAGATCTGCTGAATTAAACACCAAGTATGACTGCAGGAGATAGGCAGAGATGTTTGCAAAGATCCTTGTTGGGCTTCCTGTCTCTCCCTGTAGGAGCCTGGCTGACCAGTTCTGTGCCAAGCCTTTGTGCTGGAGCAGCACCTCCTATGCATGTGGTGGTCTTCATGCTTTTGTTGCTTTTGGAGGTGCAGAAATAGCAGCAGGTTCCCTGTCCTAGGCTCAGTAACAAAATACAGCTCAGAACAAGGCAAAACAGGAGGGCAGGAACTAAAGGATGCACACAAGGCCAATCATGTGCACAAAACAATTGCGCTTTCCTTTGTTGCAGCCACACAGCATCTGAGCACTCACCTGGGATGGAATTCCTTGGGATGTAGGTGGACAGAGACAGCTGATGAAAAGCTAAATGGCCTTTGCAGCTGTTTGGGAGTGATACTGATCTCATCCTAAGGGAGGTATCTGCTGTAGGCCAGGTGATTTTCTTCCCAGAAGAGCCTACTCACTCCTTTAACTCTGGTGGGAGGTGAATGTGGCTGAGCAGGTGTAGATACCAGATTGTTAGGATTTGGGTTAGAAAAATACCCCATCCTTTGCTGCAAGGCAAGCAGTGGTGAGGCTGACTCCTCGGGAACAACAGTAGGTCAGTGAGTGAAGGGTCAGTCAGACAAACCTGCCCGAACGCCTCTGACCTTCCTCCAGCCCAGCAAGAAACAGAGCAGTGCCTTTGGAAAACTGGCCCTGACATAATCAGTTATCTTTCACCTTCTGCCAGGCCAGGCAAGGTGTGACTTTGTTTCTAGGTTGTCTTTGGAGCCAGTTGTGTTGGAAAAAGCAAAGACGGCATTTTGTATGGCAGGAAGTGGCCAGCACTGGACAATTTTTGAAAAGTCCTGTTTTCTGAGCCTGGCCAAACCCAGTCTCTCCAGTGGAGGCAAACTCAGTGGTGGCATCAGTGATGATGTGCATGAGATGTCAGTAAAGAAACTGAGCACTTTGGACGGACTTGCCTTTGAAATAGGATGTTCCCTTTCAATCTGATCCACAGATCCTTTGCCCTTGATGTGCGGGTCTGTGCACCTCACTTCTTCCACACGCTGACATCAGTGCAAACTCCACATTGGGAAAGCAGCAATACATGTGGTAATGGAATGCGTCACAGACATGAGGGCTCTGACCTAATTGTTCAGGAAAATTCCCCCTCCTGCTCCTAGCCCACTGTTTAATTTTGTGTTATATAGCAGGGGAAGATAGTTCTATGATTTATCCTCCTCTGAGATCACTGAGTTCTCTCTATGGCGATACTTGCCATAACAATATGAGTAATTTATGGAGTTCAATTAGTAATTTATGAAGCAAATTAGCATTATATTGAAGACCTGATATGGTGATGTACTTCTGAAGTGATCTGATGAAAGACTTGCAATGCAAACTATTGTATCTGATAATAATAAAGCAAACATTCATTCAAAAGAAAATATTCATTCTGAGGTTACCATCCTCTCCCAGGAATGTGGCAACAGAGAAGGACTAGCAAAGGAGAAGGGTTTTTTTATGGGAATGGCAATAGCTTGTAGGTTGCAATTAGGGCTCTAAGAGTCAGGGTCACTCTTTTTGTGTACCTGTGAAATCCTGCAGAAGTCTTAAGGCTGCATCTGGACTGCAGTCGGGCCAGAGGATCCCAGAGCTCTTCACCGCAGCTGGGTTGACTTTAAATTCCAGATTTTGGGTGCCCGGTGCACTTTCATCATCACGCAGAGGAACGCCCACGTTGTTCAGTGGACAAACCCTCTGATCTTGGTGAACACTCCCACTCCAAGCCCTCCTCAGCCTGAGTTTGGAGAGGGACAATGAATATATTGGAGGAGAGGAGAGAAGAGAGGTGCAGTTAATGCCCTAGTATATGTAGCCAAAGCTTTCCTTTCTCCAGGTTTCCTGACTTAGTTTTGGGTGCATGTCTTGTGTGCATTCCAGTTGGAGACAGACTTCCAAAAAGGTCCCATGTTCAGCTCTTCCTCAGTGCAATGTTCAGACTTAGGGCCCAAGCAGCAGCCAGGCTAGCAGCCAGACATATGGACAAAAGGCAGGTAAGTCACAGGGCTGGGCACACTTGAACTGGATCCCACTCACTACACAGTGATGTGGAAATAGCCTTGGATTATATTTTAAAACTATTTAGCCCTGACCCACATCGCAGTGAAGTCAATGTGATGTTGTCAGTGACTAAAATGGGCTCTGGAACAGGCCTGCAATGTAACCAGTGCCTTCAAATACTTCCTTCACCTGTAGGATGAAAGTCCTTCTCCTGAGTCAATGGGCCTCCTTACTTCTTCCTCCCCTCTCAGTTTCCATGGGCCCCTAGCATTGGGAAACAGCCTTATTCATCTTTATATTTCCATGTCTCTGAATCAGGCAGGTTCTGGGTATATTCCACATAGAAGCCTGTTATCTTTTCAAATGGCAAAAAAGAGGGGATTTTTCCATAGTCACATAGTTTTTCCACAGAAATGTATTCATGAGAGTTAAACTTGCCCAAACTATGTTAATGTATGTGGTTGGCTTCTGTGCCAATTTTCATTGTGAATAAGACGCAAAATAAAAGGGCTCTTGTGTCTCCCTTTCCTCCTCCTTGAATCCCTCCCATAATTTTTGAGTTCATAAGCCCATTTTTTATGTGAATCAAATCAGGAGAGGAAAGGCAAGGGGATTACTTTTCCTTTTAAACTGTGCCTTTGCTTTAAACTACTGATAGACACATGGAAGTTATGACTGAAACAAGAGGTTGATACAATGGGGCTGGATCTTATAGTTGGTGTAAATTGGGATAACTTCATTTATCCTGGGCAAAACTTTCTGATTTACACCAAAGGAGGACACAGCCTTAGCTCTTTAGCTCTGGCCATTTCTGCCTTGTTATTCCAAGGCATTTTCAATCTGACAATGATTTTCAATACAGATGCTTGACTTGAGCTTGACAATTTCCTTCCAGAGTGTGCCTGGTGGGTCAGCACAGCACACACAACACATGAGCTGAGTTCAGGCAGACCTGTAGCCAGATGGCTATGAAACAGTCATAATACAAGCTGTAGCTATTATGAGCCATTTCTCTTTGGTGCGTGTCCTGACAAGCTGCTGTTATTAAGTTTCAGTGTATTTCTGTTAATGTTACCTACCTATTTTCATTCCTGTGTGCTGTCACATGGAGCTGGCTGGTGTGGTCTTGGGAACTGGGCTTCAAGGCTCCTCCCTGTGAAAGTTGCCAGCTCATTTATTTGTTTCTTTCCAGTGGTTCAAGCTGGTGCGTTATTCAGAAACTTCTGAAAGAGCGGGGTTGGGTAAACCTCTGATTCAGTTCGTTTGAAGGCACCCTTGAAGTCCTCCTCCACATCTTGCCCTCCTGTGGCTCTGAAATAAGCTTGATGAGGCTAATTTGGAACCCGTTCCTGAGAAATCATCGGTGCTGCTGTTGGAAAGTTCCCTTGACTTGAAGGTCCCTGTCCTCACTTGCAGAGCTGGGATACTTCTAGTTTGGGACCTGGCTCTCCCTAGTTTCTTTTTTAAAGGCAGTAGTCAAGTTACATCCAAAAATCTATAATCTTGAGATTGACTTCAGATTTTAGTACGCAGAGATGGGTGAATATTGTCTTCTGCTTTCTGCATTAGAGGCACTCTGCTTTTATTCACAGAGGATAAAAACTGACTTTAAATCAGAGATGAGGTCCTTAGGTATGAAAATAATTTTAGTGGAAAGTCACTCTGTAGTACTACTTACTATAAAATTGTAGGAGTTGGCCATTTTGGAGAAATCAGGCAACATTTGGTATTTGAAGGAATTATTCACAATACAAGGAGAGCCTTTTGTTCCTGTGCAACTGAATATGTAGCAGGTAGTTCTAAATTGCAATTTGCAAATGTTTTGCTACAGTGGTGTATGCAAGATTGACAGGGCGGATGAGTCAAAAATAAGACCCCTGAGAAATCTTGGTGTCTGTCATTTCAGCTGCTGCTTTCTGGGGAGGAAGAGAGAGGAGTGAATGCACAGCAGTTATTTTATAATGGGTAGCCTAAGAAATTTCCATTACAGTTCTGATCTGCTCGAGTGGACCTACGCTCTCCTTTCTCAGCCTGTGAAGGGACACAAAATATCTGGCAGTCAACAAACAAATTATTTCAGAAACTCTCTGCAAGTGCTTTTCACCTTGGCACTTCACTACCCAGTCCTGCAGACTTCCTTCCCTTGGCCTCGGCTCTAATCTCCAGTGTTCCCAACCTTCCCTGGGAGGGGGCCTTCTTTCCCATCTCTCATGGTGAAACCAAGGTCAGCCAGGTGTTCATCTAAAGAAATCAGTGTCTGGAGCTCTGCTGCAGACCCTGAGCTGCAGCCAGGGAGGTAAGTGGTCCAGGATACCTGTTCACCCATTCAGCTCTGCGTGTTCAGGAACTGTGGCAAGGCTTTGTTTACAGTGCATTCCCCAGCTGCAAAGGGAGAAGGGTTTCCTTTGCAGTTGTATGTAAATTATTGTGGAAATGGGGAGTAATAATGCTGTCATTTTGAGAATTGTCACGAATGCTTCTTTTGAGGCCAATCTTTCAGCTCCTCTTATCTCTAGGATTCAAGATGTTTATCTGTCTAAATGATTGCAGTGTTTCTCAGGTATTTGAAGGCAGTTCTTCCAATTTGTGGGAAAAATTAAAAAGAAATTATATAAGAATCAATCTTTGTTTCCCAAACTATCAAAAGCTTGTTAGCTTCCAGCAGATCTTTTTATCTGCAAGGAATAAAGCAGATATGTCCAGACCCTCAGCCAGTATAAATCAGTTTAATGCCCTTGGCCCATTATTTTTTCTCATGCAATATCTCTCTAGAGGGATTTAGGCTTGGTTTAAGCATCTTCTTGTGTTCATATGTCCAGTGGAAGGCTTAACAGAATTACCATTAGCCCTGGCTTTTGGAGGGCTTGCATCCCGTGCCACCCCAGTCTCTGGGGCCTACGGATTGAAACAGGAGGATGTAACTCATTTGCCAAACAAAATAATTTCTTTGAAGGGTCAGTGGAGAAATGTGGGCTCAAAAGGTGAAGGAGAAGGTGGTGGAGCTGAGTTCAAGTGACCCCAGATGCCAACATCATGCACTCATGTGCCCCTCAGGTCACTGCAAGGCTGGGACAGCTTTATCTGATGTTCAGGCAGAGCTTCACCTAAGGCAGTGGGTGCTCTGCAGGGCTGCTGAAGGTTTAAGGCTTCCCAGTTTCCCAGCTGAATTGACTGGTGCTCTGGCCAAGTAGAATATGTCACCAAAAAAATATGGTTGCCACAGGAAATCAAAATTTTATTCCTACCAAAATAAAGCCCACAACTTCTACTTGCAATTGGTTAGACTGACTGGGGGACATAGAGTTGAAAACTATAATGTTCATAGAGACAGAGACCCCTCTGCCCAGAAGGAAATCTGCCTGACTCAGCCCTGACCCCTCTGGCAAACCCCAGCCCCACAGAGAACCTTTATGTCCCCCCTGCTTAAAAGCCAGGGCAAACCCTCATGGATCCACAGGCGCTTTCCTCGTGGATGGGGCTATCAAATCAAAGCATGTTGACCCTTCTGGCCAACAAGGTCAAGTTGCTGCAGTTCTCCCCCACTCTTTCTCCTTTTTTTATTTTAAGGGCGTGGTATATTTTGTAAGTTTTGTGTTTATCAAGAAGTTGATTGTGTAAATAAAATTGTGGCCTTGTGTGCCAAATAGCTGGGTTATGATTTCCTGGAGGACAGCCAAGGCGGTGTGTGGGAGCATGCCAGTGTTAATATGTTCACTTTGCTAAGGAACACGGCATGTGTGGAGCATGGAGGGAGGACACTTCCAGCCTGGCGCTGCTTAACCCTTCCCTGGGCCCCTCCTCTCCAAGCCTGTTCTGGGCTTCCCCCAGCAGTGCTGCACAAACACTGAAAGCATTCACCACGGCTGAGGCTCTCCTGGAATTGCCTGGAGCCTGGCCAGGTCAACAGGGGCTTTGCAAGGCTCAGGATCCCACCTTGATTCTCCTCCCGCGGCAGGAGCCTGATGTTTCCTTCAGCAAAGGCTCCGTCGCTCAGACCTCAAAGGGGCCTCTGAGTGAGGCCAGGTCAGGCACGTGCCTGGGGATGCCAGGGCAGGGAGAAGGGCCTTGGGCTAAACGAGAATCAACTCCCTGACTGTAATGACTTTATTCCCTATTTACTACTAAGTGCTATCCAGAGTTTATCCTATTTCTATCCGGGAGAGGCAGCCAGAAGTTTTCTCCAGTGGCTGTTCAAATAGCAGCGGAATCACTGAACAGTTTGGGAGTGTTTTCAGCAGGGGATGGTGCTTCATGTCACTGAAGGCAATAGGAAGATTGCTAGGAGGCTTTGGGAACACCAGAATCATGCTCTTGTTGCTTCTTTTATTATATTTCCCCTACCAATAATGCAGTCCCCATCTCAGAGCAGCTCATATCTCCTTCCTTTCATCCTTAGGTCATTACATTCTGGAGGTATTTAAAACAAATGAATGCAGAAAATGTAACCTCTTGTTTTCCACTAAAATGGACTTAGTGAGTCAGCTCCTTCTGCAGAGAAAGCAAAAGACCCAAGGATGCAGGAAAGGACTGATTTTGCCAAGCAGCAGGGAGTGGAGTTAGCTGTGTGACAGTGGGGAGGGGGTGGGGAGCCTCTGGGTGCAGGGAATTCTTGCAACTCAGATAAAAATAGTGACTTCCATTATTTACCTACCTAAGCCGGAAACCTGCTTGCATTTCAGGCATTTATTGTAATTCCTCACATAGCTGGGGTTGATAAGCCCTGCTAACTAGTCATTGCATGCTGACTGAAAATGATAGTCAATGTACACCGGCTACCCAAACAACCTTCTTCTTTAACCCTTTCCAACTTGCTGGCTTTGAGGGCTTGTGTTTTCTCAGATAATTTTGCCTGGTCAGCCTGGTCTCAACTCTCTGTCTTCATAAAATTCTGTTAAATGGAACACTTTGGTTGCAGTCTAATCTATATAGGAGTCTTCTCAGAGCAGTCTAAGATACAGTGACAGTTATGTTTCAAATTTCAAAAGAATCAAAGGGAGCCATTTGGCCGACTCCCACTAAATGTCACCAAGATTTGGATGCATAACTCCTTGAATAGGCTGGATACTGTGGTTTTAGTCTATTAATGATCCTGAGCTGTAGACTGTTGCAGAAAAGGAATTCTTTTCTTTGTGCACTCTTTGGTGGCATCTAGGCCCAAATGCTGAGGTGGAAGGTGTCTCCTCTCAGGGGAGCATAGGGCAGAGGAAGTATCCACCCAAGGCTTGGAGTTTCTGCAAGGGGAGCTTATCTGTATCCATCTGTGCCTGTGCATGTATCCATGTGCTCCCACAACCATCCCGCCTCACTGCAGCTGGAGTGGATGTCCCAGGTGCAGGAGTGTGCCTGGCTGTCCCCAGTGTTCCATCCCATGGATCTGTCCTGTTGGCAGTGTCCCTGGCTGTCCCCAGTGTCCCACCCCAGGGGCCTCTCCCATTGGCAGTGAGCAGTGTGTGCTGCCCTGGCTCTGCACAGCACCGATCCCTACACCTGGGATCACCACCCAAGTGCCCGATGGAGACATGTCCTAATCTCCATTTGTGGAGGAAGGGAGAGGAAGAGTTTGCAGCAGGGCTCCTGCCTGGAGCTGTTTGTGGTGGGATGGGGCATCACATGACTCTCAACAGACCATTGTTCCAGGGATTTGGCAGCCTCAGAGATACAAGGTGCATGTTGATGTTTGGTACCAGTGTTATATAAAAACTGCTTGCACAAGCCCAGCTGCCGATTTTACAAGATGTGGGGAAAGACGCCTCATTTTCCAAGGGCAGGATTTAGCCCTTACTGCAATATCTTCCCAGCCATGTTACAATAACAATACTTAGCAGGCATGTAGTTCTTAACATCATCAAAGTGATGTACAAGCAGCAACTAATTAATCCTCACAACACCCCTGTGAGGCAAGTATTACCATCCCATTTCCCAGGTGGGGATGATGTGACTTTGGAAGGTCAAGTGACTTGTCCAGAGCTAAACAGTCTGCAATGGAGCTCGTTAGCTCCTGGCTGACAGCCACTGCTCAATGTACTCACCCAGCCTATTATTGTATTTTATTATGCAAATCCCCATGGAAATTAGAAGCCCAAAGCAACCCACAGATCTAAACATGGTACCTTAGATTTAAATGCTGGGTCCACTTTTTTAGGAATCTGTTCTGGTGGCCTTTCAGTAATTTCACTGGATTTTGGATGGGAATGTCAAAAACTAGGAGACCCTCATGCCTGGAATTCTCCAAGGATAACAGAAGTGTGAAAATGTGTGTTCATGGCTGTCCAGCTTTACCATTGTTTGCCGAATCCACCAAATAATGTCAAGAAGGATGGGGTGTCATTGAGAGCAGTAAAATGACAAAGAAAGTCCAGCCTCGGTTCCTGCAGGTGCATTGCAAGCAGGGAATGGAGACTGCTCTGCCTAGTCCCTGCAAGACTCATTGGCCACACGGTTAAAGCTGGCAGAAGGGACAGCCCCAGGCAAGCCAGCCAGCTGCAGTCAACTGGGGTCTCATTCAGACCTCAGGGTTTTTACAGTGCTGGCAAGCTTTGCTCAAAGGCTGATGTTGTCCATGCAAACTGGCACTCTTTGGATGATTCAGAACATAAGCCAAGCCCTGTTTGGCTTGCACAACTGCAGTTCTTCCGGAAATTGCCAGGGATTTTGTGCAAGGAAAGGAATAGATATTCAGCATGTATCATTGGATCAGGACTGTCTCTTGGCTCCACATTTCATGGACGGACCAGTGTGGTGCTAGTTTTCGTGAGGGTGTCATCATGACACTACTGAAAGTTATTTACACCAAGTCATCCTCCAGGAACTGGGTCACAACTTTTTCTTTCATGAATCTTGGCAGGGATCTCAAGGTTTACTAGAAGCTGAAGAGAGGATGTCTATGTGCAACGCCAAAACCAACTGAGATGCAAAGAAAGCTGGGCCCTGTGCCACTGATCAGTGCATGGCACGTCAGGCTTTGAAGGTGATGGGATGAGACTTTGCTGCTTTGCAGCTCCAGTGGCTGCTGGTTGCCTTTTGCACTCTGAGCAGGTGTAAATGACTCCCCAGAGGCAAGGCACAGCAGAATCGGGGCCAGATCTTCAGCTGGTGTCAATCAGTGCCTCAGCTTCAATGGGGCTGCATCAATTCGCCTTAGGAAAGGGTGTAATGTGGGAAACAGAGATAAAGGAACTCATGTTCTAGCACCCTATATCCTATATAATTGCTTCAATGAGAGCACAGCCCAGAACGGGTTTGCCAGATGCCGGGGTGGTGCAGAGTCCAACCCGTGTTTCACAGGCAGGTTCCAACACCCAAAGGGAGGCCGGCTCTGGCCAAGCCGGGCACAGCTGCCACTCGGTGGTACCAGGGCTGGGCAGCACATGGCTGTAGGACCTGGGCACAGAGCTGGTGTAGGAGGCCTTACCCCTGGCTGCTGGACTGTGCTCGGCCGTGCCTCCACGTCTCCTCTGACCCATGGGAGCTGGAGTGAAGCCAGCACAGGTCTGGGAGCTGGAGCGACAATCATACCTTTGTTTTGTGGGCAGATGAGGAGGGAGATAACAGGGAGTTAATGGATGGCAGCCCCTTTCCCCCTCCAACGTCAGTCCTATCACTCACCTCCTCCCCAGCAAAACGAGGCCTCGGGGACAGAGAAAGAGCGCAAAGATTAAAACTAACCCATTGCTTTGGAACTCCTCAGTGAAAGGGGCTGATAAGAGAGGGCTGAGATCAGGAATCAGATTTCAGGGGTAATAAATGAATAACCAGAAAACGGAAGGATGCTGAAAGGTTTATCAAAAGACAGCGAGATGGTGAGCACGTCCCAACAGCTTCTCTCTAAAAAAAAGAGGAAAAGTGTTTCTCTTGTAGCAGCTACAGACACAAAGAGCTGTTCAGACCACTCTGCACCCACCAAGACCCTGGAAAGACGGAAGCCTGTACCAGAGCTCTGGTGGAGCTTTGCAAACTGTCAGCCAAGTACAGTTTCCATGCTGGCAGATTCCCGGAGCTGTAAGCCCTCCTGTTTTGTGCTCTGGCTGGGAAGCAATCATCACTGGAAAGACTCGGGAGTAGACAGGGCTCATGCAGCAGGCTCTGGCTCAGGCTGGGCAATGTGGTTTCAATTTAGAAGCTCTCCTCTCAAAGCCTCCATAAAGACACTCTGAAGATAAAAGTCCATATTCTTGTAGTGCAGAAGTCTTGGGAAGATTGCCCCCACCTCTGGAGGGGGGAGTATGATTTTCAGCAAAAGAGGCTTCACAGAAGCCCTGCAAAGGTGAAGTTCACAGCTCGGCAGATGTCACAGAGTTGTTGGAGTCACTGTGTGATCCAAGTCGTGTATTTTCCCTGCCAAGACATGGACTGCTCATATATTCAGAAATACAGTAGGAGAGAGGCATCAGGGAGCTTTGCCTCTTGGATGATGAGGAATGGGATGTCACTTGCTGTCTTTCCCCCCAGCAGAGATTGCAGAGGGATGTTTAACTTGGAGGAAGAAGGCAGAGAGCTATGGCTTGCACAATTAACAGGCTTCTGCCCATCAGCTGGAAGATCTGTGCAGAGCCCTGAATAAAACTAAAAACAGGCAAGAAGGATCCTGGTGCCTTTTCCCTCCTACCTGGAGTGGGGTGTGCTGGGCTGGCTTTGATTCTGTGTTTAAAAATAAAGGTAAGTCTGAGGAACAGGAGGAGGAAAGAGCTGCCTTTGAGAATTTGTTTGGCTATTCCCAGCAGATGAGCCTGTCTACTCACTCACTCAGGCACCTAGTAGTTAACACAAGTTTCTTGATTAGAATAGTTTGGGGCTCTGAAAAGCCAGCAGGTGGGAGCCAGATAAACCAGTTGTGAAGGTAAACCTTGACAACACCTTGGGTGACCCCAACCATTTCTGGCAGGGCTATAGCCTTGGAGTTCTGTCTACAGCTGCTCTCAGGGCCAGAGAGCTCCCTTGAGTTAGCACCAGACATCAGTGCCATTGTCAGCCTCCAAGGGGCTCCTTTAGTACCCACCTGAGATGTGGATTGCAATGTCAGGAGCTTTAAAGGTTGTAATTGGCATCACAACACTTGGGGAAGAGATTGAATATTAGACAATTTTCCCAGAACCTAGTCTGAAGAACCATTTTTAGGCCTGATTTAAAGTAAAAATTACCTTGATAAAAATATTTTGTTAGGAAAATGTTCTTGGAGTTTTTTTTGACGCTGGTTATGAGACAAGCTATTTTGCAGTTGTTATTTTGCAGTTATTTCGGTGCCAAAGTGCTTTGTACCATACAACTTTTCTTTCCAAAAAGAGCTGTAGTGTTTCCCTGTTCTAATATACTCTACAATACTCTACCTTTTTTATGTAGATGAGATGTTAATGGCAGAGACTTCATTGCAGTGTGGTGAGGGTGAGCAGGAAGGTAATTAGAGCCTTGCTTTTTATTGTCCTTATATAATACTGCTGTGGATATTTCCCGCCCTAGCTGTGGCTCCCAGCCTGCCGGGTCCTACCTTCCATTGTGGTGTGGATTTTGGATCCCACAGATGCAGGGATATGTGGCAAGATACCAGAGAATATCTGTTCATTTTCTGCAGAGGTGGACCTGTGCCTGCAGATTTTGTTGGCACATGAAGTTAGGGATACTCCTCAGTCTTCTAATCAGTTTTCTAGAGCCAAGACTTGATTCTTAGAAACATCAGATTTTCAGGGATACTTGAAATCTGAACTTTGATTTCTCCCCAGATCTTGTGAGCAGTGTTTGCACTTATGGTAAATTAGACCTGTGTTACAGCATCAGAAATCACTCAATAACTTTTAACTGTCCTGTGCAAGCACCTGACCCCTGCAGAACACAACCACTGTGAGTGTGACTCTTCTCTGGAAGAGCTGTGCTGGAGGTCAGAGAGCTTCTTTTGGGCTCTGGGTGTTTGCTGGCTGGGTGGCAGTGCTGGCTGAGCCTTGTGGGTGGGCTCAGCCATGTGGGGGCCTCCCCTCAGCATGACGGGAACCTGTGTTCCTGGAAATCCCAAACTAACAGAGTCATTCCTCAACTCCTGTCAGGTGAGATTTCCAAGCACAGAAATCAAGGATGGAAAAAGGAACGTACAACTGCATTTCTTAGGCTGTGTGTTATTTCTCCCCAGCAGTTCTTGTTCTTGACAAATTCTGTAAAATTATTTCATAAAACCTTTCCTTGAAGTGAGAGTATTCCTGCACCCTGGAGAAGCAGAAATCTCTGCAAGAGCTCAGTAGGCATTTCACAGCTGGTGGAGTACTAACAGAAATATTTAAGGAAAATTAAAAAAACCCAAACTTTCTTTAAGATTTCATCCCATGTCCAGTAAAGATACCATCAGAGATCTTACACCTGAACAATCCTTATGATTGCACATTTAGATCTTCTGTGATTCCTCGGGTAGATAAGGAAAGATAATAGCACACATCCCATGAAGTAACTGGTAGGGCTATCAAACCTCTGCCTCACCACCTTTGTGATGCTGAGTCACAAATCCTTTTGTTGAAGGCCGGTAGAAGACCTGGCATGCTGGGACCTGTTAGCACCACAATGACAGGATTATTAGTATTACTCCTATTAACACCGCTACTGCTACTAATATGTTAATGAGTCATATGTTAATAGATTAAGAATGAATTATGTACTGAGGTAATGTATGTTACATTTCGATTTCAAGTGAAGGTCATTTGCAAATGTCATGCATGTGGATGTATTTCCCTGCTCAGGAACTCCAGAGCTTGAGAGAAACATTTGGCATTGCTCCTGTTATCCTAGAAGTTTTCCACAGAGCTGCTGTTTGTAAAATGGTGCTGCTCATTTTACTCTTGTTTTTGTTCATGAAATAAGAAAGAACTGAATTCTATATTTTTGAGGCCCACATTTTCCCTTTAGTTTTGAAAGGATCTAGAAAGATAACAACAAATACAGGGCCAGTCCTAATACATGCTCTTTGAGATGGTGGGTGACAGACAACAGAGCATTCTTCTTTCTGACTCCTGCAATTCCAGGGAAAATTCCCAGAGAAGCTCCTTTAGCGCAATAATATCCATAATGTAGCCCCTATGGCCTGGAAAATGCACTTATCATGTACAGGAGTATTCCTCAGAATCATCACGAAGATATTTGATTTATATTGCTGGTTTGAAATTTGATGTTGTAATTAGATTTTTGGAGGAACTGTGTTCCCTTCTATGGGAAATAGGAAGGGAGGGAGGGAAGGAGGGAAGGAGGGAGGGGGAATCCTTCTTCAGCCGGCTGCAGCCCCACGTTGCTTTTCGGTGGNGAAGGAAGGAAGGAAGGAAGGAAGGAAGGAAGGAAGGAAGGAAGGAAGGAAGGAAGGAAGGGGATGAAAAAAGAAACAGGAGAGAATGATAGATGTTGCGATAGTATTACATTACCTATTGGATAAACTGACGAAACAGCCCACTGTGACTCGGGGAGTTTAATTTTGTACATTTTGGCAACTTCTTAAAGCAGAAAATGAGAGCTGTACTGTCAACAGGACTTTTGATATTCCTCAATGTTTATACTAGAGATGAAAGTGCATTCTAAATGAGAGTGGAAGGCAGCAGGCCAAATCCTGACTGGCGACAAGAGGTGATAAACACCAAGGATCTGCCCCTCATAACAGTGGGGAGGAAACGCTTCCCCTGTTGTTCAGGATGCTGTGAGACTTCCAGTGTTTTCCATTCCACCTGGAAGACACAGGATTTGTAAAGGGATTTGTTTTTCCTGATTACTGCAATAAACCAGTGCATAGCCAAGTCACTGGTCTGGCACATGGACACCCAGGGTCATGTTCCTGCTCTTTCTGGGTCACTGTTCTGCAGAACAGGTCTGGCTGTTAGCAGCAAATATTGTATGACATATGCAATACGAAGTGACTCCTACAGGAAAGGAATATTCAAGAATGGCCTCTTGCCTTGGGGTTAAGATATCCCTCTTGGATTTAGGAGATCCAAGTTCAACTCCCTAATCTGTAACAGGCCTTCAAAAGTGCATCTTCTGGCTGCCAAAATTGTTGGCTGCTCTGGCCAGATTTGTTTTGCCCAGAAGATTCCTCCTGGACCAGAGAAACCTTTTCCCAGTGGAAGTTTTGCTAAGTTAATGAGCGCAAGCAACCTGAAATCATTTTGGGGGTGACAACAAGCTATCAAAACCAATTCCATGAACAAATAAGACATGTTTGCCAGTGAACCAAATCAGTCTGTGTGCCACTGTGTTCTTTTGCTGAGATTTCATGGAAAGAGCTATAAATTGTGTTTCTGATTAGCCAGCAAGAAAGGTATCTGTCAGGCAAGTTCTGCCACCCTTACTCATGTGCAGGATTTCATTTCACTGGTTGTCTCAACAGTTTTGCTGGACCATCCCTGTCAGGCTGCTCTGCCCTGCTCCTCTCTGCCTCCAGCAGTGCTATTAAGGGAAGGAGGGAGTTGTGAATTCCTGTAGTCTTTGGTGAGGTACAACTTCCTTCCTAGCTCACAGCTAATGAGAAAGGCTTCACCTCTTCTCCAGACCTTCTGGCTTGTTTATTTATAGAGGCCAGCATCCAGACACTATGGGGAATGTTGCAAACCAGACTTGGACCTGGGATGTAGCAGGTCCAGCTCAGCAGCACAGTAGAGTTTTTGTTGGGTGGAGGCATCTCAGTGTCCTGCTTGGGACATAATATCTCACCTCTAAATAAATGCTCTACCCTGCAGGGAAAGGTGATTCTCAGCAGGAGTGAGGCTGGTGGAACCAGGTTTATAAAAATATCTGAACAGGCGAAGAAAATAACTACTGTTTTCCAAGAAGATGCATTTTTCTATTTTAATTTTTTAAGGCTGTGATAAAATTAATGTTGTCTATGATGCAAAGCTGAAGGGTTGACCAGAACTTCCCTTGTGGTCAAGCTCTTTTTTTATTGATTGATTTTAAGTCCTCTAAATTTGTCAGGCTCATAAGTGCATGGTGACTTTAGTTATAAGAGAATGTTTGTGTCTTTAAGGAAAAATACAGCGACCCCTCCTCCCCCTTGCCCTTCTCAACCTTGCAAGAAAACCAACACTTGACCAGAATATTTTTCCTCCCTCAGTGGAAAATGTTGATTAAATATTCAGAAAAAAACAGCAATTAAAACCCCCAGACTCCTAAATCTCAAAAATCTTTAATGGGAAACTGCTGATTATAAAACGGTTTCAAGTTTTGGCTAAGAATGCACATTGGCATTTTTTTGGTAGAAGTTCAAAACTCTGAGAGAAATATCTTGAAAAAAATCACTTTTCTATTGATAAAAAGAGATCTTTTTTCAAGCATTTCTATGGAAGTTGTTCTGCTGTTGTGCTAGTTGAGCAAACCATGGCTGTGTCACTGAAAGATACATGAGAGCTTTCCATACTCATTTTTTTGTCCTGAGCTAGGAATTGTTTCAGTTGAGCTTTTTGGTCATTCTTCCCACCAGAGCAGACACCAGAGTTTGGGCTGGGATCATCTGAGTGGTCAAATCCAGTCTTGTCACACTGCACTGCTGCTGTCAGCCTCTCAGGGTCTGGCACTGAGAGCTCTCTGCAATTTTGGGGCACATCTTTGCTTGGCTGGTTCTACTGGAGTTAAAATTCCTGCTCTTATTAATCCCCACTGGCATACACTGCTTTCCTGCTGACTCGAGTTTGTTCCAAAAGCAATGTGTAAGTGTTGTGTGAGGAGGTACAAAACATGAAGTGACCAGGACAGATGACCAGGTTATGGGAAATTGGTGACAAGAACAGCAGAGCTCAGCAGAACTCTATGTAGTGAGGTCACAAAGGACTCACTCCTTGAAGAAGAGAGAATTACTCCTCTTCCTTCAAAATCCACGCCTACTCACATGGCTGGCTTTTGAAAGGAGGAATATATGTAATCTGGATACATGAAGAGAATTCAGGGAGGAGAAAACAAGCAATATGAACATGGAAGAGCTTTGCACATGCATGTAAATCTTACACTGTTTCTCTTGTTGCTGGGAGTGCTGGCTGCTTCTCCAGTGCGTTCCATGGTCCCCAGGGTTTTCTGTGTTAAGAGTCTGATCACTCTCCCCTCTGACTGGGTCTTGCTTCTGGCTGAAGATTGAGGGAATAGATGGACATTGGCCATCTGCAAGAGAAGAGGTGGAGCCGTGTTTTGATGTCACTTGAGTTCACTGACACCATTTAGGATGTGGACTACCCTACTTTGTTTTCCCTCAAGGAAAAGAGATACAGAGAAATTAGAGGAGCTCTGGAGAGTGATTGCACTGTCAGTCAGCAGCAGAATCAGCCATGTAGGTTGCCTGTGGGGGTATTTCCTCATGTTGGCTCAGTTTGGCTGTTGTTGAAGTCAGTTTTTCCAGTGATCTCTATTATGGGAGATGAGGTTGGCCATTCCTCATCCACATCCAGTTGGCGAGGAGCCCTTATGCCAGCCAGGAGTACAGCTCCAGAGTAAACTAGATGCTCACAGGATAGTTTTCAGTGGCACTATGGAGAACAGGGAACAGAAGGGAATGAGATTTTTTTCACAGACCTTGGTTTAAAGGGTATTTTGAGGTGCAGGTTCAACTCTCCTTGGGACTCATGCCAGCAGGAGGGAACTTCTTCAAGTTGTCCCTTTTTTGAGAAGGGCTGAATCGTCCGCCCTGAAGCATCCCTTCATGCAATTAAAACCAGCAGTACTGCTTCTCCAACACTGGGGCCTCCAATACTGGGAGGGGAAGCGGTGGCTCTTCTTTGAAGTCCCACCTACGTGAACATCAGTGGCAGGACTTCAAAGGGAAGCTGCTATTTCCTGTTGGAGCTCAGCCCTGGTGCTCAGCACTGCTAACAAAGCAGTCGGACTGGTTGCAAAGGCACTGATCCAGCAGAGAACTTAAGCACATGCTTAAGTCCCTCAGGACTTATCCACATGGTCTGTTGGATTGGGACTCACTCCCACTGGAGACTGGAGTGATGGTCAGGGAGGCCTGTGTCTCCCAGGCCGGATTTGCAAGGGGAAGCAGCACGAGGTTAAAGAGCCTCTCACAAATGGGTGGGTGGTGCTGGAACACTGGGCTCACCATTGGCTCCCTTGGGGCAGCTGGGCAGCAGCAGCAGGGGGAAACACCACAGGCCACGCTATGGAAGTTAGCAAACAACCCAGAGATAGACAACAGGTCACAGAGACTATCAGCAAATGCTTGTAAATCACAGATTCAGAGCTAGCCTAAATCAGCATTGTTGAGTTCAGGTGAGAATCTGGCCCAATAAATAGAGTTATAAGCAAGCAGGTAGGAAATGCTAAAGGCGCAATCGTTCAGCCCCACCTTTTACTGGGTAATACTTTATTTTCGTGTTAGCTCCTCTGTTATCTGTGGAGCTGCTTGCAGGCTAACGGATGGCAGCATGGAGATGTAATTTTCTAACAAGCATTATTTAGGTAATTCATGTAATTTGTTCCATTTATTCTGTCAGTTTTTGTCCTGAGGCTACAGACAGACCTTGTGGCCATGGTCTGTACCTGATACACAGGTACCACCCTGCTCTTGCCCTGTTCTCAGTATCACATCATCCCCTCTTTAGCAGTGCAGCATAAGAGCTTTTCCCTCATCACAACCTATGTGGAGCCTCATGGTTGCCTCATGTGTAGCAATTAAAAGATGTCTGGGAGATGTTCCATGCTGGGAGTGTGGATAGAAGCTCACAATTGGAAAGGCTGCTCCTCTTTGTAGCACAGATGTATTGGATTGAACACAATAGGCTGTGGGAATAAACAGGTCAGAAAGCCTGAGAAAGCCCAGTAGGTTCCAGGTCCTGCTCCCTTGGGTTGTCCTGTTCCTTGGGTAGCATAGCCTGCCAAACATGATCATAGGCTGCAGTTTTCCTCCACCTTGCTCTTCCCCCTTTAGGGGAACACATTCCCTGGTTGCTAATCCCCCATCCAGAGTGAGTGAATTAAGAACACTGCATTTCCTGGAGATTATCCTCTGAGAGAAACTAGAAGCATCTTCATTTGGGTTATGAAATATCTATGCCACCAGATTTGGATGTCATCAGCAGACATCTGCCTTTCATCCATGTTCCCAGAAGAAACATCCCGTGTGTCCTCAGAGTGTGGATGTGCAGTGTGTTGTCAGTGCTGACTGCAGCAGCAAGGCTCAGCTCTGTGCTGAGCTGCTCGGTGACCTGCCCACAGTCCTGTGGCACTGCCCAGACCAGGTAAGGCCCCCTTGGCTCAGGTGCAGATGCCACTGCAGGGCTAGTGTTACTGCATGATTCCTCCTTGGCATGCTCCTCGTGGGATCAGGCTGGGGTCTCCACTGGGATTTTGTGTGCAGATCTACTTTGGCAGTGCCCAAACACAGGGAGATGATGTGCCCTCCTTTGGATGAGAGGTTGGATGGGGCAGTGGTTGATTCTGCTCACACCTGAGTGCTCTACAAGGGGCTTTGTTCCTGAGTTTGGTCACTTCACCTAAGAATGAAGCTGATGACCTCAGAAACTTAAAAAATCCAGCTTCCTTTCTCCTGGAAAATCCACAAGAAGCAGCTGATGTGATTTCTTGGGAAGGAAGCCTTGTGTTGTGACTGAGGTGTGGGTCTTGAGCAAAAAAAACCTGTTTTGGAGCTGTCAGAGGTGTCTCAGGTGGCCTTGCAAAGTTCACTTGGTCTCTTTTTCCTTTGGTCTCCCACCTGTAAATTAGGTTAATAACCCCTTGCTTATGTGGCTGCTAGGCAGGCAAGGCTGTATATCATTGCATGTTGTATAGATACCAGATATGCTCTTTAGAAAGATTCTCCTCCAAAAAGAAGAAATAATAACCAATTGAGACAGAATGGCCTTTTGGAAAGACTTCTTGCAAAGGCCCTTTGGATTCAAAGAAGGAGTATTTTTTAATCTTCTTCATTTGTGTGGTTTCTACCCATGAGTTAGTACTAAAAGGGTTTTATCCGATTCAGGGTGTACATGCAAATATTTCTATTTGAATAATACTGGAGAATAAATTTAGAAATGTTTGAAGAGGGTATGAATGCCTCAATCTGCTAGGTGGAAAAATTACTACTTCTTGTGGGTAACCCAACCTGTTTAAGTTGCTAAAAACGTACCTGACTTAAAAAAAAAAAGAGAGAGAAGAAGGAATCGCTGAAAAGAGAGCTTTTTAAAAAAACAACTCTCTTCAGATTTCTAGTTTAATATTTCAATATGCAACAGTATTTTCATAACTGCAACTTTTTTGGGTAGAGGTGGGAGAAATTAGAATATATTAAAGAACTCTGGAAACCACTTTCTATTTGTAAAACATGTTGTGTGCGTATCATAACACCTACAGTACTTGTAGCTCTGCCAGATTGTGCCTCAACTGCCAGAATTCTCCTTGCTAAATGACATTATACTACTTTGTGGGTATTGAAAACAAATATTTTGAGGGACGGGAGCTTTCTCATCCATAAAGCGTTCGTTGCACTTGCAATATTCAGTCATAGCCTTTTATTTGAAGGGTGCTGCATTTTTCAGCTGCTTGCCATGAGTGGAAGGATAGGTTTGAGGAATGTTTTGCTCTCTAGCTGGTTTTCTGTGTGTATTTTTTGCAATCTAGCAGCCCCTAGGGGCTCTGGAGGAGATGAGGGCTTCGGGATGCTGGGCACCGTACAGATGTGTTGTAAAGGACAGTACTGGGAATAAAAAGTTTGGTTGTTGTTTTTAGAAGCGCAGTCCCAGAGCAGCTCTTCTTGGATGAGCTGGTTTTGGGAGGGATGGAGATTGCTCAGAGGGAGCAGGGAGTGAGGTCTGGCCTGGTGCAGCCATGGGGCACTGCAAGGGGCACTGCTGGCACAGTGCCTGTGCCTGGTAGTGACGGTGATGGGAGAGCTGCACTGCTGGCTGGCAGCTGTCACTGCTGCTGGATAGGTGATGCAGGGACACTGCTGATACCTGACTAAGGTTCCCAGTTAACCCAGTTACCCACAGCTTGTGCATTTTGAGGGTGGCACTGGGGTGCTTCCTTGCCAATGTAAGATGAACCCTGACACATCCCTCTCGTAAAAACCTGCAGCAGAGGAGTGAGGAAGAAGAAAACCAGGTTAGAGTCTCTGAGGTGTCCTTGGTTCAGCCACTGGAGCAGCTCCACTTGGCTTTTGGTGCTGCTCATGAAGCCAAGCTGCCTTAGACTGCTCTCACTCCCTGCAGGGTTATGCCACAGCCACAGCCTGGTGCATTCCTGTGCTGGAGCATTGCCTAATGCCCTTCCGTGCCCTGGTGGCATCAGCACATTGCGAGCTGCACTTGCCAAGCTCTAAAGTGGAGACATTTGCTGACATTTTATATTATATTTCAGTGGCACTCCTGTGTTTGTTTGGTATAAAAGCTGCGATTAAAATGCAAGCTAATTAGTAGCTACTTATTAATATCTCCTTGTTTTTTAATCATAATAGACAGATGCGATCAGTTTTCACAGGTATAAAGTAGTAGTGTCCTGCTAAAAACTGTAAAGTGCTTAAATCCACAGCTGAGCAATTTGCTGTGACTGGATAGACCTGTTGGTTTTTAGAATTTGTTATTAGAGATGGATGATTAAAATAGAAAGGAAATGGAAAGACTTTTAGAGCCAGTTAGGAAAAACTCTTCAGGAATGGACTTTTCCATTTTTTGGTTGTTTTTTTTTTTCCCTGTCCTTCTAGAAATTACACTATCTGGGATGGTCTGAGCTGCTACAGAGGCTTCAGGGCACATTAAAGGGTAATAAGAAGGGCATGGGGTGAGAAAAAGGTTCCTGCTGGGTTAAAGAGAGACACCTGATAGCTCATCTGGGAGCAGAGAGTCAGGTTTAATAATGTCCTTGCTAAATGCAGTTAATAATTGAGGTCAGGGCCCTGGGTGAGGGCAATAAGGGGATAGTCTCCCATGTGCGGAGTGATGGGGTAAGGACAAGCTGTTCAGAGCACACAAGACATGCTGATTACAGGCACACAGCAGAGCCAGCCTGGGTCACCTGGGACCCTGATGGCAGCAGGTAGCTCACAAAGCACCGCTTTTTGTGTGCTTGTGGTTTTTTGGGTTTTTTTTCAAATGCTTGATAATTGAATTGCTTGCAGAATAAGGGGGCCAGCATGGAAGCAATTGTGCTGGCTTGACAGGGCCAAAATTTTCACTGATCAGCTTGAGAGATCTGTGTGAGACGACAGCTTATCTTGCTCCTTCTTGCTGCTGTGGTAATGTATAGCTGGAATTAGGAGCTAAAGGGCTATGAATGTTTCCACCAGAAGGATCAAGTTTAGGTATCTGAGGGTCATTATACATGCTGTACATCAGAGTCCCTTCCAGAACCCATGGCAGTCATCCTCAGAGCGCTCTGCTGAAGGCAGGATTACCTTTTCCTTGTTGAACAGGTGAGGAATCAAACTATCAAATATCTGAGAGACTTGGCCACAGCTGTGCAGGGAGTCTCTGCCAAAGCAGAGTTAGCTCTCGCTCTGGATACTGATGCTGGCCACTTCCCTAAGGGCACAACTTATTTAACATTCTGCTTGCTTTTCACGGTCTATATTTGTGGCCCTGATCCTGCCACAAGGTGCAGATGGAAGGATGTCCATTGGTTTTGGTGGGGCCATGGGTTGTGTGCTTTAATCCTGGGACTTTTAGCAACAGAATTTGAGCTGCAGCTCTTTGGGATGAGGCATGTGTCGTTCCTGGCACAGCAGGGAAAATCAAACTCAACTCATCCCAGTTTTTTCCACCTCATGGCAAAGCTGGAGGGAGGATGGGAAAAAAGTTGCTCTCTGATTACAGCTCATGTATGTGCTTTGGCAGAGAGAACACAGCATAATTGTGGACTAGAATTTTGCCATTAAGTGGTAAATCCTTGAAAACCGTAATTCTGCAGACTTCAGGTGAGGGAAAAGCCTGTTTCCTTGGTTTGCTGTGGAGGGTTCAGCTCCAGACACTTGCCCAGTTTCTGATGCAGCACAGCCCCCCATGCACTTGGTCAGCCAGAGCTTTATTTCCATTCCCATTACATAGGAGGGGGACACTACCTCTGCCTACTTGGAAAGGCTGGGAAAAGCCCTTTTCCCTGTCAATACATTGCCCAACCCAGCATCCAGACGTTGCTTAGCACAGGCAGGGTCCTGTGACCTACAGGGACTGCTGTGCCAGCAATTAATAATAAATCACAAGTATCGTACAAGTTCCCTGACAGACCCTTCCTTCCTTCCACGGGCTTGTACTCCAGGCATGGGGTAAGAAAAACAAAAAAGGAAAGGAACAGCTTACTAAATGGCCAGATTGCATTAGTTTGGCAGTCCTTGCTTGAAAAAGGCCTGGTAGCACATGAAAAATTAATCAGTATGTGAAGGATTGGAATATAAGCACAAGATCTAGTAGACTGATGAAGGACTGAAAATAGTGCATGAATAAGTCATTCATAGCTTATCATCCAAGTAATCATTTCCTCAGTGATAACAACTTTTTAGAAAGCATTAAACGGAACATGGCACGGACTTAAAATTTAAGATAAATCCGGGTGACATTTTGCCTGTCTGTGAGATTGAGTGGCAGAGGGGGGATGGCAGGAAACCAACCTTTTCTGTGAGCTCTTTGTGCAGGAACACGTGCTGGGCAAGCCCCAGGGGCAGCAGTGCCCAGAGGGGCATCCTTTAAGGGATGCAGCTTCATACAATTCCTCTCACATCTAAATGCTGCACTCATCCTGTGTCAGTAAAATCCTGGACATAGCTTGTTGCCAGCTGGACCTTCCCTGTCTCTGTTCCCAAGCATGGGTCCTAATTCCAAAAAAATAGTATGTGGTCTGCAGAAAAATATTATACTGTGAGGCATAAGTTAATCTTAATTGCTGCACTTCCTCACTTTTTAGGCCTGGCTTTGTCACTGCCATAATGTTCTTTTAATGTTATTATTGTTTCTTACACACATGAAGTGTTTTACAAATGATGGATGGCCAAGTCTCTCTGATGTTTGGTTGCAACAGCTCAGTTCCGTGTGCTGCTGAAACATCAGCCAAAGGAGACATTAGGGGTCTGTGTGTGCAGCTAAGATGGATTTGGGGAGTCTGATCCTCTGCCTGGTTGTTGTATGTCCAATGTCTGTCCTCACAGGCATTACTGGCCCAGATCATGCTGCTGTACCCCGGCCTTACTCCACTGTTGCCAAGGGAGAATCCATCCCTGCTAGTGGTGGCGGGTGCTCTCCAAATCACAGAGTCCCAATTGTCCTCACTCTGCGATTCATTTGCCACATGTTTAAAAATTAATGTAGCTATGTGAATAAGAGGAAAAGTTCAGGCAGAGGAATAATTTATAATTCCCAATAATATTGCTTCTAGCTACTGCTCTGTAGTGCCAGTTCCTGCCCACTGTGGTTTGAGCAGCTAACAGCTATAAAAGTTTGTTGACCTGAGAGGTTTAGTATCAACCATAGGTACAGTCAAAGTCAATATGGAGGCTGAAAATCCAGTGCTAATAGAAAAATAGAAGTCAATATTTAGGATGTGAGTCAGGTACTTAAAATAGGAAAGTGAAACAGATGAGGGCTGTAGCTGCAAGAGTGCTGGAGGTGAAATGTTTAGATCCAAGGACCACTGCTGATTACTATCTTCTCCTCTAACAAGGTTGCTTATTCTGCTTCCAAAATTCATTTCCAGTGGCCAGGCCACCTCCCTGACCTATATTCCTCAGACTGCCATTACGTCAGAGCCTGCCTATTTGGGGCTATAAGTGAAATCCTCTGTCTTCTAAGTGAAATCCACGGGTAATTATATGTGGGGCAAATATGGGCTGGGGCACAGAGAGGCCAGGAGAAGAGTTTGGCTTAACTCTGTTTATACTGGAAAATCCCCTTTCTAAGGCTGTACTGTTAAGTCTTGGAGAGGAGGGGGCACAGGGAACTCCCCCCCTTGCGAGGCAGTAGCTGCCGGGAACAGGGATTTCACAGTGCAGCTCTTCCAGCGAAGCATCAGGTGGAAAAGTAACCAGCCCTAAGTGGGGGTTTTCACACAGGAGAGGGGCACGAGGAACTGAGAGCTCTTTCCCACAAATGAAAATGCTGTGGCCTTATTTACACGGTGAGGGACGGGGAGCAGTGCCCGAGCACGCCGGTGATGAATTTATGTGCCCTGCAGTGAGGCGGTATTTTAATTTCTACATCCTTTCCACGGTTTGGTTGCAGTGGACCAGATCTCCTACAGATGTGAATCTGTCCAACTCCATTTGAGTCAGTAGAGCCTCTTTATTCCAGCTGAGGACTGCATCCACATCTCCTGGTTTTTAAAGAAATTGCCACCTTCCAGATTCTCCCGCTGCGCTTCCTTTTCAGAAAGAGCCTTGGTAGCCAAGAAAGTGTCCCAAGATTCACTGTGACATTATTTGGCTACTGTAACAGGACCCCATCCTGTTCTCCTCTGACACATGCAGTGACATTCCTTTGTTTTGCCTTTGATGTCACAACATTGTTTTCACAGGCTTGCCCTGATCTTGTTGTGACAAGGCCAAGTCCCATTCAATTCAAGAGAAAATATCAATATGAGGGTGAAAACCCGGTATTAATTAAGCTCTGAGCAGTAACTTCAGACAGATGCTGCTGCCTTTATTTCTTGCATGTACAGTGCTCCAGCAAACACTACTGGTTCATGGGAAAATCCCAGTTTTGGTTTAAAAAAAGGCACAAATTCTAAAAAATGATTGCTGGACAGCAACAAACCAGGTTCTAATTTTGAACCATGCTTCAATAACACCAGAAGTCGCAGGGAGATCAGCCTGACAAATTGTGCCATGGTACCACAGGGTGGACTGGCAAAATCTTCTATTGCAACTATTTTCTTGTGAAAAGCAAAGTTTGTTTCTGCTGAACTATCTGAGGTATCTATATGAATTTGATTTTATTTTTACATCCACAACATCCAAATATTTAAGCTGTAACAGTTTGATTATAGTAGAGTTCCTGTTTCATGCTGCTCCGTCTGAGTATTGTGAACCACACCAGGTTTTAATTTAATGTAATTGCAGACGTGTATAATTTGCAAGTATTATTGTAATATCAATAATGTTTGTTATTTTTTCTGACCGAGTGCTCAGGCAATATGGCATGTCAGCACATCCTAAAATGTATACACTGGGTTATGCAATGCCTGGTAGCTATTTAACTGAGTATTTCAGGTGCAGCAACTGAGGCCCATTGCACAGAATGATTTGCCCATTGTTCTTGATGCAACATGTTGTGGACTCAATATGTAACTGGATGCCAGCCTGATGTTTCTGAAGTGGGAGAAGTCCAACTACCTCACACTCCCTTTTACTGCAGCCTTACTTTTGCTAAAGAAACAAACAGATTTCTGTTCATCTCACCTCAGGGACAATTATTAAAGTGGATATGGCACCTTTCAGCCCAGCTCTTTCAGCTGGAGAGTTCTGAGATAAGATACCCATACAGATACATTGTTTGGACATAAGAGTGTATGTAGGGGCTTCTCTTAAGGCTGGCAGGAAACCAGGGCTTCTGATTCTCCAGAAACCTAAAGCAACTTTCTTTCCTTTTAACTTCAGGTAAAGCAGCAGCTCTTGGATTTGGCAGCTGTTCAGTTTCCCTTCTGTGGCAATCCCACCGAGGCTGCACTTCAGAGCTTTTCTGCCTCTGTGGGAAAGGCCAATGCACTCCTGGTGCCCTGAGTGCCCTTGGCTCCTTGCTCTATCCCTACACAGCTGGGGGACAGCTTCCAGCAGCATTGCCCCTGGGGATTTTGCAGTTGCACCATGGGCTGGGTGATGGAAACTCGCTGCTCATCCCAGAACACTGTAGAGCTTCAGGGAACTCCTGCTCTTTCCCTGCTGGGGCACAGGGCAGAGGGTGCCCACTTTGGAGTCACACACATCATCTGCTGCTTCCAGGTATTACAGCAACACTGGCGGAGCTCTTTCCAAATCTTTGCTTTGCCTTTGGTAGGCCATAAGTCAATCAGATGCAGGGTATTCCAAATGAAACTTTTTCAAGAGTCCTCAAACCATTGTGTCTGATGGAACTTTGTTTCCATGGAGAGCCTTTTGACTGGGAGCAGCTTTCATCATCAAACCTCTGGGGTAGCCCATGATTTCAGAACGGACAAGCCATGAGCCAGTTACAAACAAAACAACAAACAAGATTTTGTTTGTAGACCATGGTATAAAGCCCTGGGTATGGGTCAAAGGCTTTGAGGGTTTTGTTTTAAATATAGTTTTGTCAAACGTTCTTGTTACAACATACAGACTTCCTATCATCTGGACACAAGTTCAGCAGTACAGATTCTAGAGGGACAAAATGTCCTAAACTGGCCTAAAATTGTTTTACTCTGCATAAACATGTCATGACTTTTAAAGAACTTAGGCTCTTTTATGGACAGCAACTTGGAATGTCTTCCCTCAGACAGTACAAATATTTCCTTTGTGAGCTCTGATGAGTCAGGAAATATTGGATCTTAGACTTATCACTCTTGCAAGACTGAACATTGCACGTGCTATTGCTCTGGAGGTTGTAATTTTGCTGTGGTGTTACCTATCGAAGAACAAAATCTGAATCACTGTCACCTGGACTTACGTCTAAAGAGATGCCCCCAAGGAGGTCCCAAGGAGGAATATTAACAAGGGTTTCCTTACTTTGTTTGCCAAAATGAGGATGGAAAATATCTTGACAAGTGGACATGAAGAACTTTGCAAGGCTGCTCTAAAAATGAGTTGCAAGACCAAGCAACAATCCCTGTATTGAACCCATAACCATTCAGAGCAGCAGAAGAAACCTTCCTCCCTGTCATCCCAGTACAAAAAGTGGGTGCCTGGACAGGTTAAAACACCAGCTCTATTTCCCTTCCTGCAAAACTGGTCATGTGTAGAGAAAAGATTGGAAAGTAAAGTAAAATATCTCTATGAAGCTATTTGGCACACAGAATAATAATATAAGTGAGAGGACACGAGCCCTCACACCCTTGCAAATCCCCTGGGAAAAGCTGGAGCAAACAAACCACTGGCTCCTGGGCCAGCCGGCTGCAGGTACATTTGACCCTCTTGGCCAAGCTGTATTTCATTAGTGTATCTCAAGGAGGATGGGCTGTTAAATGATTCAAGCTGGATAAGATTTGCTGCAATGGAAAACTTGTGTGCCTCTGTGCCTTTCTGGTTGAAAAACCCTTTGCAAAAATAGATTAGCAAGCCATCGTTGCAAACTGGACTGTTAACCTTAGAGTAGAAAACACAATGGGGTTTGTAGCTGCATTTTAATTTCTCATGCTGCTGAATAATTTATTGTACATCTCACCATATATTGAAATTAAAACCTGAAGTATGACATAGAGTAAATAATTCAGACTGGCTCTTTCATCGAGTGTGAGCTAGGTTATTGATACTTCATTTTAGTGAAATAGACATCCATGTCAGCTCCTGCTGGACACTCTAATTTTGTTTATGTTGGTACCAGTGAAAAATTTAAGGCTACAAAGGCAGTCAGAAGGCTGGGCAGAGTTGGGGTTGCTCAGCCTATTGCAGCCTTTCAATACCTAGAAGTGGGCTTATAAGAGAGATAGGGACAGATTTTTTAGTAGGACCTATTTTGACAAGGTAATGGTTTTAAACTAAAGGATGATAGATTTAGATTAGATATAAGGAAGAATTTTTTTATGATGAGAGGGTGAAACACTGGCACAGGTTGCCCAGAGGGGTGGTAGATGCTCCATCCCTGGACACATTCAAGGTGAGGCTGATGGGGCTCTGAGCAATCTGATGTCCCTGCTCATTGCAGAGGAGCTGAACTAAATGACTTTCAAAGGTCCCTTCCAACCAAAATTATGCTGTGATTGTGTGAAATCCTCTTTTATGTACTCCTTCAATTCTCCCGATAAAATGACGGCAAGAAAAACTTCCTGTAGCCTGAGAAGCAAGGACAAATGAGCTGATCTGAGGGGGCAGCCTCACAAATGCTTTAGGAGCAGCCACAGGACCCCGAGGAGAAAGCAGGAGGTATTGATCCAGCACCTATCTCAGATGTGTGCTTTGCCAGGGCAGCAGCGGCCTGGGGTTGGCAGGTTGGTGGCACGTGCTTGCACAATGGCAAACACAAACAGATGGTTACAGCACAACTGTTTGTGTTATTCGAGATCGAAATCTCAACAGCTAATTAGTATCTCATTAGGGTTCTATTTACATAGCTAATTAAGGTAATTTATGAGGAAAGAAAACATTTGAGACTCCCCAGCACAGTCAATTGACTTGAACTGTGATGGAGCAGACAGTCAACTGCATCTAAAGCCTCCTTTTTTCCTGGATAAAAGGGACAAAAAAAGACATTAATCCATGGGAAAGTGTGACTTAAACCTTCCTCTGCCTCAGTTCCCACTAATCAAGGGCAATGAGTTCTCCATTCTCCATCCACTGTTTAGGTACTGACTTCTTCTAAACAGACAAGGGCAAAGACATGGTTTGCCTCTATTTGTTTGTTTGTATCTCAAAAAAAGAAGAGGGGTCATCAGACATAGTCAAAATATGTGCATTGGTCCGGTTGAGCCCATTTCAGAGGAAGTCTCTGTGTGTTATTGAAGGTAATCCAGGGTTTACTGCAGAACAGCCTGAATTTGCCATTCCCAAGTTCAGGAAATGTTTGCTAAAATGGGTTTCTCTACTGAAAAATTAGTTTCTCTACTTCTTTAAAGGAGTAGAAGTATCTGGAGCAGTGCTTTGCGTGGCTGTGCTTACCTGTCTTAGCACTTCAGTGCTCCTCTGTTTTCTATGCAGAACTGCTTATAAAAGACAATCTTTTATAAGTAAGAGAAAGCAGACACTTGTTTCTCATCAAAACCAAATATTGACATTTCCTGCCTGCTAAGCCTTTTGTTCTTGAACCATTGTCAAGGAAAAATATTTACAAAGTTAGGAGAAAGTCTAAAGCTAGAGCCTGCATGGGGATCATGGGAGACTGTCTTTGAGGAAAAGATCCTGGTGTTTTGTCATGTTCAATCTGGGATGAGTCCCAGAAATACCAAGATACTGTAACAACTGCTTTTAGGAAGGAGTAGGTCTTCAGCTGGGTTGAGAACTCACAGTTTCGGCTGAGCTTTACAAGTTCACTGGATTTAGACTTCCTATTCCTCTGCAAGACTTCAAATGGGAAAACTAAAAAGCTGCAAACCAAAGCTGAGCTAAAGCAAAAAACTGCTCTGTGTCACAGTAGATATTCAGACCCAAAAGAAGCTATACAAAAAAGTGAATTTGCAATTATGATCTAATTGTACTTAGAAGCAAATTGCACTCTAGAGATTAAACCACTGGTGGAGACTTCAGAGAACTTTTGTAGACCTTTGGGTTGACACGGGAGATTTAATATCTAATGATGACATTTGGGCAATAAAATCCAGAAATAATCCATCTTCTCTTCCTCACTTATAACTCCTTGATCCCTCATAGTCTTCCTGAGATTCTCAAATGTGTGCTTTGCTGGCTTTTCCTCCCTTTGCCACTTGTAGTGTGGTGGAAGCTCTGGATTCTCACGCCGTTGCTGATCCAGTTGGTGCAGATCCCATGGGCAGCGTTCCCAGGGAGACCAGGTCACCCAGGAAATCAGCTTGGGAAAATCACTCCTCTTTTTTCATACATCCTTGTTGCTCCTCCCCCTGCTCCTGTATGTGTATCTTTCTCACACTGAAAAGAAAAAGAGGATGAAAAAAAGGCAAAAAAGCTTTGAAGGCTTAAATATCAGATATGAGCTTACTTGAGTTTTTATTGCCCTTTTTTTTTAATCCAGAAAAGCTTATGTTCACTCAAAATGGCAATTACTTGAATCTAATTGGAACCATTTTATGTAGCTCCAAACTCATTGCTTGATCTCAATAATAAATGAACTTACAAAATATTTTTGTTTCTAAAAGAATTGTAGCTGTGCAGGCCAGATCATCAATCATGATTTCCTTTTGTGGGCCTAATGTGAACCTCATTTGATTCTGAACAAAACATTAGCTGAAACATTACCTACTGTACCTTCATCCAGCAGGGAAGGGAACGTGGCTTCTTTAGATTTTTAAATCCTGGTTTACAAATTTAAGATTTTAACTGAGATTTACTCCTTAAAATAATTTACATTGCATTTAAATACAAAGGAAAGAATATATTTGTAATGTAGAAGTTCCAACCTTGATCAAGACCCCACTGAGCGAAGTGCATTGCATTGCTCCAAGAATGTTTTACTCATCAGACAAACCAGCTCTTTGAACCTTATGGCAGCAGTTTTGGCAGAAGAGGTGGAGCAGGGCTGGGAAGGAGGTATCTGCTGGGAGGGATGGTGGCAGCCTGTGCTTTGATCAGCTACGTTGTTTGGGACTCTGGTCGTGGCAGCCATGTGGCTCCAGAAGGTTTCTGTGCTGAACAGAGGGCAGATGCAGCAGAGAGGGAAGGGTCCTTCATCTCTGGAATAAATTAGCCATGGGAAATGCCAAGCCTGAATCCAAACAAGCGGTTATCAAACTGCAGCATGGGTGGGAGAAGTGGCTTTGCTGTGGTTGTGCAGAAACCCTGATACCTCCTGCCCAATTTGTGGCTCCATAGTGAAGAACTAAAACTTGATGGAGGTTTGACTGAATAATTGTCTCTAGGACAGATTGTTTTTGGGACCATATGGCTGTCTGGTGAACTGAATAAAAACATCTTCACATCCATCACTGAGCTTTTTTTTAAAAAGAAAACAAAACTGAGATAAAAACCTATTCAAAGAGGTATTGGTCACACATCCTTACCTAGCAGCAGCACTTTCTGCCAAGCATTCCTGATCTTCTCCGTCTCCCTGGAACTGCTTCCCCCCTTTCACCTGTCAGCAGAGCAGCAGGTACAATTGCTCCCTAATCCAGAGAAAATAGTCAGAGTTAACTTACATGTCTGAAGAAGTTTCATCCAAACTTGGTGAGACCTGAGGGTGTGAGAAGGGAAAGAGGCCCTCAGTGAGGATGTGGGAGGAAAAGGTGATCCCCTTCCCTGCTTTATGCAGCCAAGACAGAGTTTATGGCCATAGAGTGACACCCCAATGAAGAGAATACCAGTCATGAGCTGAGTGCTGGATTGGATCAGCTTGTGGATCAAACACAATGCAGAATTCTGTTGTGGCACTTGCCATGGTTGTGCCAGTGCAGAGCTCCACTGATCCTGCCAAGCCTGTGCACTGTTTTTGGCAGACATCCATCAGCCTCTCTGTGGGAATGAGCACTGGGTGTTCAGGAGCCCTCTCACCTGCCCACAGCTCTGGCTCCCTGGGATCCCACCCCAGCCTGCCCCAGAGCTGCTCTCTGGATCACTGCAGCTCTGCTTTCAAGTGGTTTCCCCTCTGGGTGCCTTAAACTCTCCCTTATCAACAGCTCCTGTGCAGATAAAAGTGTATTCAGCACTGGGTGAAATCCCCACCAGCTGACAGAGGCGGTGACAGCCTTAACCCAGGTCCTGCATCCTCTGGGCAGGCAGAGGTGGGCACGGCCTTGGGAACACCTGAACTGTAGTGCCTGGGAACACATCCAAGGCCAGTGACCATGGCTCTGACAGGTCACCCCTGGTGTGCTCTTGGGCCAGACCAGGAAACTCTCACAGGTGGTTTCTCCCCGTGGCTTGTTCTGACATCCCTGGGACCATCCCCAAGCAGCAGTTTGCATGCAGCCATCCCGCTGAGGAAGCCAGGAGTGAAGCAGGCTTTTCCTTGCCAGCTGGCCTCCATGCCCAGGAATGTTCCCAGGCACACTGGATTTACTAGTAGAGATGTAGCCTCAGAGGAAGAGGTACAAACAGAGTTGTGAGTCTAGCTTGCTCCCACGGAATTTGGCCCTGGGCTTTGGAAGAAGAGGGTTTTGCTCCTCTGAAAATGCAGTGGGCTCCCAAGGAACATGGAGCTGTGGGAGGAGAAGGAAGCAGGGAATAAGGTACACTTCTGTCAGGGCTCTGAAATGGGGAAGTGAGATGAGAGATCACTTTGGTATTTCTGCATTTACATTTTTGTGTAACACCCTAAGGTGAGTATAAATAGTGTTTTCCACACAAGTGAAGGAAAAAGTTGCAGTTTCAGTAACCTGGGAAGAAACTAGAGGCACTCTGCCCCCTGGATCCCCATTCCTGGCTGAAAATCCTTGCCTTCCTTCAGCACAGCAGGGTGGCTGAAATCCTCCAAGCTGCAGGTGCCAAGTTCCAATTGCCCACTCTATACCACTGCCTTAGCATGGGCAAGACAGAGATTCCCTTCAGAGGGCCACAGGGTTGGCTTGGAAGGGACCTTAAGGACGATCCAGCTCCAATCCCTGCCATGGACAGGGACACCTCCCACTAAACCAGGCTGATCCAGGGCCCATCCAGCCTGGCCTTGGACACTTCCCCGCAGTTAACTTGGAGTTTTGTTTTCTCCCTTAAGATGGAAATTTTGCTGCAGTTTCTTCCACTTTTAGGATGGGAATAAGATTACAATAAGAGAAAAGCTCTAAAGACTCCTCATTCAGGGGAGTTATCTATCTTTTTATGGTTTTATTTAATTTTTTATATCAAAGTAGTGGTATTAAAAATACTTTTATCAGTAGCAGTACTAATGAAGAGGTTGCCAGGAGCAGTTATTCCCCTCTTGAAGAGCATTGGAAAATACTATTTCTCTGAAGGTGATAGTCCTGCTAACCTGATGCTCTGCTTAAAAATGTTCAAAATTTAAAAGCTTAAAAATTTAAATGGTGTCTATGTGGCAGATCAGGAACCTCCTTTTCACATGGGGTTTTGGGAAAGCCACAGAGCAAATTGCATTCAGTTGGAATAGCAATGATTTCACTTCATCTTAAGAGGAATAAATCTTTGTTTTATCATATAAGTAGATATTCCTTTGGAGAGTTCATAAAAAAGCATTTTCATAGTTTTAGACCTGGAAAATTCAGCTTGTTTTATCAGAACGTGTCCAATATTGTAAATGAATGAAGAGAAGAAAGGAAAAAATAATATTGACATATTATTTCAGTGGTGTATTTTTTTAATCTATCACAGTTCCTCAAAATTAATGTCTGACATTTTAGAAGTTGCTTAGGGAAAAAAAAAAGATACACAAAACAGTCTACTTTTTATTAAGTTTATTTTGTAAGGAAACTATTTTCCCACCAGCTGCAGAAATGAATGTCACATTCGATTGCACAACTTGGATTTTCAATTTTCCACTGGTATGGACAGAGCAGCCCTGATTTTCCAAGGATTTATTCTCAAACTTTAGTTTCAGATCCTCAGGATTCTTCCTAGGCTGTGTGAGCATCTGAACCAGGACTTATAGTTTGTTTAAAATGATTTAAGATATTAATTTGAGGTTTGTGGTGATCTTGCTTCTTTCCTGATTCAAATGCTGGCTGCCCTATCCGGCAAAGAGGGGCAGGAGGAATTTTGGGGCAGTCCCTTTTTTGGAACCCATTGGCTGTCAGGGCTTATGCAGATGTTTGGGATTTACAAAGGGAAGCCGAAAGCAAAGGAGACAGTCAAAGGTACAAAATAAATGAAGTTTATTCCCTGCTTCCCCAACTCATTTGTTTGTTTAGTGTTTTGATTTATTTGAAAGGAGTTTATTCCACAGCTGCCTAAAAGAATGTATACAATGTTTAGTACACCCACCATAGGTGGATGTGAGTGTTTATTGAGCCTCTACACCTGAATACTGGAGAGGAAATAGAAAATGTAAGGAAGGGCAAATCTCCTACAGTAACACAACACCAAGGCTGCCAAAGTCCGGGTAGATAAAGCAGAATTCATGGGGATAATGAAATTAGTAATTGGACAATGCTGCACATCATGGATGTTTTATGGCACTGCTTCTGCAGGCTAATCTTGAACAGAATATGCTTGCTTTAATGGGCACATAAAGTGAGGATAGATAGGCCACTGCAAATATCAGAAAAAAAGCAGGAGGCAGAGGTGTGGTGAGGGAAGGCAGTTAAAGGTATTGAGGAATATAAAGGTTGGCCCAGGCTTTCCCCAAGTGCTGAGCAGATTGGCTGCAAAACATCCATCCTGCTGTGGGGCCTGGAAAAAAGCAAAGGGAGGAGGTGATGGTACAGCAAATGAGGTAATTCAATGTGTCTCTCTCCTGAGACTGATTCAGGTTGGGAACAGATCTGTATGTGGATACCCTGACTGGCACCTTCATTATCCTGACCAAGGCTGTAAAAACCCTCTCACTTCAGTGTACATAGACTCATACCTCATCAGAGCTTTTCTCTAAAGTTGAATGGGATTATCATGTTCCTGCTAGGATTTATGGGTTGCAGTAAGAACTGTGGACAAGGCACTGCAGGAATTTGTCAGGAAACTATTGGGTAATAGCTTTGGTATCAGGCTTTTAAAAAATAATGTCTCCTTGAGCTGAGCACTGAAGATCTCCCTTGAAGTTTTGGGATTTTAACCCAAAGACTGTGTCTAACCTGCTCATACATTGTTGAAAATCTGAGGGTGACCTCCACAGGTCTTTGGGCCCTGTGTACCTCTCAGTAAAAATAGCCTTTCTCTGGTCTCTGCCCCTTCTTTCCTTCTGTACAATGGAGACAGTGGCTATTCTCCCTTTGGAGAAGAAAGTGGAGGCTGGATACAGGGGGATGACTTTGACTATGACTCGGTGACTTTAAGGTTACAGGTGTTCTGAGGATAAACAGTACCTTGAAGCAGTTGAATGTGTGCTGCTAATAATTAGTCCCTCAATCTGGAATGTGCTTTCTGGAATGCTGCAGAGGGAGCGTTGGAGCGAACAAGAGCCTGGGAGTGGTCAAAGGGGGCCGTTCTCCTAAGACCCCTCCCAGAGAGTAGATTTTGTAGTACACAAGAAAACAGGCTTCCAAATAAAAGTTCCATGGTGATGTTTGAATGTGCCCATCAGAGTCCCCCTGGAATCTGGGAACAAGGGATGGGATTGAAAGCGACTCACAAATGGCTTTGCTGCCAGCATGAAGCAGGTGCAGCAGCTGATCTCTTGTGCCGAGCACATGCCAAAGAGCAGGCACAAATCTTCACTATTGCTCTCTGTAAATCTCCCTAGTCTTAAGAGGATGTTTAAAAATTGGAATGATAATGACCTGAGCAAACATGACTTTACAGCAGAAAATAAAACTGCAAGCATTCACTATCAAAGGCAAAGAAGTGTTAGAGAACAAGAATGCCTGATGATGCAATGGTTTTCATCCTGAAACTGAGCACAGAAAACCTTTTCATATGCCCTAAATCTGCAGCTACAATAAAGCCTTCATACAGACAATCTGCTTAAACAGAACGTCACGCTTGCCTTTATTTTATTTTAATTGCAAAACATTATCCAGTTTCGCTGCTAAAATATGCACTTCTTAAGGCAATATGCGTAACTTTATTTTATCCTCCATTTTGCTTGACGTCATCTCTGCAGTGATGAAATTATAAGCTCTTGAAGTGGACCATCTATGACGCAGCCATTTCCCTTTCTTGTGGGAGAACACCCTCACCTCATTGTCTTCCTAACAAAACTTATATAATTTAAAAATCCCATTTTGCTCCAAATCTTCTGACCTGAAGAGTTGGCATCCCTGTCTCTTCATTGCTTAAACATGTAAGCCTGTACCACCACAACAAGTAGGAACTTTGCCGCTGTCTTTGAGGCAAGATTGAGTCTTGGGATCCCAGATATTTGAGATTATTACTGGTATTAACCTAATATTTAACCCTGAACAATAGCAGTGACTAACTCTTACTGCTTTTACTTGAAGGTCTTGCAGGAACTTACAAGTGAGGGTCAGCTGATCATCCCATTTCCATGGTGGGAAAACCAAGGCACCATGGAAAGTAAAAGGACATTCCTATTGCTGGGAAGAGAATTGGGATCTGCTGAATCAGCTCACGGCCTTCTGAATTGCCCTAGCCTGTGGCTAATCCTACTGCATGAAATTAAATGTGCATCAATGGTGGCAGTGCCTCAGAATCTGTACAGTGATGGCTTGGTTGTTCTCCAGGCTGTACCGAGGTGTTGTGGCATTTTCGCCTCTTCATGATAAAAGCCACAGATCAAATGCTGGATTTTGAAACCTGGAACTTTGCAGCATCAAAGGAAAAAACATTTTTTTAAAAAAGGTTATCATATTAGCCTCCTCTTTTCCTCTTTCTCCAGTAATTTTATTACAAATTGTGGAATTCCTCTTGCAGTTTCAAAGCTGCACAGCCATGTGAACTGATTGCTGCAGCCTGTATTTGCAAATGTGACAGAGCTGGGAGCAACTGCTATCGTTCACTAGTAGTGGAAACATACTGGAAACAGAAAATCCTGGGTCTGCATTGTATTTCCTGATAAATTCAAATTTCTCTGCCACTATGATGGAAAGCTAGCTGAGATTTGATGGATGAAATTGGGACTCACTGTGAAACAGATCAACAGCTTTGAAGAGCTGCCAGATTTCCAAAAAGGTGAATAAAAAAGAAATATACATTTCTGAATAAACTGCCTTTCCTCTCTTCAAAAACAAATCACCTTCTTGTAAATTATCTTCTCAGGTGAGAATCCATCCTTCACAGAACAGGAGACAGTCTGTGCAGCAGAGCCAGTTGATGGATGTTTAAAGACAAACCACCAAAAGGCAAACATGTCTTTGGAAAACAGTATTAAGTAATATTTTAAAGAATGGACACACATCATATTCACACAGATGCCAACAGGAAGCACAGCTCAGGAAAAGAAAAGCTTTCAGATAATCTCTACCCATTACGAAGGCAAAACCTCAACATCACTAACACATCTTAACTCATGTTCAGCCGTCGCCCTGCTCACATTTGATGCTATACCATGTATATGTTTCATACTTCAGCACAGACTTTTATCAAGAGGTTTATTCACTGAAATGTGCAAAATCCATAAAGAAAAAAGCTCACTACTATTAATATTTCATGTCTCACATACTTATCACATCCAGGGGACAGTGGTCTAAAGTGGGAATTTTCAAAAATACTCCACGTTGGTCACACAGAGAGGCTGGAGCCAGCAGTAAAATGTTGAGTATCACTGTGCACAGAGAGATGTGTTTCTGCAGGCTTGTGTCTCTAACTAGGCCAGAATTTAGACCATTTTGTTAAGGATTGTAGCCTGTGGTCACAGACCCCAGGGAGCCTTTCTCATTTAGGTCTTCCAGCTGAAGTCTTCTGCTCACAGCCACCAGAAGTGCTGGTTGCAGTGTAACTAAGTTGGGAAAAAAGGCACTACATCGTGGCAGTATATAAATGTGATTTTGTACAGGATTTGTAAGAAAAAATTCTGAGGCAAGAAAAGATTTTCTTCTTTCCTGTCTACCCTGGAAAAAGGACTCTCATATTGTTGTAAAACGTGTCCTTATTTGGATACTTTTCCAACCTTTTACTAAGAAGACACAACAACAACTGAAGTTGATATCTATCAACAGTGTTTGAGTCTTAGCAAGGAACACCTGGATCTGAAATATTGGCATCAGGTGCCACTAATTGAGTACTTAACTGCCTAAACACCTGCACCCCACCCCCCAAAAAAAGACAAAANAGAAAAGATTTTCTTCTTTCCTGTATACCCTGGAAAAATGACTCTCATCTTGTATCCTTATTTGGATACTTTTACACCTTTTTACTAAGAAGACCCAACAACACCTGAAGTTGATATCTATCAACTGTGTTTGAGTCTTAGCAAGGAACACCTGGATCTGAAATATTGGCATCAGGTGCCACTAATTGAGTACTTAACTGCCTAAACACCTGCACCCCACCCCCCAAAAAAAGACAAAAAGAAGGGAGTGCATGTGGTAAAGAAGAAAGAAATGAATCAGTGTTGTTAACTATGCAAAGTTCTGGGGGAAGAAGAGAAATTTCACAAAGGAGATTTACAAATATGCAGTCAGGTTTACTTAAAAGGATCTTTGCAGTGTAAATGGTGGTTTCTCTCTCTGCCAGGACTTGGGCTGAAGAGCAGGATTGCTCCTGAAGTAAGTCTGTAAAATGTAATAACGTTGTGGGAGCACACCTCGATGGGGCTGGATATTTAGCTGTTGTACCACTCAACTCCTCATTTTCACAGAGTTTGTGAGGAATTTCAGCTGCAGGAAATGCACTGGTTGAGCTTCAGTTTCTTTATCTCAAGCGCGCTGCTGCACAGCTCTAGGAGTGGGAAGGGGACAAGGGCTCATTTGTGGAGCTGGAAATCCAGGTGTGTTTGCACTCCAATTCCTTATACCTAAATACACCTGTATCCAATTCTCTCTGTAATCATGAAGATGCTTCTCAGCTGGTGAGCTCAAGTGTGCTGGTGGTGTAGCGGTGCAGTGCCAAACACAAGGCAGAATTTAGTCAGTTTTTGTGCTGAGGAGACATAGACCACAGCCAGACCTTCAGGGGTGGCACTTTGAAGGCCTTTCCCCCCGTATTCCAGGGTCCTGCCTCAATGGAGCCATATTTGCTTTGGTGAGAGATCTTTCTGGGGAAGGTGGGGAGCCATGGCTGAGGTTCTGGTGTGGGTGGGTGCCAGTGCACCTGGGGAGTGCGTTATTGGTGCTTCAGTGTTGTTTCTTGGGGCCTCAAGGAAATGGATGGGAAGGCAGAGTTGCTGCCCCAGCAGCTCCAGATCAAAATAGACTCAGACATGACAAAGTATAAGGGCAAGGTGTTTTATGGCCAAGAGAAGACTCTGAGAGCTTATTTATGCTCAAAATGCAAGAGGGGCAAACCTACAAGACCCTGTTGATATCAGATCAGAGTGTATGCAGGCCTTCAGAACAACCACAAACACGTTTCTCCTTTCTAAGGCTCATTATGCTAATAGGGAAAGCTCCTGGAGATAACGCTGGGCATACAGTAAAGCCTATGCTCCAGGCACAGGGAGTAAGTGTTGAGGCAAGAAATGACTTTTTCCTGGCATGACCCACTAAGATTGAACTGGAATGGCAATTAGAAGTTGAAGTGCTCATTTAATGTCAGTGATGTGTAAACTACGTTGCCATTGTTATTTTAGTGCTGATTTACATAATTGGCATACCCTGAAGTCACACTGCACGAACTTTCAGCTCATGCTAAAGACTTGCAGGAAGTCATAAAATTAAACATTATCTGTGCTGGAATGCAATGAAAAAATAACTCAGCTTTTGAGGGATTTCACCTTGCTCAGTGTCCCCTCTCCCGCTGTGTGCGTCGTGGCGAGTGAAAATCAGGTTAGCGAGTGTTGGGAGCTGTTGGCATGAAGGAGGTTTAGCAGCTCTTTAATTACGCTGGTGCAGTTCTGGAGTGGTTTGTTTTTGCTGGTATGCACCTCCCTGGGTGAGGTACGTACTCCTCATCCTGCAAGGACGTTTCACGGGAATTGCTGGAGTTGTGATAGGGAAGCCAAGGGAAGAAGGTCCACAGGAGCCAAATGTGCTGAATTCCTGGCTCAAATCGGTGTTCTTCCTACACTAAAAGGTCGTAAGATGGAGGGAAAAGGCCGCTCCCAAAGGAGGAGCTGGTAATGGAGGTGTCTCAGTTGTTATTGCTTTAAGTCCTCCTCCGCAGTAATTCAAGGTGTCAGAGGCCGGCTGTGCCTTTTGCAAATGAAGCCCCTGAGAGATATTGGGAAGAGGAGGTGGAGCGCAGAGCACTTGTCTTGCTGGGAAGGCACCAGGACCCCGGCTAATGATGGTGTGCCGATGGCTTTGGCTTTGATGAGGACCCTAAATTGCTAGGTATCGCATACCTATGCAAGGGCCTGGCCCTACCGCAGAGCCCAGGCAGACAAACAAGACACGGGGCAAAGGACACAGCCCTGCTCGCGAGTTACTCGTTGTATCGGAAGATCTGCCAGCGTCAGGAAAGGCACCGAGGGATGCAGTTGGGATTGGGAACCCAATCACGCTGGGCATGGACCTGCTTTCTCCATCCGTGCCACCGCTGTCCTACTCCATGGGCGATGCCACGAGCTGTCGAGGGTGCAGCCGGGAGCGCTGGCGTGGGCACGGGTGGGAGCGCGGCTCAGCCCCGGGGCAGGTGCGGAGCCGCGGCCGCGCGGTTCGCGCCGGGGTTGCCGCTCTGGGCCAGGCGATCCGCCGCCGTTCCACCACTGGAGGGCAGCCACATCTTAAAAAAAGCCACCCAGCCCAACCCCTCCGCCGCCCGCACGGGGCTGAGCCCGCATCGGATGCGCTGCGGGAGGAGACATCTCCCGAGTTCGGGCGCCTCTCTTTCGGAGAGGACAGCGAGGAGCCCCTCCCCAGATTTCTAGTCCTCGCCACTGGCTCGGGCAGCGGGCTCCACGCTTTAGTG
>VZTB01015198.1:913289-1076468 GCA_013397245.1 Thryothorus ludovicianus | reverse complement strand
TTTTTTTTCCTCCCCTCTTTTATTTACCCTCCTCCCTCCTTTTTCCTTTCTTTTTTAAGGGAGCGGAGACAAGTCAAGCTTCATCTTGATGTTGCTGCGGGAGTCTCGGTAAATGTCCATCTGTCTGATGAGCGTGATGCAAAGGACATTTTTGAAAAGGAGCCTTTTAACTCCGTAGACACGTAGGGACCCATTCACGGGCAGGCACACACACGCGAGGAGGAGGAAGAAAAAGAAGAAGCAACTTCACGATCGCTGCTTTTAAAAGGGAGAAGCTTTTTCCCTGGCTGAGACTTGCTTTCTGCCTCCTCAACCAGCTGCTGAAAGTATGTTTCCGAGGCGGACTGCACTTCAGGGAACTTCTATTTTCTGCTCGGCAGCTGTAGAGGAGCAGCAGCGAAGTTTGGAGTAACACCAAGTGATGCGGGAAAAACACCCCGAGAGCAGAACACCCTCCTGCAGACACAACCCCTGCTGCTGCACACAGGTATAGCTCCGGCGGTCGCAGATCCGCTGAAAGCCTTCTCTGCAGGATGACTCCGTGGGCTACGGCAGAGGTGCTAGCGCTCTGGAAGAGAGAGGGGGGACGGGACACTAATCATAACTATTATTACTCTTATAATAATCCAACCCAAAGTTTCACGGGGGAGAATGTCATCCTGTGGGTTTGGCTAAGGACGTAGCAGGATGTGTATTTTCTTCCTTCCCCTTCTTCCACTCCGCCGAGGGAAAACAGCTCTCTTTTTCCCTCCGCTGAGGGAAGCCGCTGCCCCGCCGCNAGCCCCGGCGGCGGCGGCGGGCGGCCACCCCCGGCCATGGTGCGGTGCGGGGCCGGCGGGGAGCCCGGCGCGGTGCCCTAGTACGGCCGCTCCACGCGGGACNGTCTGATGAGCGTGATGCAAAGGACATTTTTGAAAAGGAGCCTTTTAACTCCGTAGACACGTAGGGACCCATTCACGGGCAGGCACACACACGCGAGGAGGAGGAAGAAAAAGAAGAAGCAACTTCACGATCGCTGCTTTTAAAAGGGAGAAGCTTTTTCCCTGGCTGAGACTTGCTTTCTGCCTCCTCAACCAGCTGCTGAAAGTATGTTTCCGAGGCGGACTGCACTTCAGGGAACTTCTATTTTCTGCTCGGCAGCTGTAGAGGAGCAGCAGCGAAGTTTGGAGTAACACCAAGTGATGCGGGAAAAACACCCCGAGAGCAGAACACCCTCCTGCAGACACAACCCCTGCTGCTGCACACAGGTATAGCTCCGGCGGTCGCAGATCCGCTGAAAGCCTTCTCTGCAGGATGACTCCGTGGGCTACGGCAGAGGTGCTAGCGCTCTGGAAGAGAGAGGGGGGACGGGACACTAATCATAACTATTATTACTCTTATAATAATCCAACCCAAAGTTTCACGGGGGAGAATGTCATCCTGTGGGTTTGGCTAAGGACGTAGCAGGATGTGTATTTTCTTCCTCCCCCTTCTTCCACTCCGCCGAGGGAAACCAGCTCTCTTTTTCCCTCCGCTGAGGGAAGCCGCTGCCCCGCCGCGGGGGAAGCAGAGCCTGCCCCGAGTCCCCGCGGCTCGGCTCAGCGGGGCGTGTGTGGGGAAGCCCGGGGGTCGGGACGGGAGCGCAGGGGGGAGCTGGCTTTGCTGGGCAGCAGTCCCTTCCCTTCCCGGTGAGCGGTGCCGGCCGCGGCGGCGGCGAGAGGCCCGGCCCGGCGCACACACACCTGCGCCCCGGCCCCAGCGGTGCCCCCGGCAGCGTCCCCTCCTCCCCTTCACCTCTGCGCTCCTTTGTTGCGGAGCGCCCTGCTCTGCTCTCCCGTCCCGCCTCGCTTCCTTTGATCTCCCGCCACGGGGATTTCGGTGCCGCCGCGCACCTGAAGCGGCCCCCTCGGGGCGCTCCGCTGGCCGGTCCGCGGAGGGAACTCCGCCGGCCATGGCCCGGCGCTGGGGTGGGTCCCACCTGCGGACCGTCCCCGCCCGTTCTCCCCCTTCCCCCGGCGCGGTGCCCGCGCTGACTGGCTCCCATCGCCTCCTCCTCCGCGCAGGTTGATCATGGTTGCCGTGACCCGCTCGCTCCTGGCGCTGCTGCTCTGCCAGGCGCTGCTGGGCGGCGCGGCCGGGCTCATGCCGGAGGTGGGTCGGCGGCGCTTCAGCGAGCCGGGCCGCGCCGCCTCGGCCGCGCAGCGCCCCGAGGACCTGCTCAGCGAGTTCGAGCTGCGCCTGCTCCACATGTTCGGGCTGAAGCGGCGACCCAGCCCCGGCAAGGACGTCGTCATCCCTCCCTACATGCTGGACCTCTACCGCCTGCACGCGGGACAGCAGCTGGGGCAGTCGGCGGCCCTGGGCTTCCCGCTGGAGCGGGCGGCCAGCCGCGCCAACACCGTCCGCAGCTTCCACCACGAAGGTACGGGCGGGCGGGGGCTCCGCGGGCTGCGGGAGCGGAGGGGAGAGGAGGGCAGGGCGGGAGGAGGAGCGGGGGGCGGATTCCTCCCGCCAGTACCGCGGGGTTCGCGCAGTGTGGGTGTGCTGCCTGATGGGCTCTGCTGCGGAGCTCTTGCTCTGCAAACTCCCTTCTGCCCGCTCTCCATCCTCCGGGGCGCTCCGGGTTTACTGAGTTTTCCCGCTAAACCAGCGCGTTAAGCGTTCCCACAGATCGCTGCTCTCCTGCGAGGCTAGAAAGCAGGGAAGGCTCCCTAATGCCCGGCTGAGCTGGGCCGCTGCGGAGGTTTCTAATCCTTGTCTAATCCCCGTGAGAGATCAATGAAACAATCAATCGCTACATCCTCGGGGACTGCCGTCGAGGAGCGTTGCCGCCGGACCCAGCCGGGCTCGCAGTGCCCAGGCTGGTCAAAGCCCGGCGGCCGCGCTTGGCTCTCACCTGCGAGGCCTCCAGCCGCTCCTCTGCGGCGCGTCCCCGCCCGCAGCCCCCCGAGGTCAGCGGTTCACCGGGACAGACCCTCACTCCCTCCGCGCTCGGGGGCGTTTCCCGGCTCCCGTAGCCGAAGCAGCGGCTGTGGCATTAGCCAGGCCCGGGCAGCCGGTGGGGCGCGTGTCGCTCACGTGCTTTTTTGGGAAGCGTTTCCCCAGGTTGTAATTGCTCCTGGCTGCGGCTCTCCGGTGCTGCCATGCAGTGGCCCCGCTGCAAAAGTAACGAAAAAGCAGTTTCCCCTTGCTTTTAGAGGCCAGCTATGTCAAGAAAAGATATTAATTAGTTTTTAAGTTTCTGAAAGGAGATGGCCTTTCTCCGCGCTTTGAGAGGTGGATGCGCTGTTTGGTGGAAAGCCTTATTGTGAGGAAGATGAATGGTGAAATCTAACCTCTCCTCAGCCATGTTTCCCTACATGGGAAGTAGAAACCTGGCAGTTAATGGGGAAAAGCCAGCACGTGGGTGATTTATGTTAAACCCAAGGATTGTGGGCAAGGGCAAAGTTGTTAAGGTTTAGGCAAATGTAAAAATCTGCAGTTTGAAGTAGTAATTCGATTACAGAAAAGCTGATTTTTTTAGAAAACCAGTGTTTTAATTTTTAAAAAAATATGGAAGTGTGACTCCCATTTTTTCACTGAGTTATCACTGCATGAGTGATTTCTTGAGAGCAGAAGTTTGTCTTGTGACTATTCAAAAATACTTGCATATTAGCAAACACTGTTCTGGTCCTGAAATACCATAGGACTGAGCCTTACCTTATGAAGAAAATTGCACTGGATTCAAAGGGGAATGGTTACATGACTAGAATTGCTAACAGCAGTTATGGCTCCCTCTTAGAAACTGATTTTTTTTTTTTTTTTGTTTATCCTTCAGTATGTTTAGCGCCAAAGTTAAAAACCATGAGAGAGGTTTTTTTGGGAAATACTTTTGACTTCTTAATGTCTGCAGCAACAACACATTTAGCAAGCCTAGGTATATATTGTTCTCCTTCTGAAGCTCCATTCAGTCATTACTCAAAGCTGGGAATGGCCTGGAGTTTAGTGACTCCTTGAATGTTTAGTTTTGCTGGTTTTATAAACTTCTTGTTTGGAGGTGACTTTGTTTCATTCTCTTTTTTCCATCCACCCCTATTTCAGCAGTTGAATCTTCCTGCTGTTCTTTATGGGTCTTTTGGGTAAATACTGGGATGTGTTTTGTAAAATACAGTTATGGGTACTGAGTTCACTGTCTCTAATTAAACACACCAAAATCCATACATTAAGATTTGTAGGTCACCTAAATTGCAGAGTAATGTTTTTCAGAATGGACTTTAAGGGATTGATGTTAGAGCTGTACTCAGAAAAACTCAGAAATGCAACAGTTACCCAAAGTCATACACCAGTTTTAATGATTCCCCAGGAGCTGTAGTGCTTGAGTTTTTCATTCATGTTCTTGAAGTCCAAATTAACACTTTGTATTTCTTGCTTCTGATGATAACTACCTGGAAGGCAGAGGCCACCAGGATCCAATCCAAGTGTGTAACAATGAATGAAGCATTTTTAACTTCATAGTATGCATGCTTGCATAAACTAACAAGGGAGACAGTATTTACTGCCTGAAAGTCTTTCAGGTCTTGTGCGTCACATGCGGTAACTGTAATTTGAAAGCTGCTGATAAGCAGACAGTCTTAAGGGGTATGATTGTTTGTCTCAGTTTCTGATTTTTTCCTTTTTTTTTTTTTTTTCTTAAATTTTCCCTGTTTAATCAAATTAGAAGTTTTGGAAGAACTGCCAGAAACGAGTGGGAAAACAGCACGGCGTTTCTTCTTTAATTTAACTTCCATCCCTAATGAGGAGTCTATCACCTCAGCTGAACTCCAGATTTTTCGGAAACAGGTGCACGGAGCCTTTGAGAACAACAGCAGCTACCATCACCGTATTAATATTTATGAAATTCTAAAGCCAGCCACAGCCACCTCTAAGGACCCTGTCACAAGACTTTTGGACACCAGGTTGGTGCATCATAATGCAAGTAAATGGGAAAGTTTTGATGTAACGCCAGCTGTTTTGAGGTGGATTGCACATGGACAACCTAATCATGGGTTTGTGGTAGAGGTGGTTCACTTGGACAAAGAGAACAGTGCCTCCAAGAGGCACGTTAGGATTAGCAGGTCTTTACATCAGGATGAAGATAGCTGGTCTCAGCTGAGGCCGTTGTTAGTGACGTTTGGGCATGATGGCAAGGGACACCCGCTCCATAAAAGAGAAAAGCGTCAAGCGAAACACAAACAGCGTAAACGCCACAAATACAGTTGCAAAAGGCATCCGTTATATGTGGACTTCAATGATGTGGGGTGGAATGACTGGATTGTTGCCCCGCCGGGGTATAGTGCCTTTTACTGCCATGGGGAATGTCCTTTTCCACTGGCAGATCATCTAAACTCCACAAACCATGCCATTGTTCAGACTTTGGTCAATTCAGTGAATTCCAAAATCCCCAAGGCTTGCTGTGTGCCGACAGAACTGAGTGCTATTTCCATGCTCTACCTTGATGAAAATGAAAAAGTTGTATTAAAGAACTATCAAGATATGGTTGTGGAGGGTTGTGGGTGCCGCTAACACAGCAAATATATTAGACAAATGCAAAAAAAAAAAAAATAGCTGACACTTTAATATTTCCCAATGAAGACTTTATTTATGTAATGAAATGGAAAGAAAAAAAACACAACTATTTTGAAAATATATTTATGTCTACGAAAAAGTTGGGAAAACAAATATTTTAATCAGAGAAATATTCCTTTAAAGATTTTAAATGTATTTTAGTTGTACATTTTATATGGGTTTAACCCCAGCACATGAAGTATAATGGTCAGATTCTTATTTTGTATTTATTTACTATTATAACCACTTTTTAGAAAAATAGCTAATTTGTATTTATATGTAATCAAAAAAGAAAAAAATATAGGGTTTGTACATAATTTTCCAAAATTGTAGCTGTTTCAATTGTGTGTATTTAAGTTGAAAAGAATACATGGAAGGTTACTATGGCAAAGTGCATAGCACATTTGCTTTCTGCTGTGCTACTGTTAAGGTCACAAGTTCAAGTCCAGAAAAAAGTGGATAATCCACTCTGCTGACTTTCAAGATTATATTGTACAATTCTCAGGAATGCTGCAGGGTGGGCTGTCCAGTCCATGAGAACTGGCATCCTCTTTAGGTGGAACATTTGGATAAGAACCAGACATTGCTGATCTAGTATAAATACTGCTACTCCCAACTAATTTGCAGTGTGAATATAAGGGCCAATAGAAATCCTATGGGAGGTGGGGGAAGACTGAATCCTTTCTAGACCTACAGAAAAGTGAATGTTTGATGTTTCCTTTAAAAGTCCTTCCTTTAAAAGTCCTGGCCAAATATAAAATAATAAAAACTAAAATGTCATCCTTTTTTTTGTGATTATCTATACTAAAGAGGAATACTTATCTAATTTGTACCAGCCCTTGTCTTTAACAGCTGGAAAAGCCTTGCATACTTCCTCACCTCAGATGAGAGCTCACTTCTGTGGAGTGAAATTACAGTGAAATTAATCTGCAATTTTTGCCCTACATACAGCAAGCTGTTGTCATATGCAACCTCCTCTCTAACCTCAGCTGATGGTTTTGCTGTTTGGCAGATTAGCCTCTTCATTTCCAGGGTTTTGTGTTGGAAACCTTTTTTTTTTCCCCCAGATGTTTAAATCTATTTCGGATAATAAATCATAGAATTCTGATATTTCTTTCTGAGAAGTCCAGTCTGTAAGAAAAAAAATTGTTCACTTGCGCAGTCATCACAAGAACAACTTGTTTTTGCATCATCTTACTGTTTTTTGAATCCTTCATGTAAGGGGTGAAGTGTGATTTGCAGTAGGCAGAAGAGCATTAAAGCTGATCCTGATTGTGCCTGTTGTGTGTTCCACACCTGGAGTGCCAGGCAGAGCCTGGGGGTGTTGTGTGCAAGTTGTGCTGAAATAGAGCAGGAAAGGAGCTTAAATGGGCTTCTTGGTCATCCCCTCAAGCTCTGTCGTGGGTCCAGTTCTGGGTTTGGTGAACTGAGGCTACACTTCCTGAAGCCATGTGTGCAATGAGCCCTGTAGGGACCTCTCTAAGTCAGCTGTGGGAATCCTTGATTTGGGCTTCTCGAGGTTTTGTTAATGAACCCCTCTTTTTTCCTCCTGGCCCTCCCCACACTCCTCTTTTTTACCAGACTCATCTGGGTTGCAGCAATGGTACTAACTAGATGGGTTGATCAGAAAGGCTACCTTGGTGATGTCTTACAGGTCCTTTTGTAGAGCAATCCTTTACTGCTGGTTATCACAAAAAACAGAGGGTACAGAGGATAGGAGAGAAAAACTAATGGCCTGTTGGCTGCTTCCTTTTTTTTCTTGTTAGCTTAAAAATCTCTTGGGCTATAAGGTTCTGTGGTGAGATAAAACCGATGTATTTCTTTGCACTAGTAGTTTTTTTAACAGCTGTCAGAGAACAATCCACCACTCTGCAGTTGGGCTCTGCTTCATTTTGAGAGGTGGCTGATGTTGGTCATGCTGATACTTCGTAGCAGCTTGTGGGTTGGCTGAGTGGATAATCTCCAGGTGCTTTTTCAAAACACTGGTGCTGTTTTGGTGTTTTTAGGGATGAAGCATCATGTGAAGGAGTTGGTTTACCTTTTGCTGCTTGCCAGCTTCTCCTGGTGCTGGATGAGTTTGTGGCTGTTGCTTTGGCAAGGCTGTCAGTGCTGCGGCGGGGGGTCAGCAAGGCTTTGGTGTTTGTGATGTGTGATTGTGCAGTCAAGTCAGAGCTGTGTTACTCTACTGTGAAACTTAAGCTTGATAAAGCTGACAAGTGCTGAAAATTTAATGATGGGCATGCGAGGTGTGATCCCAACCCTGTGAAATTGATAAAGATCCCACAGCACTTCTAACCAGACCCTCAGCTCCGGTGCCGCAAAGCTGAAATCTCACAGCTCCTTTATGTGTAATGAGACTGAGGGAGGCTCTTTACAAAGTGGTGACTGCTTTACTTTTCCTGTAAGGCATGAGAACACGTTGATGCTAATTTTGTTGCCAAAAAATTGGCTACAGCACTTGTCTATGCATGAGCAGGAGCTGGCTCATGGTGTGGTGCTGCATTCCTTGCACAGGCAAACCTCCGGGTGCTTGATGAGGAATTGCATCCTTAGTAAAATATACTGGGAAGCCAATGTATCATTGCAAACTTATTAAGACCCACTCTTGTAAGCATATCTGTAACTGCTTAGTGTTAGCCACAGAATCATCAGTTCCATGCTGATTTTGAGGAGGAAGTATGCAGGTGTCAAGCTCAGCATGTCAATAAATTTCTGCAGAACAGGTTTTGTAATGTACCTTTAAATCCTTAACCTCACTCTCTAGGTTGGAGATGTGAGAGTGCTGCACTAAAGACTTTGGTTAGGTCTGTAAGAAAAAGAAACAGAACGAACTTTCACAAGCAAGTAGTGGGTCCTAGAGATCAGTTGGGTTCCTGAATTCTTCTAGATAGGTTTGATGATCAGACAGCCTTTCTGAAAGGTCTGGGCTTTCTGGCATCTTTTGAAAGTCTGTTAATGACTGCTAAATGCTAAAAGTATCCTGTTACCACAGCATACTAGTACTTACTTTAGTTCTTTGGTATACTTATTAGTATTTTAGTGCTCTACAAGGAGAAAAGAGCTTTTTTTTCCTCTTAAGAGGAGAAAAAGCAAAATAGTTTGAAGGCAAAATTGCCTTTGTTATGCTATAGCTCCTAAACATTTTACTTCTAGGCACTTAGATAATCTATATAGGCAGAGATTGTGATAGATAATGTCACCCTTTGTGCATTTCAGATAAGCATCTCTCTAAACACAAATGTGATCAGCATGTCTCCTTGTCCTTTTGAGACTCAGTAGCAGCTTTGTCGAGTGGCTTGATAATTTTTGCACAAAATTCAGTTGGACTTCTGAGGTCAGCAGCATGTAGAGGAGGATCTTCAGTTGAGGTAAGCTCTCCCGAGAGCATTGGCCATTCCCAGCGAGCAGGGGCTGCTCTGCTGAGCTGCCCTGGACTCCCCACGGCCGGGTGTGGCCCCTGTCCCTGCCCAGCCAGGGTTTGGGTCCCTGCTCCCCCTGCCAGGCAGGTGAGGCTCACATCCCCAGGCGCGAGGCTCAGAGAGGAACGTGATTTGTTGTACTCTCAGCTCTGGAGGAGGAGCTCATCCACACTGTGTTTGTGTCAGAGCCACTTCACTACGCTATCAGAAGAGGATAATTACTGTGCTATTTTACTGTATGCTTATTCCTAAATTGTTGATTTTTGGGGTGTTTTTTTATTGATTTTAGGAGGCAGCTAATTGCCATATGGCAGCTTGATGTTAATGTTTTATGAAGATCAGGAAACAAATTTATGAAACAAAAGCTTTTGTATCGTAACTGCAGAGTTTCAAGAACTGTTTTATACTTCCTGACAGTGCAGGTCTGGCTTAATGGTTTGTTTTTATTGCTTAAGAGTGTAAACCTTTCTTTAGCCGATGTGTGGAAATTATATCCTCATCCCGCATTACGCATTTCTTATTGCTCATTACTCATTCCTGCTTTCATTGCTGCCATCTGTAATCAGAGCTTTACTGTTTGAACTGCATGCAAAATGCTCCTATCCTTTGCACAGTATGATAGTTATCCTTAGCATTCATCCACCCTTTCAAAAAAAGCAAAAGAGGGAGGGCAAAGGGGGAAAAAAAAATGGGGGGAGGAAAAACCTACTCTGTCTATATTGTTTTTCTCTGTTTTGGGTGGAGTCTATGTTAGATTTTGGTTGCTAGATGGTTTCTGTAGTAACAAGCAGAGTAAAATCCAAGCCTGAAAAGGCACTTTTAAAGGTGTCATATCTTGCCTGAAGTATTATTTATCTAATTATGGATATGGAATGTTTAGTTTCTCCTTTATATCAAGGCAAACCCTTTTGGGAGGGCAGGCTGCTGCTATGAGAACTTGATACGTTGTGATCTTAAAACAGGAGAAACAGAAATCTTGTTCCAGTTGACTTAAGCTGCTGAAAATAATAACAAAAAAAAGCCAAAAGCATTAAATGCATTTTTAAAGATTGCTACAGGCACAGACCACTTTGTTTTTTAGTTACATAGGAGAGGAACTAGCAGCTGGGTTCAGAAGGACACTTGGTTTGTGCATGTTAGTGCAGTAAGGAGAGTGTTGGATACAAGCAGCAGTGGTTTGTTTTGTTAGACTACTGTGTACAAGTAAAAAAAAAATCCCAGCTCCTTCAGAATATGACTTTGCTGTATTCCAATTTTTTTTGTTTAATTCTCCAAAGAGGTTTTGCAGGTATGTGAGAAAGTGGGCACACACATGGTTACTGCTTTTGCCTTGCTTAGGCACAAAAAGAATTCTAAATGTATTTTAAGATTACTACTTTCCTGTCTCTCCAGTACTAATCCTTCATCACCTGTATTCCTGACAGCCTTGCTTGCAAAAAACATTAATGGATTCCTAAGGTGGAGTTTCCTTTTTTTTGGAATCTTGTCATCTGTCAGTGCCCTGCAGGATTTAGCAGTCTTCTGTTCATGAGCTCTGTGAAATGGTAACTTAGAAAAGCAGGTATACTGGCTTTGTCCTGGTTCTGTGTCCTCTGCAGAGACAGCTCTGTCCCAGCCTTCAGCAGGAGTCTTAGTTTGGGACAGGTTTGGAGGTGTGCACCCACTGAGCACAGCTGGGACACCCCATAACAGCAGGGACTATGGGTGGAACTTAGCAGAAATATGAGGGCCAGAGCTCGTTTCCATCTCTATTTTCACAGTGCTGTGAGGGCGCTTGGCTGGAATATCTGCCTGGGCTCGTGTTGCTCTCCATAGAGGAGCAGAGGCTGAGAGCTCTTGTACCTCTCCAGGGGCAGGGAATTTGCAGTGGATGGACAGCCTGATTCTTGGCTCAGGAGAGGAGGGTTTTCTCTTCACAGTTCATTCTTGCAGGGCCTTCTGCAAAATATGCTTGGCTGCCTCCACAGAAATTAGACCAGAGCCACTGGGTGAGGTCTGCAGTGGAATGGAGCATGTCAGTGTGGGTTTAGTTTGAAAAAAGGCAGGGGGTTTCTTCAGGGAAGCAGGGAAGGACCCTGCAGGCTTTTGAAGCTGAAAGAGTTAAAAGCTTTGAAGGGGACTTCAGGTAGAGAGAACAGAGCAGCGAATTGATAACATTATGAAAGTTCAGGTTCCCACAACAGCTGGACTGAGGAAGATTTACAATTTAATGAGGCTGATAATCCCATTAGAGATTAAATTAAGAAGGTTTTTCTAGGAGATCACCAAGAAAATTATGAGTATTGTACTGAAGCTTGGCTCATAATGCCAAAGCTGACATGTACTTCTTGCACTGCAGGACATTGTTTCATTCAGTGTGTCTCATTAAAACAAAGCCTTCAACTCCAGCAGTGTTTCACTACAAACAGTAGCAAATTATTATTATTATTTTTTATTACTATTATTACTATCATCATCATCTTCCTGGAAACAATATACAGATTAAAAGATGGAAATATCAACCAGATCTGCAAATCAGCACAGCTCTACTGAGCTGGTTCTCAGACAATCCAGTTGTGTTTATTAGAGCAAATCCTCAGGAGGCAGGGTGACCACATATAAAAAATAATGTATTTAAGGTAACGATTGACATAACTCCTGTAGCTTGGAACTTACACAAACCACTTTTTATGGCATCCTGCACACCCTAGTGATGGGAAAGTGTTGTATGGAATAATGACTCTGTGACCACAGACTTCAAAAGTGTAGAACGTCTGGGGCGTGATGGAAATAGCAATTTCCACATCAATAATGTACTCACAGGCATGTTGAAGCTTAATTGCAAGGCCAGTGGTGGTGGGAGGAGGAAGGGCTACCTGCCTGTGGCTGTCTCTGCACTACAGCCAGAAACAATGATTCAATTCATGATAAACTCGAATTTTGCATCCTTCTCAGGATTTATTGTTAACTTCATATGGGACTTCATAGTCCAAGGGAGTTGTTGACTCCATCTTCCCGTGCTGGAATCTCATGAGGACACCATGGAGCCTGAGATTCTTAAAAAGAAAATTTCCCCACATTCTCTGGGGAGAGGCCTCAGAACAGCACCTTGAGACTCAAAGATCAGAAGGAAATGGAATTGAAATTCTCCTTTGCTTAACCACTAGTACTTTTAAAGTCCATCAACAATTTTAGTTGTTTAGTATTAGCAGTAACCCGTGTTCTCTAGACATTATTACTGAGGGGAGGATCAAAGACTAATTGATTCATATTTCCTGGTCTGTTAATTTATTTTTTTCTTGCTTTTGTGTTATTTTTTTGTTTTAGAAATAGTTAATGGTTAACTGCTTCTTGACATGTTGGGCAAAGAAGTCTCCCAGGTTTGTAGATGAAAAGATTTTCATCTTTGAAAATATAACCCAAATGTACCCTAGAGGGCAGAGTCATTTAGAGAGAGCTCCTGCACACCTGCTGGGTTATTGGTGCATGCCCACTCCCAGTTCCCTGGAGAGAGGGACCAAGCCCTGGGAAAAGGGTGTTGGGAGCGTGGGTGGAGCTTTGTGGCTTTTGTGAGCAGCAAAAAGTGGAGCAAATGACCTCTGACTCTCCTCTGTGCAGGTTCTGAGAAAAAAAATATCAACATAAATACATTAAAAAAAAAAAATCTATGTTTTGTAAAGAGCTCCCCAAAACTCAGCAGGCCATGCTGCTGGCAAATGGCTGCTGCAGCTTGGGCCTGCTCGAGGGTCTGAGCCTTTTTTTTTGAGGGTTGCATTTAATTTTCAAATAGAAGCAGCTTAATGTTTGTTTCATAGCGAAGATAATGATCACAGTGTTGCCCTTTTCAAGAGACCTGAGCCACTCGGGGGTCACTGCCTGCTTTTCCATCTAAGTGGTGAGCAGTTTGTTTTCAGGCCTTTCTCCATGAGCCTGAGTGTCTGGGAACAGTCTGGGAAGGTCTTTGCAGCTCCTCTCAATGGGAGTACTTCCTTCAGGGTTTCAGGCTCCATTCCTCTCTTCTTTACATCCTGCATCTTGGGGGGAGGGGGGAAAAAAAGGAGGTCAACTACTGGGACACTTTGAAGAGCGTGCCTTTACCAAGCTTTGGTTTTTCTCTCTTCCTGGAACTCTTATTTCATGATCCTGGTTTTCTGAGCCAATTGTTAGCCCAAGGCCAAATCCTTAACCTTGGGCTAGATAACAAAAGCACAGCTGAGGTGATCTTGACTCCTTTAAAAAGGCTGTCTGCTCTTTGATGCACTCAGAATGAGACGCATAATTCATTTTAGCTCCAAAGGTTGTTCTTAGCATGGGAAATGAGCAACCTCTGTGATAAAAAGTCAGCATGTTAGGGATGTGTGTGTGTGTACGTGTTTCATGCTACTCTCTGTCTTCCACTGCATTCCACATCCTGGAGGGTGTTGGTGTGGCTAGGGAGAAGCCGAGACCAAATCCTATCTGGGAAGTTTTGCTTCGTGTCTGCATCTGCTCACACCAAGGCCTGACGAGTTTGTGCCGACAGCTGGAATCAACATTTTCAAAATGTAGCTTTCTGACTCGCAGCTCGAAGTATAATTGGGATGTATGCTCAGGAGAAACTGGCATCAAGGTTTCTAGTGGGTGTCAGAACTGGTTTGTGACATACAGCCTTCCCCAAGGACCCCAGAGGCAAGAGTGTGGTGTCATTCAGTGCAATGTCTGGCAGTGCTGCACAGAAATTCTTCTTTATGGTGTGGGGCTCTCTCCAACAGGTCCTTTATGAGTTTTTCCTTTGGGACAAGACTCCTCCACCATTATCCCCTTTAGCTGAAGTCTGTGCTGCTCTGAATAACTTTGTGGGTTTATTTTGTGCTGCAGTCTAGCTAGCCTGATGGCAAGAATCAGCATCGCTACAGCACTACACTGGTCACAAAAAGCAATGGAATTTAGACGCAGGCTGACAGCAATGGGAAAGGGCTTTTGTGGGTAAAACTTGACAGGAAATGCTGCTAGTCAAATACAACATCAGGAAAAACAGGACTCTAGCAGTGGGGCCCCCCGACCAAGGACAGGAGACACCAAACTACTCAGCTGTGAAGCTGGAGAATCCCTTGCTGTCCCTGTGTGCTAATCCTCAAATTGTTCTTCCTGCCTCCATAGTGTTTTGTAATGATATGTGCCTTAAAGAATTTGGAGATGCCTAAATGCACTGCTGTTTATCCTGTAGGGTAGAGATAGATAGCTCCATTATATGGCATAATGACAGGTTTCATCCCTTGGTTACCAGTTTGCATGAGGACCAGGTCTGGCCAGTATTAAATTGGAAAGCAAAGATGGCTTTGTGATTAAGGTGCTGGAGTGGGACGCTGGAAATCTGGGTTCAAGTTGTGGGTCAGCCATAAACTCCCTGTGTGACCTTGAGCAATATAATTATTCCGAGACTTCAAAGGTATCTAAACAATTTGGACACCCATTTTCCAGTCATTTTAATTAACTGGGATGCTTTGAAATGCTCAGCTTTAATCTCTCTGTGCTTAGGATTCTCATTTGTAAAGCCAGGATAATAATATTTCCTAGCGCATGAGGAGGATGTGTGCATTAGGGATTGGGAAGTGTGCAGCTGCTTGGGATGCTTGCAGGCCTGGTGAAAGGGGTTTAAATCCAGGTATGGTGCTTTGTGCAGGATGAACAGCCCATTCCACATGGGCAGGAACTGGGGGACAATTCCTTACTCTGGTAAATGCCACTGCAAGTAAACTGCAACCAAAATATTCACTGAGAACAAAAGCTCATTCCTTCAGGATTTCATTTTGCTCCATAACATCTTGCTATTTCTTTGGAATCCTGTCATTCTTTAATACTGGACATTCAACTTGTACAAGACAAAATGAGTAGTTATTAGCATTTCCATTTCTGGACTTCATAACAAGCTGTGCTCCCCCTTTAATGTTACCTACAGTTCTGTCCCTTTGCCCACAGTTATGTGACTGTGTAATGAAAAGCCTGCAATGCACACAGGCAGAGGGAAGAGTTAAAAGAGCCAAGGGAGTCTTTAATTCCTTCGTTTTCTGACTTTTGTGGATTTAATACACAATCTTAACATTCCATTAGTAAGTGGTTGCATTTTTTTCTTTTTAACTGAGGAGATTAAAGGTTCCTTCAGATTTTGCATTTTTTCACTTCTCTTTAGTCATGTCAGTTTTGTATGCTAGGCAGGCAGGAGAAAATAGAAAATCTGTCCTCAGTGACCATTGGTGCAGCTCCCAGAGCTCAGTGATGGATGTCTGGGAGTCCATAGGGAACTCCTGTTCCTTAAAGAATGGCTGCCAGGGTAGGGAAATATTTCCAAGCCTCAGGATCTTGGGTTCCTCACTGACCATAGCCCAGTGAGTATAGGTGCTGTCAGATCATCTGATCCTGCTCATTGGGAAATTAATCAGTATGTCAGTGCTAAACAGATGTTGAAATAAGGTTTTATATTTAAATATGAAGGAGAGAGACAGCTGTTGCTCTAAACAGTTTTCCCTGAATCAGTTGCCTGGGTGACTTTGGTATGAATCAAATCAGAGTCCTTTTCATTCCTCTGTCCATTGGCTTCCTATCACAGCTCTGTGGGTAAGAAAATCTGACTCTCCCACTTTGTGTTAGAACTCTGCTAGGCTGGCAAAGGAGAAATTTGTTATTTATCATAACTGACTCTCAAATATGCCTGTCAAGATATGTTTTTTCCCTTTGAAATTTGGGGTTCAAAGCAGCCATGAAGCAGAGTTTCTTTAATGTGCTTGTGGGGTAGATGAGCAACTATTTCTCAGTCTTATTCTAAATTCTGTATTCTGAGCAATCTGGACATTGAATGGCAATTTTTGCTCTAAAATTTCACTGAAATAAGATAATGAAAATTCTGGCTGTAACTGTCACTGAAAACAGACAGCCAAGGATTGTGAAGGATTTAGGGTGGTAACTGCTATTTCCAAAGATTTTCCTATTACTTTGACTTAGTTTTTTACTGAAAGTAAAAAGCTGGTGAGAAATACTGTCAAATTATTACTTCATGTGCAAGAAAATATCATCTCTTAAGTATTTTTCAGAATAACAACTGCTTTAGGATTAGTCGACTAAACATTTTCAGAGAGCCTCTCATCCTAGAATGTGGTTATTTATCTCTGTTTGGTAGGTGCACAGTTTAGAAACAAAAGTAAATAAAGGGGAAAGATCAGGTCTAGATATGTACCAAGAATTTAAATTACCTCAGTTAAAGAAAACTACCTTTGGGTTTTCTAGGGGAAAATAATGTAATTTATTGACTGAAAAAGGTAAATAACTAAATATGGCTATGACTTTTCTTTTAGTGGCCTGATTCAGCAAAACTTTCATGTTCTTATTGCCTGTTTTGTACTCTTGGCCCATGAAAAACTTCTGGACAGAACTTAATTTAGTACATTGTTACAAACACTGATATCTGCCTGATTTTATCAAAGTTCATGAACCTTTTGAGCGACAACCCCCCTCATGCCTCTGGGGTTCTGGAGAAGGATTTATGGTTTCATGTGCAAAACAGTGTGAAACTTGGCACTTTCACATGGCCTGAACTCCGACAGCTCCAGGACCTCTAAGTGAGCTCAGACCAGATCAAGAGGCAAAGTAAAGCTTTATTGAAACTTGCTGGAACTTGGACGAAATTCCATTTTACAAAACCAGGCCCCTAATGTCCTGTCATTGCCTTATCACTGACATGGAGGGAATCCATCCTGTGTGGTTGTTGTGAAGGTCACTTCAGGAACATTTGTCAGGTGCTCCAAGGAGGATGGTGCCAGAGGTGCTGTTGGAGTAGCAGTGCTCAGAACAGAGGTTGGTGACCCAGAGGTGGGAATGTTTAGGAGTGGGTGTATGGATAGGACAAGTCCTGAGCTCCTTCCTGCTGAGGAGCCTGGGCAGGCCAGGCATTAGGGCTGTCTGACAGGGTGAGTGAGTCACAGTCAAATCAGACACTCCTTTACATCACCAGGCTTTTGCAGGGCCCGTGCAAGCTGCAAGGTCCAGCTCATACTGAAGGCCGGGTTTGCTTCGTATTCACTCTCCTTTCAGGTTGGACGATTGAGGGAGAATTCAGTTAAAGATCAGAAAACCTACTTGTCCCCTGATTTATAAACCACAAAGGTGCAAACACTATCCAGATTCATTAAAATATAGCATCAGGTTCCTAAGGTTATTCATCTGCAGTTTGGCAGATCCTGTCACTTTTAACAGAATTGAAGTCCCTGGCAGTCAGTGAACTGGCTGATGCTGGGGATTGGGCCCACAAGGTACAGAAATGTTTAGTCCTTTACTCATTTCCAGGCCTTGCCCTCTGGACTGTCTGCCTTTGGAGCTTTCATCACTCAGGTAGGTCACGTTGTGCCTCTTCTTACCAGGTTTTGAAATGAGCCGGTGTTGCTCACCTGAATTGACTGGCAGTGAACACTTCTGTGTTGCATTGCTGGTATTTCTGCACTGTTAAAAGTGCTCCAGGGATCCTCCACAGATGGATTTGTCAAAATGGACCTTTTTCAAAGGGGCTTGTGATTGTTGCATTCACGTGGTGTGGATTCCAGCTGTGACCCTACAGCATGCTTCTGATGACAGGCACCTTGGCCTATAAAGTCCCAATAGGAATATTCTGCTGTTAACTCATGTTGGTTATCAAGAAGTGGGTTTGGTTTTCTGACCATAGGCTAAACCCTTTCAGGAGAACATGGAACTCCCCACATCCGCTGGAAGGGGCAGTGTGATGGGGATAAGCAAATTGGGAGATGTACGGAATACATGAGGGACAACATTTTGGTGCTGGTGCTGGACAAAGTTGACTGGTGGAAGTTGGACCTGCTCCTCCTGAATAAGGAAGAACTGTTTTGGGAATACTTGGCTGCAGTATCACAAGATGGCTAGTTAAGAACCCGAGGGAAGTGAAAAAAGCAAGTGATATAATAATCGCCCAAAATTTCAAGCGTGTGGACTTTGGCTTGTTCAAGGAACTGGTAAGCAGAATCTCTGGGGAGTCTGCCCTGGAGGGCAAAGAGACCCATGAAAGTTACTTGATCTTCAAGGACAGCCTCCTCAAAGCAGCAGAACAGTCCATCCTGATGTTCAGGATGCTGAGCAGGTATAGCAGGAGGGCCAGCGTGACTGAACAGGGAACTCCTGACTGATTTCAAATGCAAAAAGGAACAGTATGGAGGCAAAAGCAGAGACAAGCAACCAAAGAGGAACACAGAAATACTGCCTGGGCATGTAGGAACAGAGTTAGGAAAGCTGAAGCTCAGCTGGAGCTGGAACTGCCAAGGCTTTTGGAGTGTAAGCTGGTTATTTCTACGTGCAACATAAGGGAGACCAAGGAAGATGTAGACCCTCTGCTGAATGAGGCAGCTGATGAAAATCATGGGGAAAAGCTCAAATTTTCAATGTTTTGTCTTGGTTTTTATGAGCAAGACCTACTTTCAGCTCTCTACACATAGTGGCAGAGCTTGAGGGAGGAGGTGGTACATGCATTAAAGAATTAAAGATCTCACAGGTAAATGAGGCACTACAAGCTCATGGGGTCAGTCAGGAGCTGCTGAGGGGCTGACACTGTTTAACATCTTTGTCAGCCCTGATGAGGCATGGAGCATCCTCAGGGAGTTTGCAGGGGACACCAGTAAAGAACAAATGGCTCGTGAGCTGGCCAGAGGAACCATGAGAGAAATGAGCTGGGAAATGAATGCCAGGTCCTACACCTGGCACAGAAATGCAGGTGTGGGGTAACTTTGCTTCACCTGGGGAGCTGGGAGCCCTGGTGGACAGCACATCCAATGTGTCTGACTTGGCTCCTGCAGCAATCAGAGCCACTTCTTGCTGGATTGCCTGGCCTGGCTTGACTATTCCCCTCTGCTCTTGTCCATTAGGGTGCCACTGGAGCACTGCATCCAGTCTGGGACACTGGCAGAAGTACAGACAAGCTGGGGAGAGCTCAGGGAGCAGTGGTGGGTCAGCAGCTGGGCTGGTGGCAGGAGGAGAGGTGGGGAACCCTGGTTGATTTAGCACTCTGCCATGACCCAAGGGCAGAGGAGATGGAGCCAGACTCTTCTGATGTGCGCAGCAGAAGTAGAGGAGGCAGCTGCTGTGGATTATAGCAAGGAGAAATCTGACTGAAAAAAGTTCTTCACAGCACTAATGTTTTAGCTCTTGAACCATGAGAAATTGTAAAATTTCCACTTTGGGAGAGTTCCTGAGCTTGGCTAGGAGAGGCCCTGAACAACCTGATCTAACCCAAAGTTGGACTGGCTCTGTGAACAGGAGGTTGAAAGAGAAGAGCTCCAGAAGCTCATTAGTATTTCTGGTTTTGTGACAGAACAAAAAACTGAGCAAGAGCAATAAAGGAAGCAATATGAATATGGTGAGTTCTTGTTTCTGTGTACACCATGCTCTTTCTACTTTGTGCTCTATTTAACAAGCAGAGAAAGAGAAAACATTGTTTTGTTATTTTCTTTTTTTTCTTCTCCCCAAAAATCTTCAAAAATGTGTAGGCAGATATGCTGAAGTCTAGGTGTCACATACTTGTTGAAACTGTCCAATATCAATGAAATAATGTAAGTAATAACTGCTCATTTATTTTTGGCAGATGTTTTTTCTCATAAATAGCAGTTTTGAATGAATCCTACCAATGGGTTATAAAGGAGCTCTGTGTGTACCTGAGAGACCTTAAAGCTAGATTCGTCCCGAACTTTCACAACAAAAATTATTCAGTGTAGGGTAGAAAACAATTTCTGTAGAAAAATAAAATATTTAAATTTTTTTCTCAAAAAATTATTGTAGCATGGACAAGAAGATAATACAAGTATGTCTCTGACCAGTTAAAATATTTTAGAAAGCAAAGTATTTGGCAGCCACTGGCACCTGCTGAAGTACAAGCCCATGCTGGAATATCAGGCTTCTGCTGAAATATGTACTGAGCGTATTTTTATGTTTTAAATATGACTTCCCATCCTGGTATTTGCAGGTGCATTGTACTAAAGCGAACACAATCATTTTGTTAATTGCAGTGCAAGCTCATTAGGGAACTATAAAGGCAGAAGAATGAATGTAACCGTGCATTAAATGGCAAATGATTTTGGGGTGGGAAGCAGTCAGGTGTGTTGCCCTAGGCTATGATTTTCCCCAAATTAACATACATAGCAAAGAAAGAAAGAATGAGGCGGGTGGGAAGAAAGAAAGAAAGGCCATAGGTCACCAAAGCAAACCTCCCAAACTCCAGTGGCACTGGAGGGAAATGTCAGCTGCACAAGCGCTCAGTCTGCCCTGAACTGGCTTGCACCAGTACAGGTCTGGTGTCAGTTTTTGGTTCATTCCAACCAAAAATTGTGAAGCCCAAACCACCCCAGCATTGTTCCCAGAGTGACTGAGCCCTGGAGGTCACACCACAGCCTGTGAGGCCTCTGGCATGGGCAGCGTTCATGGCTTGTACTGCAAGCCCATCTCGAGGCAGTGTGTGCTTGAGCAAACAGCCAAACTTTTCCCTCCAAGTATTCATTGAAGGTTTGCAAACTCAAAAATGTGTTTATTACAAAGCTTGGTTGCTTCCATCTCCCTGCTGGACTCTTGAGGCAGCAGGGATCCATGGAATTCCAGATGGTTGGATGAGCACGTTTTGCTGGTCAGGATAATAATCACTGAGCGAAATGAAAATCTTGGCCAGCGCTTCAGGTCTGAGTAGCAGCCCTGAGTGTCTCAGTGGTTGGGTCACTAGATGGACACGGCTTTGGCTGGCCATGATTTGGATCTTCTGGAAAATCAGGCTCATTTCTGTTGCCTCTTGTTTTCTGTTTCACCTTTTCTCAAAGTGGATGTAGTTATTTTGAGCAAGGAGTAAGGTGCTGAGAGGACTGAATGCAGAAGAGTGAGAATTTTCCCCTGGAATGATTTCAGCTGATACTAATAGAGGTTATTTTATACAGCAACCCCTATTTTCTTTGCTCTTGCCCGTTTCCCAAAAGCATTTCCATTTTGTGCTAGTCTAGTGATCTGTTTAAGCAGTCTCCAAGGGCAAAAGTTTTGTGACTTTCAGAATGTATCTGTAATAGTTGAATGGCAATTGAGGTGCAAATGACCTGAGGTTTTTTTCTTAAAGCTTTCAGGGAAAGGGCTGTTTTCTGTCTAGTCCTAAAAATTTCTTTTGATAGAAAAGAGAGAGAGAAATGCTATGATTTGTTATTGCTTCTGTCTGGTAAAACAATATACTCCTTAGCCAGTGTTTAATCATATGGGGTTCAATTTTTTTGCTCTTCAGCTCTTTCCCAAAGAGAAAACAGACTTCTGAAGACAGTCTTTGCTCCAAGCTTAAACATAGCTATGAAAAGCAATTAGTCCAAATTAGCAAAAGTGTGGATAATAGTCACTAATTTTATAATTATTCACAAAAATAATTGCACTCTAAAGCCCAGAAAGTGTACATAATAGACAGGAGGATTAGTATTTTTTTTTTTCTCCTCCCTCTCGTGTAGCTGGTGCTGTGTAGGGTCAGGGAAGAGCTTCTGGAATGGACTTGCTTGAATCTTTTCCAGCAAATCCTCTGTTCTTTGAAGTCTCAGCTTTGGCAGCTGCAGCCAGCTTGACTGTCCAACATGAGACCAGTAAAACCAGATTTTGCTGGTAGACCCGGTCTCTGTGGTAGCTTCCTTTTGAAGAACCAAATATGGACAGTTAATTTGCTTTTGGAGGTACATCGTTTGTAACGAGATGAATATTTGTTCCTAACAGCTTAAACACAGAGGTGTGTTCTCTTGTCTGCTCTGTCTGTTCCCAATTAATTCGCTCACAGCTTTTCCTAGCACATTTATTATTTGCCTATTATGTGTAGTAGGTCTGCAAAGAAAATGTAGGCAACTTTTTGAGTCTAAAATTAAAGTTCTCAGCTTGAGGTGGACAGATGATGAGCTGCTCAGCCCAGAGAGGGAAAAGAAAGAATAGAAAACCTTCTTGCCTGACAGCTGAGCAAAAGTCGTAATGTTAAAAAATCAGCCATGCCCATGGCTAGACTGGTACAAAAGTCACCTTTATTAGTGGCACATGGACAAATACAGTAGAAATACTTTGTAAATATTATAGGAAGGAATTTCTGCCATAGTGGGGCTTTCTGTTGTTATGAGGGTTGAATCTGAAATGTTAAACTTCCCAGGCATTTTCTGTAAGTCGGGACGAGCTCTTCACAATGTACAAGTTTCAGTGACAGAGCTTCTCTGTGTGTGTGTGTGGCATGTGGCTGATGTGGGACTGGCACCACCAGCTTTTTGGGGAAAGGGAAAAAGAAGTTTTTCTTGCCTTGGAACAGCGAGATATCCGCCAATTTGAGCAGCTCTAGCACCACCGTGCTGCTGAGATTTGGCAGCCGAGTGCCTTTGGCTTTGCTTTGCTGCCAAACTCGGCCACTTAATGAACATTTCAAACCTCTCCCTTTGCACGTGCTGGGCTGATGTTTGAGGGGAAAACCTGGAAACCCTGCTCTTTGCAGAGCCGGCCGGGGCTCCTCACTGCTGTGGGATGGCAGCTGTGGCACAGCCCCCGCCCGGGCTGGGTCTGTCCCTCGGGGCATGGAGGGGACACGGCCGAGAGAGGAACTGCTCTGTAATTGCAGCCGAATTTCCAGGAGGGGAGGGAACGCCTGCGTGTCTGCCTGAGGATCTCCCTCCGCACTCGCCGGAGAGGATGGGTGTCCGCAGAACTTCTGTCCCTCCGTGCATCGATACATAAGGAATAAAGGAGAAAGGAGAGCACAAGGCTTAGGTATTCTGTATAGAAAAGTTTGAGTTCAGCATGTTTCCTTCCAGAATCCTGACGTGGAGCTGGCAGTCTCCCTTCTGCAAAAGCCCCAGAGTGAACTCCTCAGCTCCCTCTTGTCTGCACAGCAAAAGGCACCAGGTCCTGTGCTCCCTTCAACCACTGGAGTTTCTTTAGCAACTCCAGGGGTCCCAGCCTTGCTGGAATTGGCTTCCAGCTGTTCAGTGGTTTTTTGTAGCTTTATTTTGATTATTTATTTATTTAAGTCAAGGACATCACACACATGTGCAAACTCTATTTAAAAATGTTTAAGATATACCAAAATTATCTTGCAACTTTAATTCTCTTCCCAGCTCTACTCCCATTTTCTGTGCTATGATACAGCCTTTAATTAGACCACTACAATTACAGACCTGCTTGGGGAATAAATCAGGGTTATGTGGTAAAAAACACCACTGTCAAGGATCTCTACACCATTTCTGGCAGGAGTGGAAAGATGGATGGTGAGTGAGGTGGGGGTTTGTGGAAGAAGGAGAAGTATTAAAGGCTGTTCAGACGTTCACTAGAGAATTAGCACTTTCAGTGCTTCTGCCAGAGTGATTCCAGGCAAGTTACTTAAACCAAGCTCTTCATGGGTGGGGACTAATTTAAGTGTCCCTCATATTCTGGGTATCTTACTTGAGACCCGGGGTACCGACCTGAAAACCTGGGCAGCTGCAGGAGAAGCTCAGGAGAGCTGCAGTGTAGAAAATACCATAGTGCAGGGCTCTGAAAATTGGAAAATCTTTGGCATGCCTGATTGCACTGTCCCCTTAGCCATGGAAGCTTCATCTCCCCTTTTCCTTCTTTGCTTGCCATCCTGTGAAATTGGGGGAAAGCTCATCTTTTCTCTGTGCTGGGAAACAGCAAAGCTAAATTCATATCTGCCATGTCCAGAGGGCCATGGCACACCGAGGTACTGCCGCTCTGCCAGCATGTTAGCCCTGGGTGCCCGAGGGGGTCTGGGAGCACACGGGGTGCTCATCACACCACAACCGAATGGCTTTGAGGGCTCAGAGCAGCCCCTTTGTCTCCCGGGACAAGCACCCTGCCGGGAAAACGGGAGCGTGCTGTGTCATCGTGCCCATGCATGAGGAGGAGAGGGAAAATGGCTCCAGTTACCGTAATTCTGCCTTTTTCTCACTTTTGACTGCTTGGCTTTGCAGGAACATTAAGTCGTCTTTATCTGTCTGAGTAGCAAACATCCCCATACACCCTCCGGCGAAAAAATGCTTTCCTAATGGTCCTTTGAGGCAGAACTCGCTGCCTTACCGCCTTATTATTAGGAAGAAAACTTGGAGGCACAAATGTTGATCTTTTGCTGCACAGCAGTTTATGGCTGGATAAAAGGTTTCTGAAAATAGGTTTGATTTAAATAAAACAAACTTCACATTAATTTTTCATGTGTGAACGCTTCAGAGTGCTTCTGTAAATGTCATTACAGCGCATGCCATTGCGTGCCAAATTAGAAGTTTCAGGGTCTTTGAAATTAGGCATCTGTTATCTCTTGCCTGGGGTTTACTTAAAGAAAACAAGAATTCAAAACACGAATGCGCGCAATGTTTACAAAAATACTGATGTTTACAGCTTGACCTTTACTTTCTAGTGTTTAACTAAGGGCTAAGTATTTGGAATTATGCTTTGGCTTATAAATGTTTATCATCTAATAGGGATGATACCAGAGTTCTTGCAAAAATAAGAGTTCCTTGGAATACTGTGGAACAAGTTCCACAGTAAGGGGAAGAAAGGGAAATGATTGGGACTCTCTGGGCAGGTGTCCTTGCCCTGCCAGCAACGCTCCTTTTCTGGGGGTGGCAACACAGGTCCCCATTGCCTGGCCCTGTGCTGTTCCTGCCTCCAGGTAAATCCCAGGGCTCTGGGGGAGGCCCCGAAGGCCATCCTGCAAAGCTGGGGGCAGTCCTGGGTGAGAGCTGCAGGGGTGTGAGTTCATCCCACAGTAGGAGCCTTGTGAAAGCCGTCTTGCAATAGTGGGGCTGTTCCTGCAGCTGTGCAGGAAAACCTGCTGGGCTTTGTCCTGCTTTTCTACAGAACCATGTAGGAGGCTGTAACAGGTGGAATTGCTGATAAATGTTTTTAAGAAGCTGAAAGAAGGAAAGGGGATGAGGTCAGATATGGTGTAGGAAGGGCCACAAGGAGTTATCATGTAGCTCAAAGTTTTTACTTTTTCTGTCTTACCGCACAGCATCCTGCTTTTCCAGTTTCCTGAACACCTGAGGTTGTCATTCTCTGTAGGGCATTCTGAGGCTGCCCCTTTGCTAGAAAGTGGTTACTTTTCACTGTGCCTTTTCCACAAGTTCTGCGAGTCAGTAGGAATTCAGTTCAGGAAAGATGGCTCAAGGAACCATCCCCGTGTCTCTTTCTCTGCTGATGTAAACATGCAGGGATGATGTTTGGATTCCTCTGCTGTTGGTGAGGACTTCTCTGGCTCAGTCTTTCATGGGTTTCTTTTATCAATTATGTTTATTGATGAACTTATTGCTTGATTTCTTTCCCCTCTTTTACCGTTTTTCCACTTGACTGAAGAACGAACCCCCTCTTCCCTCTGTCTTTGCTATTCTATTTCTTTTCCCCCGAATTTGGCAAATGCATAAAATGTGAAGCAGGTTGACAGGCTTTCTGCCAATGTCAGAATTATCAGTTTCAATCAATTCAATCATTTTCAGCATTAGATATGATTCATTAACCCAACTTTGAGGAGACGTAGAAGTCCCAATTAAACCTATTCAAGATCTTGTTTTGGAGGGTGTGCAGGAATAGGGAGCAAGATCCCTTCACCATGTTGTACTCTCCCTTCCTCTCCAGGAACAGGGCTGATAAGTTTTGTTTCCTGCATGCCTTTGGAGATATATCTTAGTATATTAAGTAGTGCAGCTACTCTGATGTTGATGGTTTTGCAGGCCTGGTTGTAAGGAAGACAGTTCCACCTCTGTTCTGTCCTCCTGTGTAAATTTACCTCGCAGGGTAAGAGCAATGTGTGTGAAACACAACCTTTTGAAATCACAGGGCATTTTTAACCTATAGAATAGACAGATGCAAACACAGTTTGTTGGGTTGCACATTTATCCAATTTTCTGATAGAGGTAAAGCTGCTCTTTAGCTCATATGAACGGGAGAGCAGCAGAAAAAATTCTCAGAGGTATCACATCAGATTTAAATTTCAGTTACAAGAGATGTGTGACTCCAGTGGTTTTGAGAAAGCTATTCCAAATGGCTGATGGATCCCTAAGAGCAGGATGTAGCCCACCTTGGTTTATAAGTATTTAATCCTGTTTCATGTATTAGCAGATAATGGCAATGGTAGTTTGGTCTGAGTGCTGGAGGTGACCTATGGATGTGCCAGCTGGAATCAACTGGCCACAGGAAAAGCAGAGATTCTCACATTTAGCACAGGCTTGCAGGCTGTTAGACTGGACATACATGCTTATTTTAATTATTTACTCTTGGTTAGCAAAGAACCTTTTTTTCCCTTGATTTGGAACAATTTGTCTCCCAGATTGGGTAGCCAGAATTTGGATTCAGATTTTGCTGAGAGGACTGCTTGACAGGATCTGCCTTGCTCTGTGTCTGGTATTTTGGGGTTCTTCAGCTATTTTCCCTCTGCTTTTAACATTGTGGTTTCTAAATACCTCTTCCTTTCAATGGCTAGTGGCAGATGAATTCCTTCTCCTCTCATATGAACTAAGAGATGGAGCAAAGGGAAAGCACAGCCACTGGAATACCAGTGTTTCCATCAAAGTTATGTATCCTCTGTTAGGACAGCTTTCCAAGTCCAATGAATATTTATGTGGAACAGTTGAATTTAGTAGCTTAGCGACTGAATAGAGCCATTATTTTTTTTTTTCATGCAACTTTCCAGTACTTCTTTCCACTCTACCCAATTTTCCAAACCGGCCATTGTGCAGTGTTATCTCTGAAACCACTGTCAGATAACACTGGACAATCACTGCTACAGTTCAGGCATCGGGTGGTCAATTATCCACTCCTCTATCAGTACAGTACAAGGGAACTTGTCCTAATGGGGTGACTGGTAGGAAGCTGGCTGCTTTCCTCAATCTGCAAATGCTGCATTTATGTTGACATCTGCATGTTTTGGTCCAGATTTTGGTAGATGCACATTGATTTCACTGCCAGCCTCACATGTCTCATGTGTGTCTCTCAGGTTTGTAGGTATTGCCTGGTAACCTGGACAGCAGTCTCTCACCATGCAGCAACAAAACAAAAAAGAAATAAAAGAAAGGAGAAAAACCTCCTTAACCCACTGAAACACCCTGAAACACACACAGAAACCCCCCTACTCCATTAGAACTTTGGGGTTAGCCATTATTGGAAGGTCCAATGCTGAGCAAACGTTTCTTCTCAGGTTTCTAAGCTGTGTGCTGGGCAAAGCAAACATTCCAAGGGCAGGGTGCCCTTCTGCCATCCGTGGTCATGGCTGTGTGGCTGGTGCCAAACTGGCTGGTGAAGATCCCACCAGTGACAGGAACAGCACACAGTTTTACTGAAATGTGTTTTGTCATACCTGCATTGCGTTGGTGTCTCTGCAGTGAGAGAGGATCAGGTCTCTTAAGAGAGACCTGCCCTGTGAGGATGCTCCGTGTGTTTTCTGTCCTTCTGTGACCTTTCCTTTTGGAAAGTTTTTGGTGAAGGACAACCTTGGGGTTGGGGAACAAACACACATCATCAAACACACTTTTATATCCCCGAGCTTTCAGTTTTCAATCTGAGCTTTATTAAACAGAATTATAAGCATTTTTAATTGTCATGGTTAATACAGACAAAATCACATTTAAACGCGAGGGTCTGCTGTTAAGTTTTACCCTCGAAACTTTTTAAGGAGTCCATGCCTAACATAACTTTGGTCGCCTGGCCCCTCTATCCTCCAGACCCCTCTTCATTCCACATTTTTAGTTTGCTGTCGACCCCTCCTCGTTTAGTAACGGGACTGCAAGTGTGCACGCCGTGTTCCCACTCGCAGGTGAGTGCTGCTCGCTCCGCTGCTCTGCCGGGGTGCCAGACTGCTCCTGGAAGCAGGAGATGCTGTCCCAGCGGCTGTCTCTCAGCGCATTTCCTGTTGCTGGGGATTGGAAAAGCTGCTGGCTCTGGGAGCAGATGGCCACCTCTCCACCCATCCTCTCAGGTGTGGGGAGGCAGCCAAAACGCGGCTTAAAAGAGCAAAGCGTAACCTGTTCAAAGGAGAACGGAAAGAAACATTTTTTCAAACAGCTTAATGAAGCACTTGTTAAGGACTGCCAGGGACAGATTTCCATTCTACACAGGATATTCATTAGGAAAGTAAACACCCTCCAGCACCATTTGTAGGAACAAAGCAGCTTGCATTTTCTAACGAGGTGTTAATTTAATGAAGGAGGGGACTGGCGGGAGGCAGCTTCGAGCGACAGGCACCTTTTCCGGGGAGGAGGGGGCAGCTGTGCCCTCCTGCTTTGCCGGGTGACGGAGGGAGCCGCACAGGCAGGGCCGGCCCTGGGCGAGGAGCCGGGAGGATGCGGGGCTCCCCAGAGCCAAGCCTCAGCTGAAAAACCGGGTCCCCTGCAGGCCATGGTTTCAGGGTAACCTCGTGGGCACCCTTTTCCCAGGCACCAAGATTGCAGGAGCGGCTTCCACTCATTTGAAACCCATCTGAGTGGGGGCCATGCTGCTGCTCTGTGCCCTGCTCCAGGGCCTGGAGTCTTGACACTTCCCAAGTTTGCTCTCAGGTCCCTGCTTCTTATTCTTATACCCAAGGCAGGGTAAAATAGCAGGTACTCAAGTGTCAAAAGATCCAGATATTTATTTGTCTCACGAGGAAAAAAAAATCCCATGGAAGGGTTTCATATTTTCTTCCCCTTAAAAATGAAACAAAACATTCTGATTAATCTCATTTCTGTGGGAAATTGTCCTTCTCAAGCTGATCCCACATGCAGACACTTGCGTAATGTCATAGTTTCTTGCAAAATAGAAGCATAGCAGATGAGCCACCTGTGCTCTGGCTAAGATATCCATAAACCTTGGACTCACTGTCCAGAAAGAGCTGGTGCAGGGCTAAGGTGTGTTCAGCAGCAGGTCATCCTGAGTGAGGCACAGCTCGGGGATCACTCGGGAAAGGGGCATGGAGTGTCCCAGCTGGCTTTTCTGGAGAGGTGGGAAACACCCAGAACACTCTGCCCTGCTGCAGCTGGGGGATGAAGGTAAAGTGTGTGCTCCCAGAATGGGCCAGGTGTCACCGAGGGAGGGCTGGGAGCTGAGGGCAAGTTTTTCTGCATCTCATGCCAGGACTTTAGCCTCAAGCTTATGCCTTATTTTCATACGTGTGTGTAATTCCCACCAGGAAATTTCTACCAGAGCATCCAGCCAGCACAGTTGCTCCCTGTGGGGACAGGGCCAAGGCAACCTGTCCTCCCAGCTCTGGGAGAATGGGAATGCCCATGGAGCTTGGCTGGGGATGAGGTTTAGGAGTTGGAGGGAAAGCACAGGACATGAGGCCAAATCTCATTTAAGATCCTATCCTGGTGTTCGATCAGAGCATGCAGCACACAGGAGAGGAATGCAGGAATAGGGCCTCAGGAGAAATTCTGGCCATGAACCCATACAGTCATTGGGAATGCTGGCACCAATGAGGTCATTTCTCATGTTTATATTTCTGCATGCATTGTACAATCCCCGTTCCTCCTCCTTGTGCCACTGAGATGTGAAGGGAATTTCCTGTGCACGCAGGGCGTTGTTGTTGCAGGGCTTTTGTGAGAATGAACCTCTTCAAGCGGTGAGGAGGAACAATATTCTGTTCTGGCGGCAAAAGCACAACGTTGGGAAAACTCCCTCGAATCATTCTCCTTCTGGCTGCTCAATGAATATTTTATTTGAAGGTTAGGAGGAGAGGTGGCCGCATTCAGCAGCTGCTGGCTCATTCCAGCACTCTGAGGATGCTGAGGCCGCCTCCCCAGCGCTGTAAATCTGCCCGGCTTCGCTGCAGTCCCACCAAGCTGTGGCAGCTGGGCAGGGAGAGCCCACACGGAGCCCTCCTTTCCCAATGCTTTGTAGTTTTTCTGTCAGACCTAAAAACAAAAAGCACAGTGGAAGGGGGGGTGCTTGCCTTGCAGTCTTTCACCTTTAGGTCTGATTCACTCACCACAGTGGGACCAGTTGGACATAAGTGTCTCCTTAGGCTTTGGGATCCTGTGAAATAGGAATATATGCATTTCTTTGGCTGCTGAATAAAAAATGGTGGTGGGACGTGTTCATTCACGGGGTCCTTGTCAGTGGGCCAGGTTTGGAGTGATGCAAAATGACTCAATACTCCACCAGAGTCCAATTAAAAGCAGATGTACAAATGGAGATCATCTCCTGTCCACCCATTCATCCTGCCCCCAGCCGCTGCCTCAGCTTTCATGTGGTGGCTTAGGGCAGCAGAGCTTTCCTAAGGATGGGCAATAAAGCCATTCCAGAGCTGAATCCCAAGCCCCAGACTAGAGGGGGGCTGTGGAAATGCAGAGCTGAAGCTTGGGGCCAGAGAGCCATCCCTGAGAGCAGTCCTGAGGCTGCTGAAATGGGCACAGATCCCCTTACCCTCCACTCCCTTTCAATGCATCCAGAACCCAACTTTGCTGATGTCCCATCCAGGCAGGGCAGCTGCCACCAGTGAGGGCACAGGCATGGGGCATTGCCATGGTCCAGCAGCCAGACCTGAGAGAAATGGTGGTGCCCCAGACACTGCAGTAACTCTTCTCTTCCAAAATCACACTTGGAAGAGGCAACAGAGTGCAAAAAAACAACAGAGAATGAAAAAAAAAAAAACCTGAACAAAAAGCCAACCCTCGTGTAAACCCCAGGGCTGGAGGAATAAAAGTGCCAGAAAACATTTATATATTGGGCTCCCTTGATATCAACACAGATGAAATGGATCCCCATGCTTCCCTCCAAACCGCAGGCTCTAAAGTGGATTCCAAATCCCATCCCCACTTTAATTTAAGGGCCTCCCAATTAGACCATTGGATGCCTTTCAAAGCTTTGTATAAATTGGAGATTATGCATCCAGCAGCAGAGGCTTGTCTCCTCCTGGAGCAGCTGCTGGCCGGAGCGCGCTGCCCGGGCTGCCCCCGGTTCTAGCAGGGGAATTTGGGGGCCAATCGTGGTGTCTGTGTGGCCCGTGGAGGGCAGCTCCAGCCCCACTGCCTCAGGACAGGTTTCTGCTCCAGCCAGCTGGGTTAGAGATCCCCCAGTGCTACTGCCTGAGGCTGCAAGTGGCAGGGCTGTGGGAGTGAGATGTTCTCTGGTGTGCTGACTGAAATGGAAAAATCTCAGGAGAGGGGAAAAAAAAATCCTTTTAGGTTGATTAGAAATGTTTTTGCTGTTCTTCCTCTTCCCTCCTCCCCCATACCAGCAACCAAAAAAAGCCAACAAAACAAAACACAAAACTCATTACAGAACATGGCACAAATTCAAATAGTTTTGGTCATGCTGTATTTTTCACAGTTGATTTTAAAGACTTTTTGTTGTTGTTGTTGCCCAGAACAAGGATCCTCCTGTATAAGAAATAATACAGTCCTGGGTGATGGAATCTTTCTGTGGGAGAAGGAAGAACCAGAGTTTTTTCATTCCTGTGTGAATCCCGGATGTTTCCTCCTGTCCCAGTTGCATCCCCTCTCCCATCTGCCTCTGCCCCGGGGGCTGCTCCTGCTGCTGGAGCTTGGGGGTGATGGGTGTCTCCAGCACTGAGGTATCCCTGTGTGAAGGGGACACAGGCAGATGTCCCTGTGGAATGTGAGGGAAGAGAGCCGTGGGCACAGCCACCCTCCTGCAAGTGCTGGATGGGGACCAGGGAATGACTCCTTTCTCCAGGGGTCCCTCAGGATGGCTGGAAAAGGCCTTCTGAAGGTGGCAGGTGATGCTGGGAGGCTGCTGTGGCCTTGCATTTCTTCTGTGGCTCCTCGGTTCTGTCATTTCCCACCTGCATTCCCCATCCTGTGCAGCTGCTGGACTGTCACATCCAAACAGACTCTGGGTCCTGTCCCAGTCTGCTCGGAGATCAGGAGCTGCCTGTACTCAAAGCACTTTGGACTTCCAAAGAAATGAACCAATCCAGCTGGAGATAGATCAATTTATTAAGCTGCCTATTGATGGAAATGTGATGTCCTAATTTTTAATTTCTGCCATCAGGTTGCTGAGCCCAAACTCAATCATACTGGGCTAGCTCTGGCACTAACTGGCTTCAATTAGTGGATTAATTTAATAATCAATTATTAAATGAGCAAGGGGTAGGGGAGTCATTTACTTGGATTTTCTCATGTCAGTTTAGGTCTGGACTTCCTGAGGAGCTGGAGTCCTGAGCCTGGGTCTGTCCCTCAGCAGATTCCTCACTTTTTGGACCCATCAATGGCTGCCAAATACAGGATTTGGTGGTTTGTTTCTTTTTTTTTTTCATCTCTTAAAAATAATTTTTCATGGTCAAATTTGAACTTGAACTATTTGGCATAGTTCAAATTAAGACAGTTTGTTTTTGGCAGAGGAGCACTTACAGGGTGGCTAATCTGCTACTAATGCCAACTGTTTCAAACTACTGAGCCTTGAGTGAGGCAGGTAGGGCCCGACTGAACTTAAAGTTCTTTTTTTCTTATGCACAGGAATGTCTCATTTTTATCAGTCTTCCCTTGAAACATGAGAATTCTTCTTAAAAAAAAAAAAACAGGCAGGAAAGAAATAATTGCAAAACCCAAAGGATAAATTTGTGTCTCTTTTAATGTAAAAACCACGACTTCACCATTAAACTGTCAAATTATCCTCTGTTTAATTTCTATATAAAATTTAAAACTTTCTGCAGACAACCAATAAACCTCAAGGTGATAGGACTTGTTCCTGCTTCCATTGAAGTTGGTGGCAAACCTCCCATTTATTTTAGTGTGTAGGATCAAACCCTCAGCACATAAAAAAATCTGACACTGAAGGTGCTCTGTGAGGCTTCTGTCCATATCTCTCCCTTCCTCTCTGAAAACTTCTGAGGCTGGGCCCAACATTGATCTCATGCACAGGTTGGGAGCATCTTTTTTTTCTTTCTTTCCTTTTTTTTTTCCTTCTCTTCTTTGTGGGTTTTGATCTCTCCCTTTGAAATGGAAGCAGATTCCCTGCAGGGTGCTCTGTGATCATTTGCTGGGTGTAGTCGAATGCTTTCACTTCTTGCTGTAGGTGAAATGGCTCATGTGCAAGGATATTAACTCTCTGCTTGGCAGGAGCAACTTGCTGCATTCCTTCTGTTTTCCTGGATGCTTAACAGGGGAGGCAGCTCCCCCCCAGCCCCATAAAGCCTCGGTGTGTGCCTGGAGTCGTGCAGAGCTGTGGGGAGAGCAAGATGTGTGAGAGGAGATGTTTTAGAGAGAGCCAGGTCTTGGACAGACCCGTGTGTACAGTTAGACTGGGATAGCTGTGCTAAATAGAAGATGTCACCTCTTCTTGTAAATTCATGCCCTATCTAATGCTTGTTGTCTATTATGATCTACTGCTGTAGGAGAAAATGTCATTTCCCCTTGGTGTCACTGGAATGAAGCAGTTGGAGCAGGAGGTTGAGGAGGGAAATTACAGTGATGGGATAAGTGTTGGGGGAGAAAAAAAAAGAAGTCTGTTTTAACAGGAGAGCCCTGGTTAGGCCCAGCCCAGAGGAGTATGTAAGAATGTGCTTGTGATTTGCTTCCAACAAAATTTTTAAGCCTATACTTAACTATAAGCATGAGTATCTCATTGCTTAAGGTTAAGCATGTGCTGAAATATTCATCTGGAGGTAAGCCCTGGCTGGCAGGGCTGGAAGAAAGAGAGATCACATAATCAACCTCCGAAGCAAGAGCCTAATCCTACCCAGTCAGCTATTCTGGGGGAGTTTCCAGGAAGGCAGAGAGGTTGCAGGAGGTGCATCTGCATCTCTGATCTTACAAATTTCCTGGCAGGTGCAAAAGTGACTGCTCTGAACAACACCAGAGGTGTTTGCAGGATTGGCCTAAGGCTTTGTCTGCAAAAGCAGATGAGGTTCAAGGGCTATTTAAAACAAACAAGCAGCCCCACCTCCCTCCAGAAATTTCGAGAAGATGGCCCCTGTGGTTGTGGTGTGATTTTTAAAAAGATTTAAGCTCTGAAACTGTTCCTATAGCTCTAGAAAATATCAGTCTTTCCTCTTTTCCCTCAAACAGATTTATAAATTCGTATCCTTAAGTCACATCTGTATTACGGAGCCAGTCTGGGCATCTCTTCTTACACCCTCACATCTTGGATTTTCTTATTATTTAAAAAAAACAAACCCAAAACAACCAGGTGGTGCTAAACAGTTCTTATTTGAATGATGTTTGCTTATTAAGTGGGAATTTTAACAGGAAATTTTCCAAATAATTGCACTTAAAGAATGCGTGTGTGTATGTGTGATGGGGTAAACTACGATCTTTGCTCCTGAAAAAATGCATGTGCACACACATGCACAAAATAACAAGGAAGAAAGGGAAAGGAAAAGCATTTGCTTAGGGATATGGAATGCAAGACTGGTTTTATTTTATGACCTCGGAGAACGTTACGGCATCAGTGAATGTGGTGCCATCTCTCACTGTCTGTGAAATGCAGGTGGTTCACAGCAAGCAGAGAGAGGCAAACACAGCAGAAGACAACACAAGAGCAGGATGGGCGCGCCACTGCAGGGGCTGAGGTGGCCACGCTCTGCCGGGGCACAGGGAGGGCTTTGGGCACTCCAGGCTCCCTCCAAACTGGGCTGGAGGTCTTGATTTCACTGCTCCTGGCAAAGGCACTGCTGCTGAAGCTCCAGGATTTCTCCTGTCTAGTGGAGACGTGAGGGAGGTAATTGAAGTGTTTCCAGAGAATGCTCAGGAGAGTTTTTGGTGTGCGGCTGGTTTGTGCTCAGCCCTCGGGGTCTGTCAGCAGCCTCTGGTCTGTCCTGCAGCACCACACCCCTGGGACAGCCGGGACAGCCTGGCCACTCCCCAGGGACAGCAGGACCACTCCCGTCACCCCAGCCTTTGCTGCCAAAGCGCCTGCTGGCTCTAGGAACACCCTCTGCACTGAAGTCACTGATCAGCCTCTGGTACAGCTGGATTGCACTGCAGAAAATGTCTGGTTCTCAAATCCCAGTGACATGTTTGCAGGCCAGGCTGGGTTTGTCCCAGGATGAAACAATCGGGTGGAATAACATGGATGCTCATCACATGGCATGGATACATGGGTAAGGCACTGGGTGGTAGGTTGGTCCTGGACAGTGTTCCAGCAAAGACCTCGCCCTTGGATTTTCATAGAGCTGATGATCCACAGGAAAAGGTAACAACGTGCTGGAAACAATGCAAGTTATCTGCAAGTATGTTCAGGAAGGCCTGGGGCTTTCAGATGCAAATACAGAAATATATTTAACATCTTGACTTCTATTCTTTTGTCATAATACAAAGTAGAAAGACAATGTTTAGTAAATGTTTACATCTTACAAAGGGGAGTTTTGCAAATTACATTGTAGCTCTTTGGGAGGAACCAGGAAAGAGGGCAGGATGTTAACAACATAAAAAAGAATGGCAATAAAACCCACCCCTAATATTAATTGTCTAAGGGGAAATGCATCTATCTCTCATCAGGACGTTGCAGACTCTGCTTTGCATTGCTGGAAGCCTGAGAACACTAATCGTTTTCTGGCATGGAGAAGCAAGCCCTTGCATACTTGAAACATAACTCATTTACAGTTGTTTTGATGGATGCTTGAAGCAGCACGGAGAACCCCCAGGTCCCTTGGGCTCGTGAGCTGCAGAGCTCAGATGTAGATCTGGCTCAGCTCCCTACTGTGGGAACTGGAGGGGACTGCTCTGATTAAACACCTCCATTCTCTGTTTTGGTCCTGAGGTTGGCTGTGTTATGCAATGAAAATCTACCAGCAGTTTTCCCTGTGAATTAATAGCACACCTGAAAGGACTCTCGAAGGATTGTTTGCAGCAGCAGGATGGCACAGAGCCACCACAGCAGTTCTGAGAGAGGTGGCAACAGCTCACACACCCTGAGGGTCTGGGCCCCGGGCAGGGTGAAGGTCGACCCAGTGCTGGCAGGTTAAATGAACAGGGATGCCTAAATGCTTCAAGGCAAGCTTGGGAAGGAGGAAGAGCCCAGGGAGGGAGCTGCAGCCTCATCCTCTTCCTCCTTGGAGCAGTAGCTGAGTGTCACCAAGCACTGGGGTCAGTGCAGCAATGCCACAGGACACAGGTGATGGGGAAAGCAAGGGCTGACCTGTAAGATCGGCCCTCCCCAAACTCTGTGTGTGTATTTGTGCACAGGTCTGGGGATGGAGGGAGGTGGAACAACAGGTTTGTGGCTGCAGTGAAATCCTTCCTTGCTGGCCAATGCCAGACAGGGTGTAAAACCCTCAGCTGTTGATGTTGTTTACTCAGATGTGAGTCTTTGCCCCACGTTTCAGTTCCTCCCACACTGCTGTCCAAAGATGAGTTGGAAGATAAAGATTAGCACCATCACACAAACTCCTGTGAAAAGTGACTTGTGCCCAGCCCCCAGCCCATCCCTCGTGCTGCCCAGAATGCAAAACCCTGAAGCAAAGTGGTCCCCATGGGCAGTTTCTCTAAGTGCTGAAAACTGTTATATTTATGTTGAATTATTTTCATTCCATTCTGAATCAAGCCCTGTGAAACAGCAATGAATGACATTTAATTAGTTGGCAGGAAAAGGAATGGGGTTATGAAATGTGACTGTCAAGGATTCCTGTGTGTGACTCAGGTGTGGCTTTGTATGGGAAGGATGCAAAGATTTCTGCATGAAGACTGGAAATCCACTTGTGGAGATACAGACGAGCTGATGCCAAAAACTTCAGAGCCAAATTGTTTCTTTCACACAGGCTATGTAAATGCCTATGCACCTCCCTCCTTCCAGGTGAACCAGAGACCTGCTCTGCTGCTGTAATTTCACAGCATATTCACTCCTGTTCTACACATACCATCCCTAGGAAACTGGGCAGAAGCACATTCCAGGAGTTAAATAACCCCTAATTTATTTTAGCCCAGTTTTCCTGCATCTCTTTCTATTCCTTCCTTTCCCTCCCTCCCCTCCCTTCTCTTTCACCTCCAAGCATCCACCCTCCCTATGGGTTCACGGCTGCCCCACTCTGCCATTCCTGGGGCTGCACAACCCTCCTGACAGCTGGCAGGGGAACTGCGGGAGCCTCTCCCTGCTCCACCCTCACAGGAGGTTTTGGAGTCCTGCAGGGAGCTGCACACTCACTGCTGGCTGACTTGTAAGGGCAGGAGAACTGCTCCAAACTCCTCCTGGTACAGTGAGGAAGGTGCAGAATCTGCTTGACCAAGAGGCTTTGTAGAAGATAGTTCTGGAGGGAAGGAAACCTTGGAGCAGTCAGGGCTGTGCAGGAGGCTTGGGCTGAAAGTCTTGGACCCTGCCAGGAATTAATGTAATTAATAAGGAGAAACAAAATAAAATTCTAATTGTCCAGGGTGAATATTAGCTAAGATGCCCATAATCAAACAAAACCTATTCTAGGATCTTCTGTGAACATAAGTGAGCTCAGAGAGCTTTTTACAGCCAGAATCTCCCATTGCAATGCTGCATCCCAACACAATGGGAATGATTTGCAGGACCTTTAGCTTTTTACACCCAGGAGGTTTTGTTTTCTAAAGGATCCTTTTCACAGATCCTGACCACAACTGGTCTTAGACTTGCTCATGTTGGGCTTTGATAATGTGGCAGCTGGGATAAATAAAAGAAAGAGGACATTTAGTATATCTGGCTTCCAACATGGTTAGTACTGGGAATTATTATTTATTTATTATTTGGGTTTATTGCATCAGGACAAAATTTGCAAAATCTCTCAAACTGGCTTAAAGGCTTAAAGTAGCATTTTTAAAAGCAATTGAATGTTTAGGCTTTGGCCTCCCTCTCATTTTCTGTGGGAGAATATCGAGTCAAATGTTCAGAAGCATCACAGTTCTTCAGCCAAACTCCTTGTGGGTATTTGGTAGGCTTCCCTTCCCAGTTTCTAATTTGGTTTATACCCCAAAGCCAACTGGTTTTTGCTTTTCATTCTGTGGGTGGGAAACTTGTGTGAAGGTATTAACAGCTATGCATCCCAGGCAAGCGATTTCTTCTCTGAACTTTCCTGGATGCGTGGAGGAAATTCTTCTCCAAATCAACAGCATGTTTTCAGGCCTTTGTTGTTGTTGTTGTTTTGTCAGGCAGATCTACATCAGGAAACCTGAGCACCTGGAGAAGGTTCAAGTGCAGACTGAGCTTCAGGTCTCAGCTTGGACTCGGCAGATATTAATAACAACTACAAATCTTTCATCAGCAGAGCTCTTCCGCATATTCGTAATGCCTGAAATATTGTTTATTGCTCAGGGTCTGGTGTTCTGGTTGCTCCTCTCTGTGGCACACAGACAGGATAAGTGATTCTTGCCATTGCAGGAATCTGGTTTGTCTCTGGTTCCCAGCTGGGGTTGGTGCCCTGGACGTTACAGCCACCAGCCTGCCTCAGGTCTGTGTGTCAGGTGTGGCCTCCAAACGCCTCCCTTGTGGTGGGGCATCAGCTGGGAGCTGCTTCTGTCAGCAGCAGGTGCGTGAGGCACAAAATGAGACAGTCATGGGCAAGCAGCAGGGTCCTGGGGGAAGCCACACTCTGCTGAGGGCTCCTGACCTCCTGCGAGTCAGCCCACTCTCCTGGCCATAATAACTGGCTGCTCACAGGCACTTGCCGTGATCCCACCTCTTCCCACTGGATCCAGGAGGGAGAGCTACACTTCACAGCCCTTCTGTCTCCTTTGCTGTTGACTGTGTTTAGGGAAAGGTTTTTGTTTCTCCTGCAGCTGTTAGAGGGGAGCCAGTCCCTGGGCTCTGAGCCTCTCTTCTTATTCCTTCACTTACAGCTCCCTCCTAAGGAACGTCTCTCTTCCAGAGGCAGAGGACAGCTGAGTCTCTGTCTGACCCCAGAGGAAAGGCAGAATGTCAAAAAGAGAGGCAAAAAGTGCGAGGATATGATTTTCTTTTGGGGTGGAAAGGCACTGAGGAATCTCCTGTGTCAAGGTTTATCCAAGCTTCCTTTCTCAAAGCCAGCTGGTTTCTGTCACCCTCAGTGGGCCCCAGAGATGTCCCCCGAGAACTTAATGGGCTTCACTGGTCACAGATTTGGGACAGTGTAGTAATTCCTGGAGCAATTCCCTAACTGGGGGTAAATGTGTGCTCCAAACACAGCAGGGACCACATAAAATAGATCATTGTTCTTTAATCAAATTGTACTTTATTCTATATCACTGTTTCTTCCTCCAATAAAAGATTGGTGATCAAAACTTTAGCTACATTCCCAAATTAAATTTGTTAAAATGCTGCCTCCAGTGTGTGTGTGGGAAAGCCCACACCACTTATTTTAAAGTTCAATTCAGTGCTGAGGGTTTAGGGCTAATAATGAATTTAGCAAGGTACTAGTTAGGCTTTGTTACTAATTATTTTAAGTATCATAGGTTCTGATTCACAAGACAGTAATCACAGGTTATTATTACTAACATTATTAGGTTAAGTTAAAAATTAGCTTTTAGGCTTAGAGCCTCATGTACTAATGCACTCTGAAATGAAACACCTGTGTGATGCCTTAACAGACAATTGAGGGAAATTAGGCTCCTTAATTAAACGAGCTACAACCACGTGTGTTGTTACACTGATTAAAAAATGGTATTTGCACCTTTCGACAGCAGTTTTCCATGGCTGAAATGGGACACTGGTTGGAAAAAATGATCACAGATTTTGCAGAAGAGCTGTGACTTTGCTTTGAGATATGGGGATCAGTGCCCCATATGCTTCCAGGAATAAGATGAACCAAAATTTTGTTGGCTGGACTCTTGACTGGGCTAAAACAGGATCAGCATGTAGGAGTTTTATGTCTTTAGGAAAGCACACACACAAATCCAGTTTTCTGACACAGCTTTGATGGCAGCAGACAGTACAGCAGATTCTTTTCTTTCTGAGACTTTCTTATTTGGGTTCCTCTGCCACATGCAGCAGCAGCCCCGGTGTTCACGAGGGGGATGAAACAGTTCCAGCAGGATTAGCTCCCACCTCTGAGAGAGCTGTGGCAGCTGGGGTGGATCCCCCCATCTCCTCTGCCAGCTCAGGGCAGATGAGGGCCCTGCTGCTGTCTCTCCAGTGCTCCCAAGACCTTGAGACAGCACAGAGAGGTGGCTCCAAGAGGCACTTGCCTCTGGCTTTGTGCTCCACTGCTGCTTTGCCATCAATTCCTTTCCAGGTGCACTGAAAGGTACTCGTTTTAATGATGTCTTAAATGGGATGGTTATTTCCATATGGACTATTCTACTTCCTTCAGCTTAGGTTATCTATCCTACAGAAACTTGTTTCATTGGGAAGGGCCCAATATTTGCATTTCAATGGGACCCTCTAGGTATAAAATCCATTGAAAAGTATCTGCAGGAATGTTTGTGTGGGATTTTGGCCCCTTTGCATCTCACAAAGAATTGACAGATACTTAATTCAGAGAGGGAAGGAAGTAGTATAATGTCCTCATCTCCAAGTGTAAAAGTTTCTTTACAAGGAACTATGGAAAGCATAGGTAATTCAATTTGCCCAAGAGCATAGCCCAAAATAGGGCACAGATTCAACCTCTAATCCTTCCCTGCAGCCATAGGATCATCTTCCTCCTCTTGATCATAAGGGAAACCCAGGAGCTGCTTGCGCTGCTGTGCAGGAAGGCAGGATGGGGCACTGCACCAGGGATGGGTTAGGATTATGAGTTAGGATTATGAGGGGCAGCACCTGGAGTGCGGGGGCCAGGGAAAAGCAAATGCAGCAGTCACCAAACCAGTCTGGCTGCCACAGCCCAGGGGAACACGCTCCTCCCAGGCAGCCTCAGCCCACAGAGAGTTCAGCACAGAGCAGGACAGGCCAGCAGTGCTCCAATTCACCTCTTGCCCTTCATGCTGGGGGTTGAGTTTTCCTGCCTTTGTTCTTGCTGGGGCTGGGGGTCGTTCCTTCTGTTTTTTCAGACACATCAGGGCCTCCTGCCAGACAAAATGAGCCTGGTTCTGCAGCATGTGTTTTGATACATGTCAATTGCATCCATTTTTCTTCTCCACCCGTCCAAAATAGGGCTTGGGTTGGCTTTCTTTTTGGAATAGGCCTAAGAAAAATACATGAAAATGGAATCTTCTCCTTCCAAAAATTGTGTCCAGCTGAAAAGCTATCTGTATCACCAATATGCACTCAGATTCACAAAACCAGTCTGGATTGTTCTGATAAATCTCTCAAAGATAACCAGGAAAAAAAGGGGGACTATTCCATTGAAATTGTTACGGGGAAATGCACAAGAAGACCTACAGAATGTGGAACCATGGGAGCTAAAGGCTCCCTATTGCATTTTGTGTCTTGAAATACTGGCAGATCCCAGTTTATTGAGTTCTGAAAAGAAGAATAATGATTGGATTACTCAGTTGAGTCTCAAAGCACTTCAGTGTGCTGAGCATGCCCTCTTCTTTTGGTTTTCATTTTCTGGAGAGAGAGGGAGGGAGATGGAGGAAGAACTTGGGGAACTTGGCACCAGGAAATGGCTCCTTGACTCTCATTCCACTGCTTCTGCTGCCGGGTAATGAGCTGGTTGCCAGCGGTGTATCTGGCTATAAACAGAATTCACTGCATCACCCAGGAATTGTGGGTGGTGGGAAGTTCTGCCCATGGGGCTGTGGATTAAGTGTGTTGGTGCTGGAGGATAGGGTGTTCCTGTGAAGAGAGAGCCCTCAACTTAGGAATGTGCTCCTCACAAAGGTATGCCAAAGCCCTGGGGCTCCCTGCATCGAGGGTGTGATGTAAGATACAGCTCTTGTGGATATCTCCCAGCAGTTACTCCTGGAAGGAAACATTACTGGATATCCTAAGGGGTAAACAGTGCTCAGAGCTGAGTTCAGAAGTGGTGTCTCTGTTTTCTCCAGCTCTGAATGCACCGCTAACTATTTTTAGGGCAAAGCACTCATGTCTTATAAGCAGTGGCCAGTTTCCAGTATGGATCCCAGACCTGCAGAGGTGTCTTCATTGAAATCCAGAGGTGTGAGGAACCTGCCAAGACTTACTTAGAGTTTCATTCCAGACCCACAGCTCAGATCACACTCAGTGAAGGAGCTGACACAGAGAGATGGGGATGGATGGCTTGGAAAAGCACAAGGCAAGCAAAATGGGGCTGATGCTGGGCTCCATCCCCAGCCATACCCCAAAGGCCATCTCCTGGCCCTTCAGCTCCTTGTAGGCAGAAGAGAGGAAAGTGGATGAAGGTGACGGCCTCTCCTGAGGATGGCAAGCAGCTGTGACCTGCCAGGACAAGGTGAGCACGCCCTGCACCTCCCTGTGCTGCCACTTGGCTTTCCTGGTGTCCCTCACCCTGCTCTGCACAGGAATCTTCTGTTACTCGTTAATCAGGCGTGGAGGTGCTTTCTTCTGCAGCTTCTTTGGGCTGTCTGTGATAAGCCTGTCTGTGATGAGGGAGATACCAAAGCCACCAGCCAAAGTTGTACACAACTCCATGATTCCCTGTGCTCCCTCCTTTGGCTCATTTGCATTGCAGGACAACTGCTGCTTATTCATCTGTGAATTGCATTTTCCATTCTGCAATTTTCATTCAAGCTTAATACAAAAGCAACAACTGTTGTGTACATAATAATAAGGATCTTCAAATATTTATTCCTAGACTTCTTAAGAGTCTTTCCCATCGTTCAGGCTGAAATTTTACCCTGAAGTAGTCTAGTTTCTGACAGGTTGTTTGAAGGGATAAGGTCTTTAGTCCTAGGTGGAATTGAGGGAGGAGAAGAAGAGAAGGGATAAAGACAGACAGACCCAAGCAGATGGATTCTCCCATTCTTATCCCTATAATTCTGTGCACGAGCCTAGAGTCTGACATTCCTGCTTGTGTGGGAATCCAGGGTCCAAGCAATGACTGTGCTTGGTTGAAATCAGTTGCTTGCCCTTGAGTTTCTACCTCTTCCAGGCAAATGCCCTGTTTAGAGGGAAGAGGAGCTCCTTGCGGCCTCCAGTTCATAGCACAACTGATGTTGAATGCTCAGAAATCCTAGCTGGAGTTTCCTAGCTAATGCTGTTTATATCAACTTTCCCCTTCTGCTTTAACTGAGAGGATCAAAGCACTGGGAGCAGAGAGCTGTCATTACACAGGAATTCTGTATTCCCATCTCAGATTTCAATTCAATTTGGGGATCACATGAAATTTCTCTCAGGCCAAGTTTGTTTGGATGTCAAATCCAGAAACAATTTTCTTGTTTCATGTGACGTTGGTGTGTCATAATCCCTTTGGCTTTGCCCCTCCATTACCTGACCAGGCTGTGCTCCACATCAGCTGCACTTCCACTGGACTTGAGCTCAGCCTCAGTTCTGCTAAGGAATACAAAGTCCAACCAATGTTTCTGACTTGCAGGTTCCACCAAGAGCACTTAAAGTAGCTCTGCTGGTGAATATTAAAATCTACTTACTGCTAATAAAGCACTGATGATCAGTACTTCAAGGGTGCCTTTGTTGTGATGATCTCAAAGCAAATCAATTCAAGGTTATCTCACAGCCATGCTATGGATGGAAACACTGAATGCATGGAGAAATCCTAATTTCACTGGCAAACCATAATGGATGGTGCCTTCTTCTGAGGGACCAGAGCCTGGCAGTGATTGAGGTGTGAGAGATCCAAACTAAAATTGGTGTTATGGCATCTTCAGCAAACCATCTTTGTTGCTCTGGTGAGTCCAAGTCAAACACTTCATTTGAAAGTTCCCGTATAAGAAAGAGACCCCCAAGCAAACTTTTCCTGAAATTTGTCCCAGAACAAAGTCACCTCCACTTGTGGGCTGTGAGCAGCAGACTCCATGTGCAGTGCTGCAAACCTGACATAAATCAGAAGGTGTTTGCAGCACTCAGCTGGAATCGGGATAAAGAAAAGGGCTGTGCATTACTCACTTTATTTTGGCAGGATCTCATGGTTTATCAGGCCATGTACAGCCCTGCACACAGGTCTCTGCGGGAAGCTGTGGCTGCTCCCACCAGCAGGCAGAGGTGGAAATCCAGCCTGGAGGCACAGCCCTGCCCCATGGGGATTGGCCCATAGGCCTCTGGGAGAAGTAAGGCTACAGACAACTTTGGTTCTGGGGCCTCCACACTGCAGTGGGTTTTGGCTGAGGAGGCACTTCAGCCATTTCTGATCGGGCTGAGTGCTTTGCTCCTGTCCTGCATCCCTGAGTGGTTGCACGTGCAGGGACACATGGGTGAAGAAGAAGGGTGAGAGGCAGGGCTGTGAATGTGTAAGGTCAGCACCCAATTTTTGGTGCAGTACATTAAACTCTGTAGGGTCATGCAAGAAAAGCCCTCCCTCCCATGTCATGCTTTGTCCTGAGCACTAGTGGCAGTGGGACTTACACCTTGGAGCATATTTGGAAGTATTTCAATGCACACTTGTGACAGAGGAAGAGGAAAATGGCTTCTCTCTAACCACCCCAGGTGAGGAATATTTTCTGCAAATTGCCATAAGATGTTGTGCTTCTTTAAGGCTCACACCTCCTTGAACATGTGTCTCTTTCTAAGGAATGGATTTCCCTCCATGTTGACAGAGTTTCTTGTAGTGCAAGTGATGGAAAATGTAGGCAGTTCAATGGACACAGTCCCTAAAGCTGAGCAGATTCTCCCATTTGTCCACTTGGGCAAACATCTGCGTGTCACCAGAAGCTTCTGTGTTAATCTCACCCTCTTGCAGTTCTGGGTTATCCTTTCATGTGAGTCATAGTTTGTATCTATACAAAGAGACGCTTTAAACTGCCTCAAGTGAGGTATTTTTCCAGTACTTTAGCACTAATTAATCATTAAAGTGCCAAGATCAAAGGGTGGGGGAACTACAATGTTGGTATGTTCTTATGATCACATTGCGGCCAGTTCCTCTCATAAATCCTGGTATTTTGTGAGTTTCAAATCAAATCTCCCAAGGAGAATGATTTGGCCAGAAGATGGTGGGCTGTTTTTCTTTGCACCTTTCAGAAGTGAGGGGAGCTTTGACAAACTACATGAGGAATGCAGGGTCAGCCCCACAACAAAAAGATCAGCCATTATTTTGGACATCTTGGCACCCAAACAAGCCAGTGATTTAGGCATGGATATTAAACCCCAATCTTACGGAGGGAGAGTCCCTGTCCTGAAGATCTGATAGCTCAGCCAGAGAAGCAGTGAGATGGTGGGAGCCCAGAGTCTATTCCAGAGGTAACTTAAGGCAGTTAAGGGTGTAAACCTCACTGTGAGCCAGCAAGACTTACTACCAAAGAGCTTAAGTTACTTCTGAAAGTGAAGCTTTTAAAATAATGCTGCTGCTTTTGGAAAAAGCGTAGCCTAAGGCCATGACTTCAGTGGAGCATGAAACCTCAGTGCTCCGTGGCTGTTGTCTCCTCTCCAGGACGACCAGCCCTGGCACCTGGGGATGCTCCAACTGCAGGCAGAGGCGTGGGCACAGCACAGGCTGTGCCTTGGCTTGCTCTGATCCCTGCTCCTTCCCGGAGCCACCACGGGGTCCTGCCTCCTGCAGTAGCCACAGGGCTCACTTTCCCTCCTTGCTGGGGTTAACTGGTGTGAAATGTGCAGAACCCAAACGCTGGGGGTCTGAGGCAAACCGACTCCCATGGCCATGGCTTAGTAAAGATTGAGAGAGGAGCACAGGGAGTGCAAACAGGTCCCACCCGTGCATGGGAACACCTGAGTCCGGCTGCAAGGGGTGTTTTGCTTTTGTGGGGACTGAGCAGACCAAAGGGCTTGGTTTTGTGTCTGGAGCAGCAGAGGCCGGGGAGCAGCAAGCCAGAGGTGAGGCTGGGATTGAAGGAGGGGCAGGGCAAGACGAGCACAAGCCAGTGGCACAAGTAACAAAGCATCGATAAGATTAATGGCCAGTAAAGGCTGCTGTAGAAGCAGACAGAATGAAGCAATAGCATATCTGAAATATCTTCTTTTCCATAATGTGGGATGTTTGCAAAGGCCACTATTCCTCCTTAAAAAAAAAAAAAAAAAAAATCCTTTTTGCTCCCTTTCATTCTTTCTCTTGTGGGACGCCTGGGACTTGACAGCATGGGCTCTTGTCCAACATTTGTTCTGACCTAGATTTTAATCTCTGCTTTTTTTCCCTTACCTTCTGCTTAGTTGGCTACTACCTCTAGAAGACATGCATATAATTGATATAACATTTGTGTTTCCCAATCATTTTAATTTCTGTTTTCAGGAGATGCTCAAGACTGCAACAAAAAGTTTTAACTGCAGTGACCATAAATGTTTTGGGCTGCCAGGGCCACCTTAATAGATATAATTATCAAGGCATGTGCAGAGCTTTATTTTGTAACCCACTGGTTGTGAAAGATCAAAAGCAAAGACAAAAGGAGGGAACAAACTTACACCCTGGGAATACTGGTACCCGTCAGTGATGCAGGGCAGGTTTTCAGAAGAGCAAAGGTGCTGTGCAAAGTCAGACGAGGAGGGTCCTGATAAAATAAATAAACTAAATAAACTCCTCTGAAGTTTATTGGAAAAAAAATGGTGGGAACAGTACTTGTCTAGTGGGAAGCTGGAAACACTGCTATACGTAGGGAAAGGCAGAGCAGGCCATTCCCTGCTAAGGGTTAGAACCAGCTGGTTGTCACATCTCTGTGCTGCCAAGGAGCACAACCTTCCCCAGCAAGGAGGTGAAGGCTCGGGGAGAGCTGAGCTTCCCCACGGCTCAGCCGGCCCCTTTGCAGCCGGGCAGGCCCACAGGGGCAGGAGCTCGGGAGGATTTCCCAGTGTGTGCACACTCACGGCAGCACTGGGCAAGCACAGAGCACCCCCAGCAGCAGCACTTGCCCCTCTCCCTCCCCTCCAAACCCGCCGAGCCACGGGGAGCACACCCCACACTGCGGCAGCTCCTTGAAAGGAAGGAGGCGATGGCGCAGCCCCGCCGCCCCTCTCCTTCAGGTGTGCACCACCCAGTGCAATTCATCCGCTAATCCTGTTTGATGAGCCAGAAAGAATGTTTCAAGAATGTTTCATCCCTCGGCAATTTTGTTAACCTCTCCTGGCAACAAAAAGTAAGGCAGGTAATGACGTTGTTTGAAAGAGTGTAAAACCTAGAGAGCCATTGGGAAGGGTTCCGAGGTGGATGCAGGACTTCTCCATATGGCTCCTCACTTCATCTGGGAGGTGGAAAGAAACCCCAAAGAACCTTGTGGGATACTAATTCAATCCTTGGTTTCTTTCTGGTATCAATTCTGCTAACTGTGCCTTAAATTTGGGCCAGATGCACCATGGGTTTATGATGTGACCCTGTGGGGAAGCCTGGGCTGGATCTTACAGAGGCTCTGCTAACAGGGCTGCTCCTTCAGGAAGCTTGGGATGCTCCAGCTATGTCCTGTGCCTCTGTGGGAATGCCTTCAGCAAGAATGAATGGTTGGGGGTACCAGGTGGACTGGGGCCTCTGTCAGCGTGGTGAGAGGAGCAGAACACTTTCTGACACACTGGGTGTTGCAGGAAACCTTCCATTGTTTGGGCAGAAAATGTCAGGTTTCCTTCAGCTTCACTCCTGAATTAGTTGTGTGCTGCTGCAGGACCCACATTCATCCATTGCCAGGCACATCCTGCTCCTTTTCCAAATGGACAGAACAGGCAAAGAGGGACCATGCTCATCCCATTTCCCCCACAGCAGGGCTCGGAGGCAGCACAGCTCACAAGTCCAGCTTAGCACTCAGCACTGTCTTGCAATCAAAATCTGATCACAAGACTGTCCTGCTCCTTTCTGATCAGGTCACATCCCAAAAGCTTTGTGGAGGATCAACCAAGTCTCCTGTGTTTTCATTTGCTAAGCTCAGTCAAGTGATACAAAGCCCAGAGTGCTTTTTCTGCCAATCTGAATTTGCAGTGATTAAATTGCACTCTTGTGAGGGTTAATTTTCATGGACAGATATGAATAATTATCAGTTAATATGCTTAAGAATCATAAGGAATATTTGGTAGTCTTTACAGATACTTAGCTAACTGAAATTGGCATAATTATTTTGAATTTAGGCTCTGTAATTCAGTGTTGTCTCTTTTTTTGTTCTCTCCTAATAATCTGATCCCTGTCTTCACATCTTTTCTCCTCTTTACCCAGCATTTTTTTATCAGCTCAAATTGTTTTGTCATCAGCTCTTCTTAAATCTGCCAGCTTACACAGAAATTGAGAATATCGGAATAACTAAAAACAAGGACCCTGTGGATGTGTTTGTAGGTATAATTTAAAAACAAAATTCAAAAATGCCATCCTAAGGCAGTGAGCTCCCCGCAGCACAAAACTTCTTACCCTTGTTGCTATTCTGCAAGAATTTGGGGCTGTGAGTGAGCAAAGGCACCTCAACACCAGCCTATTGAACTACATGTGCTTTATACAATAAATAAATGCATCATTATTATATATTTAAAAGGCAAATTATTGGGGTTTGTACAAGACTAAATGACTGAATTCTACACCTAGTGCAATGCAGGGTGGCAAATTGGGAAGCAACAGTTAATGTACTGAGGACAAACCATCCTGGTGGAACACAGAGTTTGCCCATTTATTCTGTGCTTTTCATCAATGCAAATAACTTGAAAAGTTCTCAATGTAAGACAGAACTGCAGCAATTTCACTAAATTTACTGAAAATTAATGGAAATACAGTCAAATATCCTCAAAGAGTAATAAATCCAGTAACTTGTTACTTAGGACTGAATTAAATACCAAGTGAGACACAATTTATTAGACAAACAGGTTTCTGCCTAGGATTCATCCAGGGGAAAAGTACTTTTACAGCAGAAACATTTTAAAATGCAATTTTCCCCCTATTTTTATTTGTCTTGAGGCCCTGTTAGCTGAGCAGTCGTGGTGCTGCTGAACTCAAATTTATGCACTCACAGGGGCGTCAGCTGTGTTCCTGTGCCTGAGGTGGTACCAGGAGACACCATTCCCCTCAGCCCATTTCTTCTTCCCAGCTGGTCCTTGAATGCCTCAAGGAGGCCACCAGCACCTCCCCTCTGAGAGCCTGACAGCCACACTTGCCTCTGGGATGTGATTGTACCAGCAGGGTCCCACTGAAGCCCTGCCTGCCAGACCTCTGTGCTGTGGCACAAGGGAGATGCTCCCTGGCTGCTTTCCAAAGCCTGGCACAGGAAGACATGGAGAGGGTGTATTATCATATCCCTGGCCATTGCAGGTGCAAAGAATTCAGTAACAATATTTGTTCTGGAGCCAAATTGCTCTCAGACTGCCTCTGATGTTTATTCAGTTGAGGAGAATTACCCAGCTCTTGGGCTGCACAAGTCACTGGGTAAGAATTCCCAGACAGGGTATTTTTCTTCCTTTTATTTTATTCCTTTTGAAACATGTGTCTAGACAAGTGACAGGCAAATGTCAAATGGTTTGGTTGCATAGTTGAATGGTACTTGAATATTCCCTCCCTCAGTCCATTCCCCTGAATGCACTGGCCCTGCCCCAGTTCCTGGAAACTGGGCCGAGTCTCTCAGGAGAACAGCCTGTCCTGGGAACTTTTCATCTCCTGGTGTTGGGGAGTTCAAAGACATTGAAGCCACAGAGCTTTTGCAAATACTTTGCTCTTTGGATTTCAGATTCTATTGCAAACCAAGAAACCAGGAAGCACAAAATAGTAAAAAAAAATTAAATACATATGTATATTACTGGCCAACCCTCCAAACTTTAACATAACAGAAAGCTGTTGTTAGTTTGAATTAAAAATGTAGTATGATAACAGTGTTTGAATCTCCTTTTAAGCTCATTTAGACTTGGAGTTTATTGCCTGTAGCAGGCTGCCCTGGTGCCCATGGCACAGAGCACTGCAGACATTGCACATTCCCATGGCATGGGCCATGCAGGGCGTTTCCCTGGAAAAGCTCATGGTAGTTGTCACAGGCTCTTTGCTGAGCTGGACAGGTGCAGTTGGACAAATCCATTTGATTCCACATGGGTTAAGTCTGTTGGCTGGGCTGATTGCTACATTTGCAGTACTGAATCAACACTTTCCTGCTGTAAAATAATGACAGAGCCAAGGCTATTTACTGGAAATGGTTAATTAAGGGTGAGTCTGTTAGATTATCTGTCCATCCATTTGGTTACTAATTTGTCCAACCAGTGCTGCAGCTGCTGCTACCCACTGGGCAATGGATAACCAAGTGTTTTGGTAAAGTCTCTCCCATTTATACTATATCATAATTTAAAAAATTATTTTGGATGTGGGTTTACTTACTTTAGTAAGTTCTCCTAGGAACCACCTCAGCTGGGGCAATTTCCTCAGGTTTTGTTCTGTTGTGGAGGTGGGAAGGGGCTGGAAGAGGTCTGGTTCGAAAGGCAGAGCTTTGGTGTGGCTCTGGTCTCTCTACCACACACTGGCTCGGTGCTGACACACAGCAAACACCTGAGCTGAGCCAAAGCACCTAACTCAGTGTGGGAGCAGAGGTTCACTGCCATAAATTCAGTAGGAACAGGGAAAACCACTGATTTCTGCCATCCACTGTTCATTCCTTATTCTCCAGCTGGCAATCCATTGAAAAGCTACTGCAAGATTTGACTCTTCTCTCCAGAGCTTGTAACATCCCCTGTGCTAGATGGAGCAATAATTCAAAATAGGGCAGGGCTAGGAAAGAATTAGATGGGGTTAAGAAGCAAATTCCAGAACTCCAGTTCCACTGCACCTGGTTCTTCACTGCTAAAGGCTGAGTAAGGAGAAACTCAATATTGCTACTCTGCAGCAACACTGGGAGATTGTAATTTCCATTCCATTCAAATTTTAACATGAAAAAAACTATTTATGTGGCTTGATAAGTTCCACGCGTCCTTCCCACCTGTTTCCATTGTAATGCAAAAATAGAAACTCTTTAGTTCATATCTTGTTTCCAAGTTGGCAGAAGTCCCTGGATCACTCGCTAGTGCTGTAACTTAGAGTATGATGTAGCTCTGTGTCTCTGTCCAAAGAAAATTTGTTTATCAGGAAAAAAGTGATTTTAGAAAAAATACTTTTGCCTCAGAAATGAATGCTTGGACAAAAAGAATGCAGGTAACCACAAAGACCCTCCCAAAAAAACCTGTCCTTTGTTCAGTGTAACCAGTACAAGGGGAGCCACTGAGCTGCCCCAGCCTGAGGAGCTGCTTCACGTACAGCTTGTCAATGTGTAGAAAGGTTCTTTTTTAAACTGTGGGTCATGTCAAGAATAAAAGACTTTAGTGAATAATCCCGACTAAGGAGCGAGCACTTAAACAAAGAGGCACTGTGGAATTTACAGACAAATGCATGAATTGGTCTGTCATAAAATGGACAGTGTTTCACTCATGGGTGCAGTAGACACTTCCAGCCTTTCAAATTTCCACCAGGTGTTGAAGGGTAAGTGCTAAGGAAGATAAAAAAGAGAGATGCTAATCAGTGATGGGATTGGGTCTGTCCTGAGAGTTTTGATAGGTTCAGGCTGGACACCAGGAGGAATTTCTTCAGTGGCAAGGTTGGTAAACATTGCAATGGGCTGCCCAGGGAGGTGGTGGAGTCTGGGTCCTTCGAGGTGTTCAAGAAATGACGGAATGTGGCACTCAATGCCACTGTCTGGTTGACAAGGTGGTGATCAAGGTTGGCTCAATGATCTCTGAGGTCTTTTTGAACCTCAGTGATTCTGTGACAGGATGTGTGATCAGTGATGCATTATCCCATCTCCAGCACACCTGGATTGGCTTCAGTGCTGAGATCACTGTCCTGCAGCTGGTGAAAGGCACAGCAGCAGAAAGTGAAAATTCAGCTGGAATTCCCTGCACCTCCATCTGGAATTCCCTGCACCTCTGCCACCTCCCACCCAGCCACATCAGACCTCCCTTTCTGTTCACAGAAATAACAGCTCCCAGCATGGCAGGGTGCTGATGTCACACGTGCAGTTTCTATTGCACTGCAGGAACACTGATTGCTTTTATGCTTTGGAGTCAATGAGAAGATAAAAAAAAAAAAACGTAAAAAAGAACTCATTCTGCCTCAGCTCTTGGCAGAAGAGGAATAATTTCAGTGCACACCCCCCACCAATGCTCTGCTGGGTTACAGCCGTGGTGTTGCCTGCAATGAAACACCACAGCTGTGCTCTGCTCTGCCTGAGATGGGAATGAAATGTTCTCTCCTCCTGTTCTGTTTGCAACATGGACAACAGGATTTTGGATTACATTACCTGAGTGGTCAACATCCAAATTATTTGTCCAGACATAGTGCAGCAGTGCAAAGAATCCCACCCAAAAAACCTGTGGTGTTACTTCAAATATGTATCTGAGTATTTCCATACTTGCAGCTCTCCTGTTTAGGTGTATAGTGATTCCCACTGATTAAATAACCATATGTTTTATTTTGTTGTTAAAAAAAAAAAATTCAACACATTTTTGTAACATGTTAGATCAGCTAAAATAACACATATAATGATCCTGCCCTGATTGAATTTAATGACACCATTCCCTGATTGAGGATTAGGCTCCAGTGAGGAAAAGTGGAAGAGTGTGGAAGTGGCTGGGACTGTAAATGCAGTCCCTCTACACTGGGGAGACACTGATCTCATTTAGTACAGAAATAATATTTTTCCATGATCTGGACATACACAGATGGTCCAGTCCTGCACAGTACAGGAAAAGCTCCCACTGAACTAAGAAGAGGAAAATCAGGTTTAAGATTTGGGATTGCAATTGAGGTCACTACAGCAGGATAAGTATGGATGGAAATATGCAGATATTTCAGTTTTTCTTTGGAAGAAGTCGTGGTCCAAACATGGTGCTCAACTCCGAAGAGTCACAGCAAGAATTGTACAATTCCTGCAGTAAATCTTGGCTCCCCTTACACTGAGGAAGCACAGGGATCATGTTTGTGATACAATTCTCCAGTGGATTATCTGCATAGGTTCTCCAGGTGCACAGTGGTGCAGGGAGCAACATCCAGAGGGGTAACACTCAGAAACTCATGATAATTCCATGTGGCACTACAACAGAGCCTGGGCAGACCTGAGTCCCAGCGCTCAGGGATGCTTCCCAAACACAGAGCTTTCAAGGATGAGGCACAAGTTGAGGCTCAGGTGAAGTTTATCACAAGTTTGGCCTTTCCTGCCAAACCCTGGGACAGCCGACTGACAGGGAAGTGAGAATGACATGGGGTAACAGAGCAGAGGTGACATTTGGTGACACAAGGAAATGGCCTGGCAATGCTAACTGCCCTGTGGGGTTTCACACTGCCATGAGGGCTAAGCCTCCAGGAGAACTGGATCTGTACCACAGTACAGCAAAGGCAAAAATCTCTTCAGCCAGAGAGTGCAGCAGGGCAGTTTCAGGTGAACTCACTTGCTAGCTGAGAATTCCATGAGAGCAGCACTGGGTATTTCCCAGGCACACCCAGCCAAGGCCACCTCTCAGCTCTCCTGCAATAGAGCATTCAGGACAGACTCTGTGGGTTTGGCAGGTGAACGTTAGGAATTCAGTGCCAAAGGTGTGCAGTCCACCTGCAAACAGAAGTGATTCTGTATCTGGCAGTAAAAGGTGCTGTTGAAGCTGAGTCTCTCTTATCAACCTGTGTTCCATGGTCTGCACAACCAACAGGGAAAAACTGCGAGATATTAAAATAACAATCTGACAAATGACATATCCGTGGCTGGGGAGTGAAATGCTTGACACACCAGATCAGCCTTCTTATCACTGATTTCTCCTCTTTACCCTTTCAATATTGATAACACACTCAGAGGAGTTCAGAGAGTCGTGCCAATAAACACAAATGCCTAAAAACTGTCTGCAACAAGGCTTCATGATAAGAGATGAGAAAAGAAAGTCCTTTCTTGCAGTTATAAAAAGTTAAAAGCTGTCTTTTTAAGGATGGGTACAAATCTCTGAACATTCACAGTCACTGGAGGTCAATGGTCACCCCTCAAGGCCTTGGCTGGTGTCTGTGTGAAAAGTTTAATGCATTATTTAGAACTGAGTTGTTGTTGAAATACTTATTTGATAGTGTTCAGACATATTGATAAATAGTCTGGTAAAAAGGATGAACAGAGAGAAGAGAAATTTGGCAGATGATGCAAATGTGGCCACAAAGCACTGATGAAAGGGTTCACAATCCCAAGTGGCTGGGCAGTGAAATGGCTGATGCAGGGCAGTGTCAACAAAGGCAGAGCACGTGCAGAGCACTCACCCTTACTGCACTTCCACACAGATGAGCCCTAAAAATAACATTGAGCAAAGAGGGCTGGGAGGCCTCTGCAAATATCATTTAAAGTCCATCACAAGAGACAACAATCACGTTAGGAATGAGCTGGCAAAGAGGCAGGAACAAGTCAGAAAACACCATTACAGTACTCCTTGGTGAAACTGCATCTCCATGGTAGTGTGTTTGCTGGCCATGGGAGTCCAGAAGAGTTGGGCTGAACTGGAAAGCACAGGAAGGAAAACGTTCAGGATGAGGAAAGGTGGACAACACCTTCCACAAAGATGGAAAAATAAGCAGATGAGGAACCCTTAGGATGGAAAGGGGTGACAAAAGCAGGAGGTTCAGTAAAGGCCTGTCAGATCATGACTGACACAGAAGAAAGCAAATAGGAACTGGCTGTTCACTGGTTCTCCTAAAAGTTAGAGGGACCTGGTGGTGCAGAAGAAGGTTTCTCACAAGAAGGTTTAAACCAACAGAAGGAAGTACTTTTTCATACAAAGCATAATTAAATTGTGGAGCTCATTGCCACAGGATGTTGCGGAGGCCAAAAGTTATAAATGGCTTGAGAAAGGGATCAAAAACATTTGAGGAGGATGGATCCATGGGTGGCTGTTAAAACACACTGGTCTGGAGGCAGCCTCTGCTTCGGGAAGTCCATAAACCGCGGATTGCCTGGAGCAAGGAGGGTACAGCAGGGGAGGGATTGAGTCTGCATTGCCTGCATCACCTTCTGGCTATGCTGGGAGATGGGACACTGGGAGGTGGGACACTGGACCATGTGGCCTTTTGCTGTGGCACTGATCCTAGCTCTGCCATCTCTTCTTACCTTGATTTTAAAAAAAACCCAAAAGCAACAAAAACACAACCCAAAACAGAAGTGGGGGAAGAGGCAGCCCCAGCCCCCCACACACTATTAGTAGGCAGCCTGGTCGTTGTTTTATTTTCTTTAGAGTGGACTTTGTGTTGCAAGTGGCAGGAAGCCATGAACCACAAAAATAAAATAATTCTAACCCTAGTGCTAAGTAAGGAAAACAAAGATGGCTCAGCAATTAGCAGCATTATATATGTTAGGACTAAGTAACAACAGATGTCAGGACTTGAGCCCTTTGCATTCCTTGCAATCCTTTGGAAACCAAAGCCTTTTGACGTCGCTATACATTATTGCAGTTATTTTGGGGCTGGGAGAACAGCAAAGGCTCTTTGAATGCTGAAATATGTAGGTTGCTAGGACTGGTTGGGTCTTACCTGCATGTTCCTCCCCGTCCTGTGTCCCTCTGCTGCCTTCTCGGGCTGGTGTGTGCTGTAAACCCTGCTCTGCAAAGACATGCGCTGGCCATGAGTCATTAGCAAGCATGCGAAGCTAATTGGCAAAATACTCATAAAAGATTTTGAAGGTGGGTTAATTACAATTCATTACACTGTAAACCGTCCCCAGGCTATTGTTAAAAAATGCAGAAATTTCAAGGTCCAGTATTTTATGATTCATTTTGCCATGCAGGGAAAAACAGACTCTATATCAAACTACATTCATTATAGTTAAGACCACAAAATCTTTATTGGTTTTCCCAACATTCCCTCCTTGTTATATGCATTCATATGGACTGCACATTTCTAGCAATTGGCAAGAAGGCATAAAATAAAACTTATTATATTTTCTTACCTTCTACTTGATGCAACCTTAAAAGCTGCCTGCTCTTGTTACTTTACCTCTTCCCAACTCAATTTGAGCTGATAGGATGGAACATCAAAAATAAACAGCAATGACTGGGAATAACTTCACCACACTGATGATTTAGTGTGATGAATCTGGATGCTGCATGTGCACACAGCAACTTCAGCTCCAAAAGGATACTGTTAATGAAACAGAAATAGTTTCTCCTTCTAGTGTAATAGATGATGTTTAAAAAATTCAGAATAGACACGTTTTTAACAGTCACTGGTACTTCCAGATGGGGGCTCTGATAGCTAAGCCCAGGATGCACCTTCAGAGAGACAAAGGTACCACTTTACTCACACGAGTGACACTCCCTGAATGCTCTGCTGGACCTTTGTCTCCTCAGAGCCAAATTCTCCAGCTCATAAAAGAAGATAACAGAGCCTTTAACTGCCTTTGCTGATGCCAGGACTGTCAAATACTAGTGAGTAACTTGGTATAATTCTCAATACTGCTGTGTTGAGAAAAATTTAATAGAGGACCCAGCTGTGACCCCGGTGGGAGCAAAGCCAAGCGCTGCTCATCAGTGCCACCTTTGTGCCCTTCTCCGGGGTGCTCCTTATCTCCTTGTGCTGGCTGGCACTTGGGCTCTCCTTTGAGGCTTAAATGGTGCCATTCAGCCAGGCTTTGCCGAGCTCTGCTTCTTCAGGAGACTCTCCTGGGCTGGCCCTGCCTGTGTGTGGCTGCACCCAGTCCTGCTCTGCAGGTACAAATATGTCCCTCAGAGAGTCGTTGTGGGCATTGCCGGCTCGGCTGAGCTAATTTTGGGGTTAACACATAAACATATCATTATTGCAAAGTAAATGATGGAGGTAGCCAGGGACTACGGCTCTCCTCCATGAAAAATGCTGATGACATGAATGGATTTGGCTCTTTCAGTTAATATTTTACTTTTTGACTTTTTTGAGGGGATGGGGAGGGGGGAATACTGAAGAAATCTCTCAGGCAATCATTAAACTGCTGGTCTTCATTTTTTCTTGTTGAAACCTCTAAATCTTTCAATGAAACTGGACATTTTTGGAGGCAAAGTTTTTAATTCAATTGAAAAATGCTTTCTCCATTACGAAAGAATATTAATAGCAAAAACCAACCCAAACCCTTCCAGCTTGAAATTGGCCATATGGGAATATCAGTTTGTTCTGGTAAGACTCTGTAATGGATTTATTGCAGCGAGCAATGTTTTTGTTTGCATTAACGTAGTGCAAAGTGATAAATATCTTGGGGTGGGTTTTTGTCAGAGCTTTCTCTGAGGAACTGAATTTTCTTAAATGACAGTGTCAGAACTGCCATATTTATTAGGACCAGGACTCTGGTACCCAGCAGAGATGTGCAGAGAAGAAAGAAAACTGACCTGAGCACTTATGACACTTGCCCTGGGTGTTATGTTATGACATCTGCCAGGCTCCACATCTGCTCTGTCACCCTGGGGCTGATCCCTTCCCAGTGATGCCACTGGAAGCTGTGACATCGGGCATGGAGTTTGAGGGGTCACCTGTGCTGCAGAATTTACAACAGGAGCATTTTCCTACCAGGAGATGCACAACATGGATGTGCCTCTTCCTTCCCCTCTGAAATGCTTTGATGGGACCAAGAACTGGGCAAATCCCAGAAGATTTTCCCAGCACAGCAGCCAGAGCTCAGCTGGTTTTTCAAAGCTGGTGGGCGTTGGGAGTAAAGAATTTGGAAATCAGAGTTCAGTGACAGTGATGTGTACTCTGACTAATCTGTGTGCCCAGGACCTAACAACTATATCCAAAAACATTAGCCAATACTCTTTTGCCTTGATTTGTTTTGGTAAGAATTATAGCTGTTCCTGTTGCCATCTCACCTGGAAACAGCACATGGAGCAACTCCGGCAGCTTCACTTCGTGACATTTAGCAACGTCAGTGCTGTCATTGGACAGATGGACCAGTGACTGAAATGGAAACAAAGAGGGAACAAATGAGTGACCAAAGTTTTCCTAACTCTCCCAGATATTTGCTTCTGGTGGTGGAGATATTTTGCAAGTGGCAGGTGTCAGTATTAAGTAGTGAATTCTTCATTTTCCCTTTGGTCTCATTACAAACTTGGTATTTGTTTTTAAACTACGCTGACCTTTTTCATCACTCCTTTTTAGGGTCATTCCTCTGTAAGGCTCACAGATGCTGAATTTGGGCAGGACCTTTTAGCTGCAATATAATCTATAGCATATAATATATAATATGTAAAGCTCCAAAATTTAGGAGGCTTCATTAAGAATATCGTGCAGAAATTGGGATTTTTGCCATTGGCTTGATTGGCTCCAAAATTATACCCTTGCTTCTCTTTGGAAGTCATCTTTGATTTGGAAATCATCTTGACAAGTGCTGTGATCCATTGCTCTCCAAGGAGATTCCTGCTACTTCATTGTTTCGACGAGGCTGTAAATAAGAGAAGAACTTTACTCATCCAGCGCTCCTCCGGTCCCAGCTCAACTCAGAGTACTCAGGAATGGGCAACAGCAAAATGTTAATCACATTCCTTTGACTCTCAAAACAAATGTTGAGCAGAGCTGCTCCAACGCTGCAGAAAACTCTCCATGGGAAACTGTCAACATTTCTGATTAACATATTGTCTCAACATTTGGCATCTGTGAATCAACTGGTGAAGTACTCAGGAAAAGAAAATGTTTTTAGATATTAGAAATAGATATTGATGTCAGTTTATATACATAATATGTAATCATCCTTCTATCTCAAACAGACATACCACTTATATAAGGTTTTCCTTGCCAACTATGTGTGTATATATGTGATATTTATATATGACAAGAGGAAAGTTTTCAGCCAGCTCCAGCTGGGAGTCAGTCACCTTGAAGGCAGAGTTGTTTTTCACTTGTTTGTTTAACAAAGCTCCTTTTGACAAATGGGCTCTCCTCACCAGGAGCTGGACTCTCCAAAATCTGCTCTGGGATGTTCTGCCTTTGGGATTGACCCTCCCCGTTCGTGCTTCCAGTCACTGCCATCACTTAAGGTCTCTGGACTTTCCCATGCAGGTGTTTAGGGAGTGAGCTGGGCTTACCTACCTACCCATCTGTGGCAAAAATCCCATTGACTTCAGCAAGCCTGGATTTCACTCCCAGTCCCTGGCAGATTTTTACAGACATGCAAAAACACACTGTCCATGTGCCTTCATTAAAGCCTCCCCCTTTTGCACTGTCCATGGTATTAATTTCCTGTTCTTTCAATCCCTGCTCTCATTCCAGGCCCAGTGGACAGGACCTCCCTCCTCTGCTTCCATTGAAATGCATCCAGGCTGGTGGAAGTACCTCGCTGAAGGTCCCTCATGTAAAGTGCTCCCTCCAGTAATTTCAAAGGGATAAGACACCTCATAATTGGCTTTTATAACTTTATAAAAAGTCTGCCTCAAAGCTGCTGACTTTTTCTCTAGCAGAGAGAGCTACTCAGAGATGTGCAGCACTTCCCCTCAGCGAGCCAAACCCTTCAATTCAGAGCAGGGAAAAGCATCAGAAATGGTTGCACACATGAGGCATCACTGTCCAACTGTGTGTGACAGCACAGTCACCACTTTTGGAGCCAAGAGCTTGCAGTAGAGAAGCCATTTTTATCATCTTTGACAATGTTAATGGGATCACTGCCATGAAGGCACCCAGAGCCCTTCAGTGAATTCAGGTGCCCTGTGGGACCCTTCCCACTGAGAAGAGGGAGCAGCAACACTGATTTGCTCACCATGTTTATGCCATGGAGAGCACCTCCAGGCAGGGCACACCTACAGCATTTCTGTACGATGTCTGATGGCAGGGCCTCAGCTCAGCCAGAGCTACACAGAGGCAAATAGCAGTGCTTGGCAGGCTGCAGATTTCCAGCTAGAAATCTAACACCAAATAGTTCTCATTCTCTCCTGCACTTGGCACATGGCCTTGTTCAGGATGATTTTGTTTTGGTTTGTTTTTTTAAAGAAGGTACATGACCAGGTCCTGAGGGGCCTCTATCTCCAATTCCCATTACTGCTGACATTTCACTCACTGGCAGACTGTCTCAGAAGTGTCCCAGGGTTTCCCCTTCAGATTTTAAACCAGCAGAAAGCAAGACAGCATGACCTCTCTCTGGTCCTGGAGCTGCAGCTGTAATCAGAAGCTTTATGATGAAGTTCAGCTGGAAGAGCAAAGGAGAGAAGAAAAAAAAAAAACAAAACGCAAATCAAAACAGGGGAATGCCATCAAAGTCTTTTAAAGTCAGAAATTCATTTTACCTTTGTCAATGGCTGTGGTTTCCAAGGATAAAGATCAAAGTGCTGACCGTGGGCAGAGCTCTGACGAACGCCGAGCTCAGCCTGCTGAAGCCTGGCATTAGTGCCACAGTCAGACTGTGCCTCGACCAGCACGGGGTGCTCGTGCCAGCTTTGGCAAACTCGGCTGGAGCACCAAGACTGAGGCATCCAAATTGCAGAGGGGAGAGAGCAATCAGACTCCAGCAGAGTGGACCTGGACAAAGGAAGTTTAAGGAAAAAAAGGGACAATCAACAACAAAAAAACAACCCTAAAAAAACAACCCATCAAAACCTCCCCTCCAGAAAGACAGCTGAGATGCAGTCCATCTTCCAGGTTTTTGTATTGTGATTAATGTACACAGAAAGCTTAGATAACTGGGAGAAAGTAATGCCAAATTTTTATCAATACAGATGAGCTGGCTTCATATTCTTCCAGCCCTTTCATGTGGAAATGAGACTGCATCTGATGGGGCCAAGCCCATGTTTGAAATAGCTCAGCTGGGATGTGCTTGTGGTGAGGATTCAGGTGTCTGTGCAGAGAATCCTACAGCTGGACCCTTCCTGGGGCAGAGTGCCTCTTCCTCCTGGGGAGGACAGAAAACTCCTGCTCCATGGGATAAACACCCAACAAGCCTGAGCTGATGGACTGTGCAAGGGCCAAGGTGGGTTTGGCTGCTGAGGGTCCCCACGTTCCTCCACATTCTCTTGCACAGACCCTTAAAGATACCCCACTGCCATGTGCCAAAGGAGGAGGGGGCAAAAGGGGCAGGACACACGCCCAGGTTCAGCAGCTCAGGTTGTCACACCTGGGGCCCTGCACGTGCTTGCTCTGGGGTGCAGGCTGGACACAGGAGAGAAGAGCGATGGCACCAGACCCTGCGTGTGGCACCCCGTGCCTGGCTGAGCCTGGAGGCTGCGCTGGCCTGAGGGTGCCACTCGGGCTGGGCACAGGGATGAGCTCTAAACCACTGCGTGCTGCTGGACAGCCCCACCACCAGAGCATCTCAAATCTCCCAGGGCCTTTGCACCAAACGTTTCTCCTCACGGTTACTCCGGCTTCCACCAGCCACAACAAGTTCAAAAGAAACTACAGATTGATGTGGGCAAACACGATCTCCAGTGGATGAAGACAAATCAGAGGAGATGTTTTCATGAAGCAGCTGGTTTCAGCTGTGCTTCACACCAGGGAATGTGCAACCCATTTTCAGGAACTTGCTGGAAACAATGAGCTCAGAGACTGCTCACAGCTATTCTCAGTCCTGACTCACCTGCATGGCCCCGGGTGAGTTACTGGCAGATTTGTGCCTTACTTTACCCACTGGTAGTGGCAGAGATAGTAACTGTCTCACAGAGTGGTGAGAAAATTAGTTAATTAATATTTGGAAAACAGTTTGTGCCTTGACGTCTTTGTGCCTTTGCTTACCCATCAGTAACATCAGAGATAATAACTGTCTCATGGAGAGGTACAAGGATTAATTAATTATTTGAAAAGCAGTTTGAGATTCTTGGATGAAAGGTCCTTTGTGAGTAAAACATATCATTAAAAGTATCTCCTGGTCCTCTGTGAAGTAAAAAGAAAGCTGTAGCTTCTTAGTCATTCAAATAATTAAACCATAAATACTGTTTGTATCTCCTCTTTAAAAAAAATAATCTAATCTAGCAAGTGATAAAAGCCAAATAATGAAAAATATTTCAAATTCAGGAGACCTATCAATTTGAAGAGCTTGATTCTTAATTGCTTTTTGATGTCTATCAATGGAAAGTGAGAGCAATTGTATTTACTGATGCTGGGGCAGCTGGGTGGGTGCCCACAGCTCCTCTGCCTGCACACTCTCCTGAGCACAGCAGCTGTGGCTACACAGCGTTTCTCACACTCTCCTATTTGACTTGCTAACCAACACGGAGGTGCAGAACAGCCCATCTTACAGGCATGTGCCAAAGGCAGCTTCCCCCAAAACCAGGGGTGCTCTGAAGCAGGGTTGCAGGAGCAACTTCTCCTCCCAGGAACAGTGACAAGGGGACAACTGGACCAGGAAAAGGCACTGTCAGCCCTTGATCCAGTCAGCCCTTTGCACCCTGGGCAGCTCACACTGCTTGTCTCTCCAAAAACTCAGCACTGAGTGGGTCCTGCACAGGTCCACGGGGAGAGAGACCCCCACAGCAGTACTGACCAACATTGTACATGCTAAATGTGGAAACCCCTCTGGGAGCTTAATATAAATTGGAGCATAAAACACACGCATTTGGCCCATGTATCTCTCTTTGTCTCTAGTTTTTGTTTTACAAAGTATGTAGGTGAAGCAGAGGCTTGCAGGATCAAGTTTTTAATTGAAAGGAGCCTCTTTTAAGGTGTATGTACTGCTGGGAACCTGCTGTGCTGGTCACCCCAACCACCACCCCACAGAGCCTCCCCCAAGCTCAGAGGGCCTTGTCTCACCCTTTCCATGGCCTCCCACTCCTCTGTGCCCGTAGAAGATTTTGCAGCAATCACCAGTAGCCTGTGTGGGAATGTGGGGAGGAAGAAAGGATGTAATTGCCTTCCTGAGCCCCAGTGCTTTCATTAGTTAAATGTCCTTCCATCTTTCCATGCTAGTCCAGCTTCTACTGAATTTTCATCAGGCCAGGAGAGGCCTTTAGGGCCATTTGAAAGCAACCATCAGATAAAAGTGATTGTCATCCTCCTTATGCAGCAGGCAGGGAAGCAGACTCGGGCAGACTGGTCACACAGGAAGGAGAGAGAGGAGGGACCTGGTGACTCAGAGCTTTTGACTCCCAGCTGTCAGCTTGAGACGCTGCTCCAGCCAAGCATAAAAGCACATGGTTATCTCTCAGCTCATGAATAATCCCATTGATTTAGGCCATAAACTCCAGCATCCAGGCCTTCACAGTCTGACTAGGCTCACCAAAAGTGGATAAACAGGAGTACAGGTCTGGATATTCCTGGATAATGGCAGTGAATTGTAGTTTCCCTGGTTCAGGTTTCTAAGAGAACCTGCAACAGGAATGAAGAAGTGGCTTGGTTGCCAGATGAGCAGTCCCTCGGGGTGATGGAGGTCTCTCCCACTGGACATGAGTGAGCTCAGCATCTCCCTCACAATCAGGCTGAGGTGGTGTGTGTGTGGTGCTGCTTGGTGACATTGACCTCAGTGGTGATTCCCCAGGCAGGATACCCAGGTGATGTGATCCCAGTCCCCAGGCTTTACTGGGGTGAAGGGGGCATTGGCACATAGGATGATACCCAGTGTCTTCAACTGGGGTTACTGGTTCTTCATCCCTGTGCTCACACAGAATCGGGAAATGTCCTAGCTAACTGTGAAGGAATCTCACTCACAATCAGAGATGTCCCTCAAAGTTCAAAAACCCAGTTCAGGGTACAGTTCACTCCCCACAGCTCCTTCTGGCTTTGCCTTTCTAGCACAGGGCTGAGAGATCAAGGAAAACAAGAAGGAAGCTCCATTCCTGTTGCTGATGGGAGAGTGAGTAAAGCAACCTAAATTATGGTGGTATTGCTAGCAGATGGTCAAGCATTGTTCCCTTCTATTATGCAAAGTAGTCATTTCACAGACAGTAGAGACAACCAGAGATACCAGAACTTTTGGGGAAACACATCCCACAGCTGACAGAAAAGTGTGTTTTACCTTTATTTGTTGACACAGGATTTTAGCTGGATGTCTGCTGTTCAGCCCTTCCCCAGAGGGGAAAGGTGTCAACTCTGAGGAAGACTCTGAACCCAATGAAAATGGGGTCATTCTCTCAGGAATTTAAAGGGCAGGGTGTGGGGTTTAGCAGACTAGGACAAGAGCCGTTGGTTTAAATAAAATGTTCAATAAACCTGAGCAGAGCCCATTTTGCTTCCATTTATGAGAAGCTTTCAGTTTGGTCCTTTGCAGCCTTGTGACCTCTCAGCTGAAGATGTGTGAGCTGAATGGACCAATCCCCTTTGCCTAATATGTCCAAATATTCTTCCTGGTCTGCATGGATCTGCTGCCTCATGTCATTATGGCATGCTGACACGGAAACAGAAGGTGTGAATGGAAAGCTACTTCTGCTGGTTTTAGCTCACGACAGCTCAGATATGGGTGCAATGCTTCTCTGGACACTGTGTGAGGCTCAGCGTGTGCTGAAGCAGTGCTGGGACACATTTCTGGGGCTGAGGCTTCCAGGGGGTCTCCAAGATATAAAAATAGGCCAGGCTTCCCAATGACTGAAATTCAACTGATTATACCTCAGTTAGAAAGGGTGACCCTTGTCCTCACCCACAGCTGTGAGGTCTCAGCTCTTGGCTGGTTTCTGAACTTCTGAGACAAGAAGCTCTTTAAGGACCAGTGGCCAATACTGGATCAAATTCATCCACTTGCATTTGGTAGCAGATTCCCCTAGCATAGATGCTGGAGTTTATAATCAGCATTTAATTTCCCCCTCTTTTATTTTCCCCTCTAGGAATACAAGGGGAAACAAAACCAGGAAAGGACAGAAAGGGTGGAGAAGCCCCACTTGTGCCTCACTGCTGGGGACTTGGCAGTTTGACTCCTGCTCCAAGCCCTTCCTTCAGACTTCTGCTTAACCAGGTAAACTGCACCACAGCTGCCCCATTGCTCAGAAACAGTTAAATACACCACTCATTCCATAGCATTTACAAACCAACAGGTGGGAAGCATCACCTTGGAGCCAAGCACCTGTAAAATTGCTTGCTAAGGTATGCGCTCCCAAATTCAAGGCAAGGAAAACCCAAGGGTTTCATAACAAAATGTGGAAAACCCCCTACAAATATTCCAACACTCCCTTTCAGGCCACACCCCAAAGGCAAGTGAGGCTATGATGGACAAATCCTCCTCTGGCAGGGGGCCAGAGCCAGAGCACTCTTAGCCCAGTCTCAGCCTACTTCAGCCCCTGCAAAATCCCTGTGGGGAGAGGCTGGCACGGCCCAGACACTCCATGGCAGTGTCCCTTTGCTCGTGGCAGCAATGCCAGCTCATGGTTAGCGTCTCGGTGTCTGGCCAAGGCGCATGGCAGACGGCTGTCTGAACCTGGCACTGGGAAAATGGGGATAACATCAGGAAAACACACAAACATCTTACATACCTACTGCTCCCATCTCATCCTGCTCTGGGAGATGCCTCCTTGCTGTGCATTGAGTCAGTGCCCGGGCTCGTGGTTCTTCAGCTCTCCATGGAGCTGCTGCCTGCTCCAGGCTTGGGGCTCCCATCCCACGTGCTGTGTCCCACCTGCTGCCACAGGCAGCACTGGCAGCAGTGGCATGGCTATTTGCACCCTCTTTGGGCTGGTTTGGCCCCCTGGATGTGTGTGAATGCAGTTCCCCAGTGGGCCAGGATGGAGCAACAGCCCCTGCCCAGGAGTATTTGCTGGCTCCTTTGAAAAATCTACCCAGATGTTCATGGGATCTTAGGTTACCACAAAGTATCTGCCTGGATCTGGGCTTTGATTCTCCACTCTGTAGCTTTATTCCAGGCTGGCTGGGGCAGTGCCTTTCCCTCAGAGACCACAACTGACAGTTCTCCTCTCAGGGAGAGGGAGGAATGGGGCAGTGGTTGCATTTGGAGGATGAGGAGAGGGAAAGGCTGTTTGAGGCCATGGGGCAGCTGCAGGGGTGGTGAGGATGACCAGGAATCACCTTTTTCCTTCCCTGAGTGGGATGGTGAGGTGGATGACTCACCTCTGCCAGCTGTAACAAACATGGGGGGCTGAGCCCCAGCAGCAGATGTGTCACCTCTCCCATCTGCTCTGCTGGTGAGAGTGGTTTCATTCTGCAAAATAAGCACAGATAGAGAAGCTGAAATTGCCGAGTGGGAATTCAGCTTGTATTAACTCTGAGAGCTGGCCAAAGAAGGAGAAAACATCCATCTCAGGAGGGTTTTCAAGATTTGGACACTTGGCTTCACGTTTTGGTATGTTCAAACATGATCTGTCAACTCCCATCAAGGGAAACAAGAGGAAGAACAAACAAATCAGCCTGCTAACGTCAGGGCTGCCACGGTTAGAAAGTTCATGAAGCACATGGCTAAAAATAGGTTAGTCTGAACCCATGATGTGAACAACTGGATATTGTGGGGTTCCTTTCTCATTGTGCTAAATCCTGGAATATTAAGAAGTGAAATGCAAAAACAGCTCTTAAAAGTAATAATATCCCTCCTACCAAAATGAAAGCTCAGGTGTGCAACTTTCACATTCCTCAGCCATGTATTTGTGTTTGAGAAAATTCATTGTAAAGATTTTACTTACCTGAGCTTTGGGTGTCTCCATTATTAGTAGGCCACAAATGAATTGAGTGGATGATGCAAAAATGAGTGTCAATAAAATATTTACACCAATTCTTCATCCTGTGTGAAACTTCTTTTATATATATGCATATACATAATATTATAAATAATAGGAATTATGCTCATATTTTGTACTAGGGATGTAAACACTGGTCCCAACAGCAGTGGCAAATGAACCACTCACATTTTCTGATTGCATAATTTGCCTAGAGGATGGATACATAATTACACTATAATTAAGTATAATAAACAGAGAAAATGATTTGAGAAGGAAAAATTATCACAGCCTCAACCACATCAGCCAGAAGCTCTCTTCTAATTAAGTTATTTTATTAAACAAAATGTTTTTAAGGTGGGTCTGCTTTGAAACTGTACATTAGAGCCCATGTAATGGAATTTACTTTATAAGTAAAGCACAGCTGATGTATGGACAGATGGCAGCTGATAGGACTCATGAAACACAGAGCCATTGGGTCCAGCCCAGCCAGGGACTGAGTCCCCCACAGCTCTGGTCCAGGGAGCAGACCCTGAGTGCTGCCCTGGGAAATTGCAGCCTTTCATGTGCACTCACTCACGGGCTCTTGGTGTGTTACTTGTTTGTTTGGGTTTCTTTCTGATTTAAGGGAGGGATGAGAGCACCAGGTAATTCTGATGATGATACAGTGGAGGCAAAGGACAAGAAAAGAGGAAACTCAAGCTGGCCCTGATAACTGATGGTGTGGAGTCTTGAAGCACTATTCCCTTTCAAAAGCTTTACCCTCCCTGGTGGGGGTCAGCTCTTGATGAGATGAGAAGATGAAGCTGGCTTTAATGTTGCTGTGGCAGAAGAAATCCAAATCACCGGATCCCAAGCTACAGGATTCAGGAGGATCCCCTAATCTGCTCCTGTACATGGCAAAGGCCACCACATACCTCCAGCTCATTCCTTTTACAACTACAGCTTATTTTTTGCCCCTAGCCACTCAGGGACTACAGGAACCTGGGGGCATTACTCTGCAGGAAGCTACAGCTCCTGTTCCCCACCACCACAAAAAGTAAAAAAATGTTCAGCTTCGAGTTCCAGGCAGAAAATGTCTGGATACATCTGCCTCATTTCCCTTCCTCTTGTGGACTGGAGATTGTGATCGAGCCTGTCTTCAAGCCTCTCTCCCGTAAGCTCATTGCCACCTGATACTGATCTCTGCTGGTTTCCTGGATTTCCAAGGCTCCTCTGGCCTTGCAATGTTCTTTGAGAAGATCTCTATGCATCAGCAACCTGATTTCTTAGCTATTCACTGCCTTCTTCAAAGTTTACTTGCAATGATTTAGGTTTTCTCTCATGTCGTTGTAAGAAACAGCATAATTCAATAGCACACCTGCTTGGGATGAGATTTAAGAATAGATTTTCATCCCAACATAGGAGAAAATCTCTGGACAAGGCCAGGTTGGATGGGGCCTTGAGCAGCCTGACCTAGTGGGTGACATCCCTGCTCATGGCAGGGGTGTTGGAACCAGGTGATCTTTAAGGTCCCTTCCAACCCAAACCATTCTATCCTATGATTCCAAGGACAATCAGGGAAAGAAGTAACTGTGTCCTAAAATATCAGTAGCGCACAGCAACAGAAGGTCCTTGAATTCAAAATGTTGAATATTATATTATGAAAACATCTCCAAATGCCCAATGAAGATCTTTCTCCAGCTCTGCCTACTGCTCACCAGGGTAGCAGAGAGCAAGAAGTATGGTGGTCAAGAGGAATCTTCTCTTGTTTGGAGTTTTCCACTCTTAAGTATTTGCAGAGCTTTGAACCACAAAGTGCTGTGGGTTATGGATTGCTGATGTGTGGATTGCTACAGGATGCCCTGGGGTCTGTATCCTCCTGGTGCCCACTCCAGCTCCTCTCCCCATCCCAAGCACTGTCAGGTGAGTGGTGACCTGGTTTCAAGGAGGAGCTGCCATGACAAGTCACGTGGCAGCCACAGACATTGCAAACTCAAGCCAAAGACTCATTCCCAGATGCTTGGCAAACGCCAGACCACAGAAACTCAATGTGTCGTAAGATTCCACTTGGTCCCATAATGATGGGTGGGAAAAAGGAGGAGGATTATCCGTAGACCTCAAAGTGTTTTACAAAGGGAGACAAATGCTGCTATTCCCATTTATTGGATAGGGCAATGGCAAGCTGAGACTTGCACAAAGTCACCCAATTAATCAGCCAGAAAACTGCCACTGAAACCCATGCTCTGGTCTAAACAGGTTCTCAGACTGCCCTCATCACTGGGATATCTGAGTACCCTCCAGTAGCACATGAGGAGAATTTGGGCATGCCCATGCTGGTCGAGGCAAACAGCTGCCTGCCCATCCAGCCCCCTTCCCAGCCAGCTGGCCCCCAGCCATCTCCAGGTGGAATGTTGCCACATTCACACCATCCTGAGACCGGATGTATGAACCCACCACAAACTGGGCTGAAAGATCGACCCACCCCCACTCTAACTCAGCTTTGTGGCTTCCAGGGTGCAGCTTGGTTATGGGGCATGGACAAAGCAGATGTGAGACTATCCCTGAGAGCAGACAGACATTTCTTTATTCTAAATCCAGTTTCATTATCTGTAGTGCCCTTCCGAATATTGCTTTGTGCTTTAGTTCCGACTGAGACATGAAGACAGAGCATAGATGTGTTGGTTATCTGGTCATGGTTCCTTGGAGGAGAGATTTGGAAGATGACACTTAAACAGGGATATTTGGATACACCACCATAAAAAAAAACAAACATTCCCAAATATATTTAGCAAATCAGGAAGAAGGGCATCTCTAAACTCAAGATCTATTTGTCATGAGCAGGAGTACTAAAAAATAAAATAGGTAACTTAATGACCTGAAGGAAGACTAGCTGTTATTACAGGGCATATACTGGCAAAGTTCCTGTACACCACAACAATAACTCTCTCCAGACTTCCCTTCCAAAGCATGAGGAAACACCAGTGCATTTAGCCTCAATTCCCTGGCAGGCAGCATCACTTCCTGGTGAGAGCTGACACAGCCATGGGAAGGCTGTTCTTTACAGCCTTGTGTGACCCAGCAGGCCTGACAAAGAGCTGAAGAAATGAGTCCTGCTCCAAGGAAGCTAAGAATCCCAAGGTGCCCTGAGAGCTCATCCTGGACTACTCATGCTCCCAGGTTTAGAAATCCTTTGAGGGTTGCTGAGTTCACACAAACCACTCCCAGCTCTGGAAGTTCAGCTCTGCTTAACCCAGACTCTGTTTTCCTCCTTGGGCACCGTCTGCCAGCAGTGGGCCATTGGGCAAGGTGGGCTTTGCTCTGATGCTCTCCCTTGTTCCTGGATCCAGATCCCTGCTGTCAGGACTCCAGTGGCTTCACTAACTCATCCCCCTTCCTTCTCCTGGGTACAGCAGGGCAGCATGTGGTTCTCTGCTGCTTTGCATTTGCTGGATTTTTGTGCAAAGCCCTGAGTGAACGTACAGCTAGTGCCTGTGCAGAGGGCATGGGGGCTGCTGCAGCAATGGACCTGGTTCACTTGGCCACCATCATCCAGGAAGCTGCTGGCAGAGCTGCAAATAAAATCCAGACATTTTGGCTTTTGGGGCTGCATCTTCACAACAACACTGCCCTTTCTCTGGGCATCTGGGCTTGCTGCCTTATCGGGATGAGCTGCTCAGCAAGTCTTCTTAAAAGAAAAGAGCCGCACTTTCAATCTTTAGAGAAAATGACACCACCTACATAGGAAAACTCCATAGATTCTTGCAATTATTGCCATGCACAGACAGATTTCCCTCCCTTTGTGATCTTTACCACTTCCTCACCATATGGAAAAGGCCTGATCCTGATGAAAATAGTCATGGTTCCAGAAACGCCACCCAGACAATGTTGATTTACCTCCACAAAGGATGTGGCCCAGTGCTTTTGGCCAGACATTCCTGCAGACAGCCAGTCCCATCCCTACATCCTCCACCCAAAAAGTTGAGGAAGTCAAGGGACAATAACTCTGCTCAGCTTCACCTGGCCCACCCAGGGAACAGCTATTTCTGTACAGACGCACAAAACCCAAGCCTTGTCCCTTTAATCTAACATCTCATGCATGTTGCTAAACTTAATTTGAAAAAAAAAAAAAAAACCAACCTGAAAATAGCATTAAAGGAAGCAGAGGATTTGAACTGCGCTATATTTTTAAGATCATCTTTCTGGAAAACACTGTATTTAAAAAATGCCCCTTTTACCATGAAGTTTCTGAAACTGCAGAGCCATCCCAAGCTCCTGTGAGATAAGGCTTGTAATTTGGAGCTGAGTAAAGGAATAAACACAGTTGGCTTTGCATTAAGAGGCAATGTGTCTGTCTCATATTGCCCCCACTCCAGAGGGCTTTGGGACTATTTGTGTGGAAATTAAAGCTAAGAGCAATGATGATGGCAGCAGCTCATCCTCCTTGCCTGACAGGGGGATGGTATCTCAGGATACAAATCTCCCTGGGGCTTTGGAGCAAAATCTGCTTTGGAGGAAACAAGCACCACCTTTGAGAATTTAAGGTCCCCTGTCTCCCACACATGCAGGACTGTTGATTTAAGGTGTGAGCCTGAGTCTGACATGTTTGTGAGGGCAGTTGTTGAGCTGTGGGAGGCAGAGGCTGAACACTGCACCCTCCTCTTAAGGGAAGTTACATCAACTCAAGACTATTCTAACAATAAGATCTCATTTCTTCATGTTCACTTGACATGTTCCCATTAAAGGGATAGCAAGATCAGTGAAACACAGAAGCTTCTGTGATGATTTTATGCCAGGCACAAATATATATGTAGGAGTCTTTCAGGCCTCTTCACATTTCTAGAGCAAGGACCAGATCTGATTTTGAATTTTTAAATTTTTTTCCAGTTTGCTGGTGTGAAATCTGACAACCAGGCAGATATTTTCTGCCTTGACCTTTGGTGTGGATCCCTTTTGCTCTGCCCTCTGTCTATCCAGGCCTCAATAGAGGAAAGCAAAATTGCTGTCCAGAACCATTATCACAGCATCTCAGGTCTGTAAATTCTCAGGAGTTTCCTCCTGGAGCTCTGAAATACTTTGACCCAATTTCAAAAGTGGGTATAAAGCATATATCTATAAGGGGAGCACACACTCTTGGAGCATCTGCAAAAACATATGGCAGTTTCACATCCCACTCAGCAGTTTCCAGGGCTGAACAAACGTGCAGGCTTTGTGAGAACCAGCAGTTTCTGAGCCCTGGGTTTCTTCTTCTCCTCCCTGAACCACAGGCTTTCCTTGGCTCTCAGAGATACCACTGCCCTCCTAATCTGGCAGTTCTTGCATGGAGTCTTTCCCCATCCTTACTCTGCTGTGGCCTTTTTCACAGGTGAAGCTCCTCTCCGGCTGCCCTGAAAATCTTTTTCCTCACCTTCCCATTGCAAACAGAGGTGTTTGTGTTATCTCTGCTTAGTCCCAAATGGTGAAAAGAACCATTTCTAGGATCAGTAACTACCCTTCAGATATTTTGGGATTGTGCTGGGCTGCTAATCCACAGAGCTCATTGCAAATTTTTCCAGCTAAATCCTTTGTTTAATGAAAGATGTTTTGCCACAGGAGCTGTTTTCCTTACATATACTTCTTTGAAAGTATAAAACATTTAGCTGTTGTTTCTGATGACGATATTTTTCCTGTCTTATCAACATTTTCTATGCAAACATACTGACCTATCAGCATGCTTTCCATGTCAACAACCAAACTTGAGCCCAACATTCCTTCTACTACTGCCAAGAAAGCAACAAACCCCACAGAATGAATTTAAACAAATCATGTGTGTGTGGAAAGACCCTTCTGTGTCATTCTGAGCTTCTGCCTATGCCACTCATGGGACACATTATTTTAAACTCTTAGAAACTCCCAGAGATGGAGATCTCTCCATCATCAGTTCCGGCATTTCCTGCTCTTTATGGGAGCAGTTTTCCTAAACTTTCACCTCTTCTTGTCCTTCCCCATGCAAGCAGACCCATGACCACTGCACTCTTTTATCAGACTCCTTTCAGCTACTGTCTTCACAAGTGAAGTCTCTCACAGCTGTCCTCAGTCTTTTCTGGACTAAACAAATCAAATTAAAAAAAAAAATCCTTACAGGTTGTGTTTTGTGAAGCCTCTTATCAGTCCTGTTGCCCTCCTTCAGACTTTCTCCAGAGTTTACATCTTTATTTGATGATTCTGCAGTGTGATCTGAGGCCTGGGCCTCTCCAGCACCATGAGAACCTCCATACAGAGGGTGCTCTTGACGTCCCTTCAAACACCAAGTATCTTTCTGGCCACAGCATCACAGGGTAGACTTAGACTGGAACTTGTCCTCTACCAGCTCCCCTGGCATGGTGCCAGGACCTTGACCTGATTCCTTATGTGTGTTTTTATTATGCACTTCTTTTTTATTACCTAAAGTTATTCTAAAGTGTATTCATGAACATTTAAGATCAATCCTCCTCCCAAAGTTGGGGTCTTCCAGTCTATTTTGTTGGTCTAACCTACTCCACCATCCAGACACTTAACAGAGATTTAAATGAACCATGAGCAGCACAGACTGCTGTGGTTGGTCCTCTCATTTCGATAGTGAACCATGCCTGCCTAATCCTCAAGTGTGTTATTTCAACTGATGGCTGAAAAATAGCAATTATGCTGATAGGTATCATTCCTGATACCAAGAGCAGTCCAAAGAAGACTCAAGACAAGAGTGATACCAGTGAATAACAGGCGAATCCCTGTTCATCCTTTGTACCGAGAAACAGGCTTGGGTACCAAGCCCTGAAACTACACTGCCTTTACTTACAAGAGGACAGCAGCAAAGCTGGATTATTCATGCCTCTGAAAGCAGGATGGACACATCAGTATGCCCCTAAAGCCAAGATGATGAGCTAACCAACTTTGTATTGTTAGAAGAGTCCCCACCTACACTTTCACACAAAGGGACGATTAGCTCATGCAAAACTCTGGGAGGATGCCATCTTTCATCACTACCAGAAGATGTTGAATATATGTTAAGCTGCCAACAATTAAGTATTTGTGTGTGTGTACACACAGCCCAGGAGCTGCATACTGTGCCAGGACAGAGCCTGTGTTGGGCACAGAGTGCACATGCCTCGGGTCCCTCCATCACTCCTGCAGTGTCCTGCTGCAAGGGAGCCATGAACACTGCATGGTCCGATTCACTGACGGAAATACTGAGTGTCTGAGTGCACTAAAACACACAGGAATAAGGATGTGAAGCATCACTCCCCCATAGCACAGAACTCCTCCAAATTCCACTGGGTTTACATTGTTTACATTGCTGCCAGCATCACCTCTATGAGAAGATCTGCATGGCCCAACAGGGAAGTGAGCAGGCAGGAGGAACAGGAAAAAAATCCTTTGAGGTAACAGATTCCCCCATTCCTGCAGTGGTGAGCCGTGCTGTTCAGAGAAATAGGTTCAGTGAGGCTGCACACAGCCCATTGTTGTCAATCACCAGAAATGTACTGTCTACTTTTAAAGACCATCAGGAGTTCTCACAGTGCAACCAGCTAGAACGATCTCTTTACATCACAGATTTTGTCACAGAAGGACACAAATGAGAATCAAAGGAAGAAATTCTCTTCAGCCTGAGAAAACAATTCAGTGACACATTTGCTATGTTCCAATAGCATACCTTACCTAGCATAGGATGTAATGTCTTCTCACTGTCTCTTTCTGCACTCTTCTTCTGTGGTACATGCTGAGGATTTGCAGGATGTCAGGAATGCCGTATGCTTGCCATTAGCTTAACAGTTACCTGCAAAACAAAGTGACCAAAAAAGTCACACACAGAAATGTGCTTCTGACAAACATGTAACAATGGATGTCTCCATGACATATTTTCTGATTACAGCCTGAAAGCAGTAGCAGACACAGGAGTGCATCACTAAAATGTTTGCGTGCAAATAAGAGAGCTTTCTTACCTCTTGCTTATACAGGGAGACAGCACTTATTGTATCTAGAAGATCTTTCCACCTGGACCACCTGTATTCTAAGGATTCAATGCTGAGGGTGTGTCACCTGTCTCCTCTTCCCAGGGATGTTGGGCAAATCAAGCCCCTAGGGAACTGCCTGTAAACTCATGCCCTACAGCTTGTGGGGAGGAATGATCCCAGAATAAATTTGGTCTGTTTCTGGCAGAGTAACAGGGTGAATCCCAAATGGCTACATCCCTGTAGAACCTTGGTTAGCAGTTATGGTTCTGGGAGCTGGGCACACAGTGGGATCTCCCAGTTCAGAGCTCAACACGATTCTGCTTTCAGACTGGCCAAGACCTCTTCATCACTGCCTGTTCACAGCAGATGCATCAAGCGAGGCAAAGAAGGAATTTGTGGAAGCAGGCAGCTCCCTCTGCTTCCTCAGACCAGGGCTTGCACTTAACACAGAGTGTTTTTACTCTGTGGAAGTCTTTGCACCAAATGACTTTGTCCTAATCACTGCACTGCCTCCGTTATCACCCGTACAAACATTCCCTTCGGATCAACATACCGGCTGGGCCAGCAATCACACAATTGATGTTTTGCTTTTCACTGCCTTATCTAAATCCAGTTACTGCTCAAAATGAGACTAAGTCAACAGACTTAATTGAACGAAAAGGCTGTGAGACAACCTGGAGATTTGTGGCTCTGTGTCCATGCAGGAGTTAATCACTGCACAAACACTTTGCCACAAACGGAGCCAGGCTGAGCAGGTTTGGTTTCTCCTCAGCCTGGAAGCTCCCGACACGCCAGGGTTGTGAGAGGTATTGTTGGGGCTGGCAGGAGGATTTAGACAGCACCACAAACAATGTACCACCATGGAGAAAAGCTGGGGATGGACAATGGAGCAGTCCATCAGCAAACACTCCTGCTTGCTGCCTAGATTAGGAGATAGCAGAGATCTCAGAGTAATGGCCAAAAATAATTGCTCCACTGTAATTGCTGTTGTCCAGATATGTGAAATAGCCCTGGGAGACCCCCTAGGAGCAGTAGGTTGCCAAATGTCCTCAGCTCTTTCCAGGGAGGCAGCTGTCAGACTCTGGATGTCCCCAGTGGTCGGCTCTTGCAGGCATCACTGGATTTTCCAGGCTGTACAGCCATGGCATTCCTTCTGCAGATTAGGAGAGAAAGATCTAAATGAAACAGTGGGAACAGCCACACTGAGACAGATCCCTGCTCCACCCAAACTCTCCTCCTGTCTTTAATAGAAACCATGAACAGACTCTATGGAAAGACCATTAAACCTGAACAAGGCCACAGCCAGGATCTAGTCCCCACTCTGACAGTGCTACACAAAGCTTCTCCAGGGCTTCTCTGGGAGGAAAAGGACACAGCCTTACCCTGCAGTTACAGCCTGCCCTGGCAAAATTTGTGTCTCTCCTTTTCCTACCACCTGCTCAGCTCAGAGGCCCCATGTTGGCATCCAGTGCTGCTGCTGTTCAGGGAGGCTGCAGTGGGAATGTTCATGTTCACGCCAATGGTTCATCTTGGCCACTGCCTTAAGGGAGGCTGAGGCTGCAAACCTCCTAAAATAGACATTAAATATCTTCTAATACAACATGACTCACTACTTTCCTGGCTGGGAGGACTCTCTCGGGTGATGGAGAACCTGAATCAGGTTCTTCAGTAGGCAGTGACGGCCTGATGGACATCTCAAGGTGACTTTGTCATGAGTCATGTAGAGACAGAGCCATTTTAGCTGGGGGCTGAACGTGGATTCCGGCTGGAAAAGCTCATCCCCTGCTACAGAGAGACACCATGCCTTGCACAGGCCACTCATTTGTCACCACAAGCTGGATTGGGGCCAGGACATTTGGCTGTAAAACTGCAGCTGTGTTAATGTCCCTTAAAAAAAAGAGGGCACTGACCCAGCCAGATCCTTCCTCCCAACAGGAGTTCCTGCCCTTTGGCGCACCACACGAGCAGACAGCACAACTTTTCCAGCAAAGTCAGGAAGGATGAGAAAGCTGATGAGCTTTGTGTTCAGGTGCATGTGGCCAGAGTGCTATGCAGTGTCAAAAGAAACTGCTGCAAAATGCCCAAGATTCAGGATACACACAGCACTGTATTTCATTCTTTTAACAAGTGCTGAATATGCAAAGGCTCCTTTCCCAGCTTCTGTCTTCATCTTGGAAGCTGGGAAAGAGCTGTAAGTATTTTCAGATGCCATCCTCTTTTATTGATTATCTGAGTAGGATGCACAAATAATGGCAGCTAATGCCAGAGCAGAGGTTGAGTGAAGCTCGCTCTCTTTTGGGAAAAGCTGAAAGAAACCCTCCACATGAATGGGTCATTGAAAACAGCCTAGGATATATTCCCTATAGTCATTCCGAAAGTTCAAGGGCAGGGGAAAAATGAGGGGGAAAATAAAAGAGACTGTCTCTGTGTTCACTAAACTTCTAATATCTGAAAGTGCTTAAAAAAACACTCACACTTTTTTTCATACACTCATGGAAAAACACACTAAGCTTTTGACTTGATGGTTTTGTTTTTCCAGCGAATCCCTTCCAGGCTCCACGCGCCCTCTTACAGTCACGTCTGCTGGGTGAGCTGGGAGCTGACAAACTCGAGAGCAGCTCTCTGTGATTTTGCCACATCGGGTTTCAAGTATCAGCTTGCTGGAAGTGCGGCGGGGAGGGAGGAGGGAGGGAAGGGGTGAGAGATTTGCCAGCACACCTGCACAAGCTTTGGGCTCTCCTGGACACTCTGTGTGCTAATGATGTATAACCTGCAGAGCCTGGCAGCTCGCTTGCTGAAGACTCTACCAGACAGGCTCTGCATGCCTCTGATTCCTAATTTCTTAAAACAAGTAAGAAATTGCCCCCCACAACTCCCAGCCCCGTGCTGTAGGTAAATGCCCAGGATGGAAACTCAGCTGGGCAGAGCTTCTACCAAGGCAAGGAACAAATGACAATTTAATTATGGTGCTTTAGGTCTATGTAATTCCTCTTACAAAGCATAAGGGAAGAAAAAAGCTGAAAGAGAGACAGAGTTCATTTCAGCTCCAATGTTCAGCTAATTTTTCTTTTCACTATTGGAGATTCATCTGGATCCTATTTCTAATCCACTCTCAAATTTTCTTGAATTAAAATCCCAGATCACTGCTGTGTTTTCAAGTTGAAGTGTTCATAGTAGCCAAAGTTTATATTGCAATTTCTGGAGTTATGGAATGATGAGCTCCAAAAGCGGAAAGTGTGTTTTATGCCTGAGTCCTGGGGAGAAAAAACTTGGTTGGCAACAGTGTTATTTGGAATTGGAGCCCATTTGTAGAATAAATAGTTCTGAAGTTCAAACACGGCTACATTTTACATGTAGTTCTGCCCACTGGAGCTGGTCAGTGTAGAAGAGCAAAGGCTGCCATACTGGAAATGTAGGAATGGGAAGTGCTATTTAATTAGAAAGCCTGGATATTTTTCAACTTTCCTCTGAAATTTAAAAGTTCCTCCATTAGTTTGGGGCTTATTTTAATGAGAAATTCACTTTCTGACTAAAACATCACCTGCTTTGAAATACCTGCACTTTCCCTATTGCTCCCTGAATCCCAGTCCAGTATCCTGCTTATGTCCAAATCCAATAGTCTTGTTAGACTGCAAAACACCATAGCTCTCATGGAGTTATGAATCCTCATATTCTCTAGGCCTTCATCTCAGCCATGACAATTCCCAGCCCCTGCCAGGTGAAGCCAGCCAGCCAATATTTATGGAAAATGAACAGACTAATCATTTCCAATAGCAACCCACGATTATTAATTGCATCAGTTTACATTGACATCCAAATGGACAGATACGAGCCAAAAAATTGGAGTAATGGCTCCACCCATCTACCATCCAAATGTAAACAAGCCAGCATGTTAAAAAGAGGACTGAAAGTCAGGGCTGGGGCGTTCTCCTTCTGCTGTGTTACGGTGGGATAGCCAAACTTCCACACAACCATCCTGCCAGGCAATTCATCCAGCCCTAAACCGACCTCACCTCACTCAGAAAGTTCAGTGGCTTCTCTCAGTATCAGCTTCTTTTTAAACAGGGCTACAAGGGTACTACTGTCAATAAGAGCAAGAGATTCTGCTTTGGAGATTGGTGTTGCAGGGTCACGATTTAAACCTGTTAAGTACCTAAAATATAGCTCAGCCCAAGCCATGATTGGCCCTGGTGTTGTGTGCACATGTGTGGGCAGGGAAATAGCTGCAGAGGGGAAGGCAGTCCTGAGAATAGCCCTGAATTTACCCTTAAAACTTTCTTCCTTGCCTTTCTCCAAGTTGGCCTAAATTCAACCAAATTAAAGTATTCCCCAAATTACATTTCCAGTGAATTCACAACCCTGAACAAAACAGCATCTGCTGTTTGTTGAGGCATCTTCACTTGCCATGGTTGATCCATTCCTCCCAGTACCATCACCTGGAGAAAAGGGATTCTGCTCAGCTTCCATTTCCCACTCCTAACCATGAGCCCAGCTTGGCCTCAGCATGGCCTGTGCCTGCATCTCTGGATACCACAAGCCTGCTCAGATGGGCTGGCTCAGAGGAGGGAGCCCTCACGGAGCCTGGAGTAGTTCCTACCAGCGAGGGTCTGGCCCATGAACACTCGCACCTGCAGGGTGAGGACAAATGCAGGCCCATGCTCCAGAGCGTGGTGAGCTCCAGCCTCTTAAGCCGTATGAAATCCCACTTCCTCTCCACTCGTGCTAAATGTAAAAACAGAAACAAAGACACACACCTAAATAAACAGAAAAGCAGAGAGCAGAAGGGGAGGGAGGCTCTGGTGCACGCCAACTAGTACAGAGAGATGTTTTCTATTTGCGGTCCTCCGTGTCAGACCTTGCCATGTCACGTGGACCAGAATGTGAGTGGGAGACTTGTTGGACACATTGGCTTTACAAATGTCTCACACTGCAGAAACACATGCTTTACATTATTTTTTTTTGCTGGTCCACAACAAAATTCCTCCCTGGTCAACAGTTCTCAGCAGACCTCCTTTTCCTTCTTCTCTGTGGATGGCTCAAATCACTGGTTTCTAAATCTCGGGCCACCACGAGATCACACTGGAAGCTCCTTCAGTAGGAAGGTGCATCAGAAGGCAGAAAGGTCAGTTTTGCTCAGAATTGTGCCAAAATGTTGGCCAGAGGACCAAACCCACGTGAGGCTGCTCACGGCCAGGTGGAGGGAGTGGGCAGAGGGGTTACCCAGCCCAAAGGGACCAGTCAGACCCATCTGTTTTCAGCATGAACCCCCCTGGCCACACCTCTGCAACTCACACCACTCTAGCCACCATGAGTTATTGCTCTTGGGCTGCACTGCTTCCTGTGAAGCTGGAATGGGTCTGAGACAGCGTCCAATGAAACCAAAGGGAGCCTTTCCATTAACTCAATGGGCTCTGGATCAGGCCCAACATCTGTTTGGCCCTCTCTGTACACAGCACAGCCAATTTATTCTTTATCCATTCCTGGGCCTCCTTCTCCAATAGCATCCATATTTTTCCTACTTATGGTTGTCGTTAGTCCCACTAAGCACCACCCCAAGAAGGAGACTGCCTGTGCCCTTTTAGCAGCCAATCCCCTTGAGTGCTGCCCCAACCCCTTATCATTTCAGCAAGGCTCTCCCTCTCCTTGTTCAGGTTTCCAGCACATCCCTTTGAGCTGCCAAGCTCTTCCTACCTTCCCCACCAAGTAATGGGCTGGTTGTGTCTCCTGTTGAAAACCTGATGAAGAATCAATGCTGAAACCAAACAACAAAGTCCAAAAGCCTCTAAGACACCTGAAGAGAATGGTCAGAGCAGAGACAAGCTCTCTGAGCAGACATTTCCACCTTGGGTGATGACAGCCCAGGCAATGGGTTCCCTAGAGATCTGAGTCTGAGAGAGAACAGCCAACACTCAGGTCCTTTGTCTTCTATTGGAGTCCATGGCTACAGTAAGAGATCAAGCAACAATTATTCAAACTGGCTGCATCAGACCACAGAATATCTTATGCTGGGCAAGGCCCATAAAGTTCACTGAGCCCAACTCCCTACTCCTCACAGGACTATTTAAATTTAAACCATACAACTACAAGCATCATTCAGGCACTCCTTGAACTCTGACAGGCTTGCTGTTGTTACAATTACCTTGGGGTTCTTTCCCCACCATCCTCATATCTCCTCAAGTGTGAATTTATGGGTTGTGCCAGTTCACAGCACTTCAGTTTCCATCCATTGCCACCAAATTTGTAGCTCGCATTGCAGAGACAATTATGGGATGGGCACAAGTCTTCTCTTGGTCCCACAGTGACAGTGACAGCAACAGTCCATGAAACACCATCCATCCACTGAGCAATATACTGGATTACTTTTTTTATGACTTTGCCAAGCCCTTGGATTGCAGGATCTTGTTTTTGACCAGCACACATGGATTCCCATGCTGTGACATGCATGTCATTGCTAAGCAGAGCAACAGCTTTTGCTCACAAGCCAAGCTGCTTCTTACAGCAGAAAAACAAGTCTCCAGTGCTAAGTCTAGAGAGTCTTCCAGGCATGGAGTTATGGATTCATTCCGGGCACTGCCATTGCCTAAGTGAGAACCTCATGCAGAAATACCTCCCCAATAATACCCCTGAAATCACATGGGTTTGGAAATGGGAGCGTGTTGCCTGAGGCCAGATGTGGGGACTGGCAGGCTGCTGGCACTGTGCAGAGGCACATCTGCATGTCAGGCAGTTACTCATTCCTGCATACTTCCCTGATAAAATCTGGATTGCCTAAAGCTGGTATTTTCACTCCAGTTTCCTTATCAAGGTATTTACCACCTCCTGTCTGTGTCTTGCAGACTGAAGGTGTTAAATGCTCCCTTATTCTTTCCCTGTACAGAGCGCTGGAGTTGCCTTCCAGGATGGGATTTCTAACCCCACCAGAGCAGGCAGTGTGCAGCTGCTGGCCTGGGCTCCACGGGATCTCACCCTCTTTGTACCTGGGACGTTGCTCATGCTGCCTTCCCACAGCTGGTGGGCTCCTTCCTGTGCTTTGGGGCATTTGTTGTGATGTTTTCTGACAGTCCCCAATCACATTTGAGAAGCTGTTTTGTCCTGTGCAAGGTTCTCCCCTGGTGTAGTTGTTGTACAGCCCTAGGAAGAGAAGGAGAGTTTGGGATAAAGTTGTCTCAGGAAAAGCTGAATTGTATATTGCACCTCAATAATGCTCAAAACATCTCTTTCTGTCTAAAGCAAAAAGCAGGTCTCTGTCTCTTAAACATCAGTACTGAGATAGGCCTGTGATCACAAAGGGAAGGTGCCCTTGGAATTCTGAGCTGTCCCTTTCCAAGAGCAACCCACACCTCTTTCTACATTGCTGATACCAATCACTGATTTTAGCAAATGGCTCTCACAATCCCCTCTTCCTTTGGGAGAACATCACCCTGAACCCTTCACAGGGTGTCCTTGAGGGTTCTGCTGTTCCCCTCTGAGCTTCATAAAAGGGGAAAAAGAGAGACATGTTCTGAAACACAGTATCCTGAAAAACTACTCATTTCCTTGAGGAAAAATACTACTGGATTACTCACTGGGGAAACCTAAGCAACACGTCTATTTCAGTTTCGTTTCACAAACAAGGGAAATATTTCATCAGTTTAAGAGCAACATTTGTGGAGATTGATCAGCTCAGTTCACACTGCCTTGAGGGAGGATGTAGTTTATTTTGGGATGCTGATTCTACAGACAAGGCTGTCCTCAGCCCCTCCCATAAGCATTATGCTATTGGCTTATAGCTTGTGCCAATCAAACTTAAAAGAATGCTTTTCAGCTAAATTCAAAAAGAATGAAATATGATTTCAGAAATGCCACCAACTAATTTCAGCTCTAGAAAACCTCCAATGTAGAGCTTTATAGACTTCATAGAGAAAGCTTTTCTTCTGGCATTTTTGCTCAATTTTTGAGTTGGTGTTTGGGATGCAGAAAAAAAATCTAAACTACCACATGGGGTAGATTTCTAATTTGAAACTTCTATCTTGACATAGGCTGGCTGAAGAAAGTGAGATCTCTTCAGGTGTTACTGCCCAGCTGTTACCAACTTGAGCAAACTTGTCTAAATCCCACCACTACACCTCCCCAAACATGAAGTTTTCTTGGAATGCTGAACAATGCTTAATGAGAGCCAGAGAAAAGCCCTCTGCATTGGTGTAGAACCCCTCTGCTGGCAGATGTCAGTCTTGGATCTGAGAGTGTTGTCTCACTTGGCAGTGCCCATCCTGGGGAGAGCCTTCTGAACCAGATGAGCAAAGCACGCCCTGTCCCTGGCAGCAGCCCAGAGGAGCCAGGCAGGGTTCACAAGTTGGTTTTTCCCCTCCCTCTGGTGTTTGGACAAGCCAACATTGAAATCAGAGACAGGGCTGCTATCAGTGGTGGCGTTAATTGGGTGCCAATTGCAACAAAGGCAGGATGACAGCGGTACTGCTTGGGACTGTATCCTGCATCCAAGCCCTAACTTCCTTTGCACCCTCCCTCCCACTGGTATTAAATTTAGCTAGGCTAAAACCAGCTCGAGTCATGGCCACTCTTGTTGCAATTTCTCCTGGACTCTCTCAGGAGCTGCAATATTTTGGAGGTGTCGTGCACCTGCTGCAACCCCTGCCCAGGCACCCAGAGTGTGGGGAGGAGCAGCCCAGAGACCCCTGGAGCCAGAAGTACAGGAAAGCAGAGGCTTTTGCCCTTCTCTGCAACCTCCAGAGACAGTGCATGAGAATAAAACAGAGGGAACCATATAGTGTGAGAGAGTAACTCAAAAATTACTCCTGTAGTGAAGAAACCACATAATATATTCAAGATGTCAGAGGTTAGCCATGGTGCATGTGAATCATGCTGCAAATACCTCACCTTTAACTCTGCCGTCGTAATTAGATTACAAAGTTTTTATTAAGGTTTTAAATTCTGCCTTTATAGGTTGCTGTCCAGCTGTGCACTTAAATCTGGTTTTATCACACTTTCTGAGCTCATCACATTTAATTCTGCCCCTACAATGCTGGATTAACTTTAAGGGTCACTGAAGTCAGAAGTCACTCACCCTTGCCCTACTAATGGATTCACAGCAGCCCTGCACGGCCCGAGCAGTGACATGTACAGTACCCCAAATTTATCATCGGGGCCAAGGGGAAGGCAGAGGGGGGGTTTGTTTATTTACTCCTCTGCTGGGTTTGCTGTTGGGACATTTGCAGAGATTAGTGCATCGGGGAGTAGGAGCCTGTTCAATGCAGTGTGCCCAGCACTGCTCTGACAGTGCGAGGGAGGGTGTTTAGGTCTGCCTGGGGAAGGGGATGGCTGATCCATGAGCCCCACAGAGCTGTATCACCTGAGGGAATGATCAGCTCTCTCCATCCAGAAATCACACCCTGCTGCTCCACTCGCTCCTGCCGGAACTCCCAGTCCTGGTATTTTGTGAGACCCATCTCTGATATTTGAGACAGTCCCAAAAGACTGAAAAAACATTATTTTTTTTATTCTAAGGATGACTTTGATGTTACCTATCATAAAGAAAGTAGGACAGGGCACAAATTAAACTCTTCATCTAAACAATGCTCGCCCTCAGGTTTTTACCTCAATCTGTTTTTACTCTCTGACCAACAAAGATCAGAGAGGTTGGTGTTAGATACCACCAAAATAAGATGATTCATTGCCTTGAAAAAACAATCCTGCAAACATGCGAATAAAGGGAAAATCATATTCTATTAAAAAAACCCACCCCAAACCATCAAGAAACAAGGCGCTGAAGGTCCAAGTGATTTACATGAAGTCACAGGGAATCTGAAAGGGATCTGTGGAATCAAACTTGCTCCAGTGGAAAAGACTCTTTCTTGCTGAGGAATACTTTGTTAGGGCAGACCTAAGCCAGTGAGAGATAGCATGGAATTTAGTGGAAAGTGGGGGACAAATTGTCACTGAGTAATGCCATGACAATTTTTGACCTTTGCTTTTCACTGACTAGACACATTTTTGAAATCAAGTTTAATAATCTTCAGCAATATACAACCTTCTCCCAAGGAATGTGTGGTGATTAGGGCAAAGAATTTCACATGGTCACAAAATATCTATCTCAGAGTCCTGGGCTTATAAAATACTCTATTTCCTCCATTAATTGTGTCCACGTGGAGCTGTAACTAAGTAGCTGAAACAAATAAAATCAAAGTAATATTGTTTCCTTTTAAAATATTTCACTTAATTTGTGGAAGAGGTTTGGGCTCATTAAAAATAGGCCATCTCCCACGAGGGCTTTTTCCTTTTCTTCTCTGAGCCCCTGGCCCAATGCTCAGTAACATGTAGAGCAGCACGTTGCTCCTTGGCACAGCCCTGGCTGGAGCCGCTCTCCCGCTTGGCTCGGCAGCTCCTGGGCAGGCAGAGCTCGCTTGGCCAAGCAGCTCCTGATGTGCCATTGCCCTGAGAGGAGCAGCCCTTGACTGAAATTTTCTCCTTCCCTCTCCAACTCATTAGCAAACCCCACTCCTCACTCTCCTGGAAAGATGTGACTGTCACAATCCCTCTGTTTCTTCTGGGGAAATGGCAATGTGTTGACTGCAACCAGAGGTGCAAGCAAAGCCCAGTTCTGAGCTAGAGTCTATCTAAGGGCACTGTGCAAGCACTTGGTGGATCTCAGACTGTTCCCTGCTCCCTCAGAGCCAGCTGTGAGTCAGCTGCATCAGGGTGACAGCAGGAACCGCTCTCTCATCACTGGACTGCAACAGCACCTTTCCCTGAGCTGGTGTCAGCCACAAAACAGGCACAAAGCATCCAAGACAGAAGCAAAGAGCAACCTGGAGCAAGGGTGCCAGGCTGCCAGCAAAACCTCCAGAAGACAACAAATTATTCCACATTGCTTCCCTGGGGAACATCTTTTCCTCCTCCACTGGGGAATCTTTTCCAAGTGCACTCCTCCAAAAGGTTGCACCCTCCACCACTACTCTCTAAGCAAAACCAGAAGATCTGGTGATTCCACAGTCCCTTGTGCACTCTCCTGCTGCTATGCCCTCTGACCTGGAAAGTGGGACTGGGGCAATGCCCCAAGGGTGGCTGAGGGAAGGATCCACAGGGGGCCAAACAAGTACGTGTTTGCTGAAGTCAGAGAAAGCTTCGGCAGAAGCTGAGATCGTGATATCTGCACTGACACGTTTCACAAGGTGCCAGTTGGCACCAAACACCCCTCCCATCTCCCCACATAATGATGTGGCTCCAAATGCTCATCACGTATCTGGGACAGATGTTATGGTATGCACACTTCAGCTCTGTTTCGTGAGGACATTTCCGTAAAATTAGAACCTATGATCCCAGTTTCTCCTTGTCTCTTGTGGGCTCAGTCACACTGGAGAAGAATTTAATGCCAGTGTTACCAGGCAACAACCAAACTATTCATGAGAGCATTCCAGTCAAAAGGAGTTCAGAGGCTGCCCCAGTGCTGGGTGACTCCAGTTCTTCTCACTGGTTTTGTTGTCCTTCTAAGGGGAGAAGCAACATCTGGAAAATTACTGATGTCCATCTGTTCACTATGGACACCACTGGGAACTGGCATATGGTCTTGTAAAGTGTGATTAGATCTACAAAGTAAACTCTCATTATGACCTCTCTCAAGGTCTTTAAAAACATGTTTCCCTAACTGCTATGATTATATACAAATTCTTTAATTTTGGTAACAACAACATCATCGACATTTTCCTCTCTCCCTCCTCTTTTTTCTGATCATAATCTTGTTACTTACAATATAAAAATCATTCCACAGCTCTCTTTTCTCCCTTCAGACTTGATCTCTGGGCATGAACACCCTCCTCCCACCAAAAATCAGCATAAACATTAACAGCTCCTCTGCTCTGGATGAGCTGAACCTGAGGCATGGGGCTTTTCTGGACCATATGAAAAAATCACTGTTATCAGACTCTCGTTAGCATCATCATCATCAGTGTTATTATTGCCTGTGTTAGAGCCCCCTCAGAGATGACAGTCAAGACCAAGGCCTGATGAGTGTTCAGATGCTGTACAAACACAACATGAGGGCAACCCTCACCCTCCACAGCCTAAAATATCTCTGACACTCTCAGGACCCAGCTCCATTAACCCCCTGTCACTGCCATCCCTCTTCTTCCTCTCTGCATGATTTGAATTCTTCCTTCTGCAGCCCCTGTGATCACCAGCATGACTGTACCAAATTTCCCAAGATAGCAAAAACCCAGAAGTGTCATAAGTCAGCTCCAGCAAATGGGATGGCGGTGAGGTTTTGTCCAAAATCTTGTCCCCACCATAAAAGCCATGGGAGAACTTGAGTGGGAAGGAGAATCCTGCCTCAAGTATGTTTATTCCAGAGTATAATGTTCTGCTCCAGGCAGACAGGCACCAGTCCCAGGTGACTTCAAAAGAACTAATTCAGGATCACCTCTGAGCCCAGAGGGAGAGCTGGACCTGCCAACTCTGCAAGGACCAGTTTAGGAACTGTAGCACCTGGGAAAAGGCATCTGACCACAGCAGGAAAACTCAGCCCAAGCCATTATGGCTTTCTCTGAGGGGCAATGTGCAAAACTCACACACCACACTGGGAGCTGTGCATTGCCTCTATCAGATCTGTAAAAAATCACATGATGGTGTTAAATATTTAAAACGTTGTGATTGCAACAGAATATCCCAGTCAGATGAATCATGGGAACCAAAGAGGTAAAAATATCCAGCAGCATTTCCTTGTGCAGTGGGACTGTGTGTGCAGGTCACATCTGTCTATACAGGCATTTTCTGGATCATGTTCTCTGTGTGTGCTAAATGAAGACATAGATGAACACTTGGTTTGAAGGCCTGAACTGTTTGACTTTGATAAGATTTTTATCTTGATGAACGCAGACTTGACTGACATCTCATATTTCTTGGGTTTAATGAGCTCATAACTGCACTTTAATTGGTTTAATTACCAGAGCATAATATTGCAGGTATGTAATGCAGACGTGTAATATTGAGTTCTACAAGATATTTGCTGTGCATCATAAATTACAACATGCAGTGTAACACAGTTTTTCATGAGAATTATTACCAGGATTATCAGTAATGAATATTCAGCGACATGAATAGAAATTTCCTTTAAGTAATGTCTTCAGGATTTGTCCTCCTTGTATAAGCTTCTAAGAACAACGTTCATCTGAGGAAAATGTGAAGGCTGTGAAATATGAAATTATTTCTAGGCTAGGGTGGGATTTGGCTTCAGAAAGCTCAGGGTCTAAGCTCCTCCAAGATGTTTAGGCACCTCACTCCCATTTCAAATTTCCATGTTTGCGTCAGAAATACCGTTTTTCCTCTAGCTTTTTCCAAGGCTGGCTCAATGCTCACAGCATTTTCTCAATCTATTTATTGTCCGCATTTTGGAAATTACTGTTAACAGTGCCCCAGTGTTTTCCTGCTGTAATTGTTTAGACATCTCTGGTGACACAATTAGCAGCTGGGAGAAGCAGCGGAGTGTGGAATTGTGTCTTTAATTATCTTTCCATTGTGAGCAAGGATGCCATGTGCCCAGGCAGTTATTACACCTGACAAGGACAATGTATTTACAATGGGTGTTTATACAGGCTAATTCCTTACAAAAATACCTTGACAGAAAGTGCTCCACCTGCCTCATGTTCCCTATCACAATTGCTAATTAATATTATTGTGCTGAAAATGATCCTATCAACTAAAGCCTCTCCTGTCATAACTGCTGCTCCCTGCCCAGCTATGCCTAATTAAACTGCTGCTGACTCACTCAGCAGGAAGGATGTTCAGCAGACCTGGTCTCACTGCTGTTTTACAGAGTCTCTGCTCAGCTCAGCCTCCCTGAAGCTGCTCTGGCTGCCTCTACTCGACTCCTGCTGCTGACTCAGGCTCTAAAGCCATGATCAGGTTCCTGGTAAAGTTCTGGGTTTAACTGTTCAGTAGAGCTGGCTATACACATACATTCAAAGCCAAGTACCATCTGATTCCCTTTCTCAGTCTCACTGGTTAAAATACAGTTGTGAGAGCAAAATTATTCTGCAGGACACTGCACACAACAACTGCAGCTGTTGTGAATTTTCTGTGTATCTGTCAAACTAAAATGATGTTTACACTGGTGGCATTAATAAGACCTGAGCCCTTAAAGTGAATCAGAGCGGAATTGCGCTGCAGCCCTCCAGGATTTTTGCAAGGGAGTGGGTTGAGAAGTGGCCATCAGTCCTAGAAGGGTCAGGTTCAGTGACCTGGGCTTATCTCTAGGTGTGTGAGGATATAACCAGGAGTCTAATGGGATTGACTAAAGGACATTACTCACCCCTCGGGAGGCCGCCTCCTCTGCCAAAGAGCTCCTGCGTGGCCCAGCTCAAATTGCAAAACCTGCATGTTCTTCTGCTTCTCATCTGTTACAGACAGATAATTACAGAGGTGCTAAGAGGATAAACGTAGTAAAGTCTGGAGGGAGAAAAGAGCAGTAGGAGGGATGGGGCATGACCAGCTGCTCTTGTCTTGGGCATGCCTGGGCACTGCAGTGACACAAACGGGGCTTCTGGCCAGCAGGAAAATCAGTTGTGACATCCCTGTGGCCCAGGGGGCTGGCTGAGGGTTCTGAGGGTACAGGGTTGTCCTCACCAGCTTTGCTTTAGCTCAGCTACTGGTGTAGGACTCAGCCTTTTCTCCTGGGGAGCAGCTCTGCAGCGCATGTTACACATAAATTCCAGGGGAATGTAAGGAAATCCTGGGGAGGAATGGCAAGGTAAGAAACCCACGTGCTTGTGCCTTTGGGCACATAAAGCATCCAGGCTGCTCTTTCTGGAGCTAACCAAAAACAACAGAAAGAAACAGGAAAAGGGAAACAAATCAAGCTTAAAAATGGAATGATGCAACTTCCAGTGTATGTAATGAACCAGTGAATCAAACAGGCTAAAGGAATAAGAAAGATACGGAAAAATGAAAATGTTTTTACCCCCATGTAATGAAGGGATTCCTGTGAAGAGCAGGAGAGGAAATATTTATTCCCCAAGAAATGCAACAGTGCTGCTGTGAAATGAAGCACGTGGTCAGCACACTGTGTCTGGGCATTTCCAGCATCGGCCAGGATTAAGGCACTGCAGAAAATGTTCCCAAAGCACCTTAGGACTCCCTGCCCATGAGGAAGACCTTAACACCAGAATACTCCTTCTGTGGCAATGCCCTTCTTCCTCCTGCATTTGAAGAAAGGCTGGAAGGTGGCCATGACTGACCACAGTGCCTGTACACCCCAGACACTTATCCTTTATGGAGGCAGGGACTCCCATGGGAGCTGAAGATGTGCAGCATCACATTGGACAGCACTTGCTACTGCCAGTAATAATAATAATAATAATAATAATAACAACAACAACAACAACAACAACAAATAAGGGCAGGGAAGAAGTAATACTGAACTGAAGCTTCCTTCCAACCTTGAGCTCTGTGTGTGTTGGGATAGCAAGGATTCCAAAAGGCACTTGGATCCTGCTTTGTCTGAAGCAGTAGTAAAGAGAAATGGTTGTTGAAGCTTCAGAATAACCATATATGTTTGTGGTTAACAGGTTAAATATAAGGAATACCCATCACTTCCTTTGAAAAATGCCAAAAGGGAGTCACTTAGCAAAGAAAAAAAAAAAATTGCTTTTTTTGACTGCCTTTTGCTTTGGAAGGAAAACATCCAGAAGAAAAACAAAAATGCCAAGAGCGCTGCAATTGTGCCATTTCAAAATTTACAGCATGAAGCTTTTGGCTTTTTCACCTTCAAGTTTTCAGGCAGATTGTTTTATACAAGACCAAGGAAAGTAGGAATGGAGACAACTGACCTCGGCTCACTTTTCAGGAGGGAAGGTAGAGGAAGAATTTTTCTTCTAAGGTTATTGAACTCAAGTCAGGCTTCAAAATTCCTGCTTGTCAGGGATTCCATTTGGAGTATTGCTCATCTGTCTCTCTCTGTGTCCACGGTAGCCACCCATGAAATCTCCTGGTGTGCCAATTCTCACAGAGCCCACGGCCACAGCTGTGGGAAAGGGAGGCAAAGAGCAAGGAGGTGACTTTTATAACTTCACAGAGAGCATCACTGGCAGCAGTGGGTGATGAGCTGTGTGTTGTGACTGCAATCTGCAGCTCTGCCAAAAAAAATCCCCTTTTCTACTGCACTTTGAGCCAGCCTGGGTAATGACAAGGAGTCTTTTGTTACCATTTGAGGAGCTGGCTGTTGGTCCAAGCTCTCTCACTCTCATTAAGGAGGCAGCAAGGGGGGAGCAGAGCACTGATCCCAGCGGGAACACGTGTCCTACGTTGGCCCATCTGCAAAATAACTCTGAGTGTCATCCAGGCCAAAAGCTCAGCCTGGGATCAGACATGGCTAAGTTCCCTCACCACGGTGGCCAGAGAAAGCGTGGTGGCAGTTACAGGGAAGGAAATGGAAATGTTCTGGGCAATTGTGGCACAGAGAGTGACATCTGTGGCAATGGGCTCATCAGCTGAAGGATTTGGTGTAATACACTTGTAACAAGGTTGTATTCTCAGAAATCCATGGTCTGCCAGAAAAACAAATGAAATCAGATAGGCTTATGATTTGGTTCAATTGCTTCCAAACTCATCTTTAATCTAAGTTCTTTTCATGGTCATCAAAACAGGGCTTGCTTGAATCTCAGGGCCTAATCCTCAGCTGGTGCAAGCTGGAGTGAATCCATTTAACTAAGGGAGCTTTGCCAGTTTACATCAGATTGTGGCTATATTTAAGTGTAGGTCATTTAGAAATATGCAAGTACTTATTTCCAGCTATACTTTATGGATAAAGCAAATAAATCTGAAACCTACCAGAATGCAGAGCATCCCAGTTAATATTTTCTTCTCAAAGGGACAAATACCATTAATGAATCACTTACACAGTAATGCAGGAAACCCATCCAATGGCATCAAGGTCTCCCCTGTCCATCTTTTGCCAACAGAAGATTGGTCACTGTGCTTAGAATGGTGGCAGCCCAATGTGCCACCTGGAGAGGAACTGTAGGCAAGCAAAGGAGACACTGCTCACCTGCAGCTTCTAGAATCTTCCACGTTCCCAGCCACCTTCACCATCCCTGCATTCCCACTGGCTCCTTCCAGGCTACCCCACAGACTGAGAAGGCGCAGATCCCTTGAAATAAATGGGTCCCTTTCAGATTTCAGCAGATGAGGATTTGGCTGTGGGATTCAGACAAGCCCTGGTCTGACAGTCTCATGAAAGAACTCAAATGAGAGATGTATCTGGAAGGAGCAAAACCTTGAACAAACACTGGATTCTTCCTCACATTTCAAAACTGCTCAGCTCAGCTTTCAGAAGCCCAAACAGCCCCTCTCCAGACAATTTTGGAGAGTCAGGGAAGAAGACCAACCACGATTTGTCTCACTGCTGGTTCTGAATCGGCCCCGCATTCAAGGGGAATTGATTGTGATTCTTCTGACAGATTGGGAATAACTTGTGATTCTTTATCTTTAGAGACAATTCCACCTCCCACAGCCTAATTCCTAGCCATGGAGGGCTGCTTTGACCTCAGGCCCACAGACCTGTATGTTCCACAGGAACATTCCCCACTCACGGGAACACTCACAATGCAATGAATGCATGCATTGCCCCAGGAAAGAGAGACTGTTCATAACTTTAAGAAGAAAAAAGCTGATTACCTGGATTGAGCATAGTTCAACAGGTTGGAAGAAGTAGCAGCAGTTCCCTGAAAGAGAAGGAAAAGGGAAATAAGTTTTCAGACCCAGGGATCAGCAGCTCTTTCACTGTCTTTTGGCTGTAGCCTCTAAAAATTTCAGTGCAATGGTCTCCAAACAAGACTAAAACCTCTAGGTAACATCTGAGCGTCAAGAAAACAAACAGGGTTACCTAATGAAATCCCGAGTAAGAGAAATACTGATTTTGTTCTATGTTTTGTTGTTATTTTGGTTTTTTTTTAACATCCTTTGCACTTGATAATTGTCTCCCTTAGCGAAAGTGGTCACATAATATAAGGTGGAGGCAAAAGAGCTACATTAAAAGCCATAATTACTGCTGTTTCACAATTAGTAGTTCTATTTGAAGATGTTTTGAGTAAGATTTATGGTATGTTCTCTAATTTTTAATTTATAATTATGAGGAAGAAACTTAGCCTTGAGTATTTCTTCTCTAAAAAGCTTAAAATAACATACAGCACAGTTTTGGTTTGCGGAAAGGGATAGACAAAAAGGATAAAACATGTAGGAAGAAAAAGACAGGGTTTTTTTTTTTTGTCTGTGTGTAAGCAAGGTTTGAATGGAATAATTAAATTTATCATAATCAATAAAATGTGTGAGTCAAGTTTATTGAAGTGGCTATTTCCCATTGCATAATTTCCCTGGGGAACTTTCATTTTTAACTCAAAAATAAAAAAAATAATAATTAAAAAAACAAACCCCTGAGCACTTACTGTAAATATGCCAGCATATGTGTGAGGTTAAGAAAAGCACGAGCCTACACCCAGGAATCAAAGAGGGGCTTACCACTGCTTTGACACTAATTGTAAAAGCTGAACATATTCTAGAACCATAATCAAATCTTAACTGCCATGGGGGACTCGTTCAGCAGCTCACAGTAATTCTAATAAGATGCAGAGCCTTTCACCTTTAGGTCACCAGTTCAAACCAACTTCGGGTTGGGGAGTAAACAAAAGGCAAATCCCGAGCGCCGCCATGTGCCACAGCATGCAGAGTCGATGCCAGAGCAGCTTTTGGGCAGGAGTGGGACAGGGTTTTCCTGTGTCACCCATCTCCTTGGAGGGCTCCTCTCGTCTTTCTAGGCCTCAGATTCTCCCTTCTGGAGGGGGATGGGGAATCCTTTTGCTCCCTTCCCTCCATTTCAGCTGGAATGTCCCCAGGTGCTCCAAGGCTCCTACCCAAAGACCCTGGAATTGCCATGGGGTTTTCCAACCCTTCTGTAACATCCCTCCCAAGAAAACATCAGCCATGGTATTGTCTCTGTCCCACTTCCATGTACACAATTCCTCCTCATTAATGGGTTCATTTACTTGAGCACCTCATGGAAAACAGATGGATCAAACAGACAACTGGAAGTACCAGCCCCTCACCCTGCTGACCTGGGCCACACAGCAAACAGCTCTGCCAACCCCAGCAGCGCTCCAAACCTAGAGCTGAGCCCTCACCTCAGCATTTGCAGGTAGAACTCCTTGCATCCCTCTGAGCTGCTCCTGTGGAAGTCCCAGCTCCAGTTGAGGCCCTGGCACTGCCTACAGCCCCACAGTCCCTGAAACTTTGTGACAAGCACCCCGCTGTAGCACTACCCCTGCTACACCGAGGCCTGGATGGGTCCTGCCATCTTCTTTGAGGAAGCCAATGACACTGGTGCTCCAAGCTGTGTATCAAACATGATCCAAGCAGCCTGGAGACAGATTTGCCTCTGGCACAGGTGGCAGCTGTCCCTCAGACACTACTCAGAGTCTGCTTTATGGTCTGTGGCCATAGGATGCAAGCCCAGCTTCCTGGCTGCCACGGTGTGTGCAGATCTGTGCATGTGTGTGAGGGAATAGATTAGTCTGAGGCCTTCATTGTGTCTCGTGTTACTACAGTTGAGAAGTGAAGGAGCTCTAAGGAACAATTCATTCATTGTCCTTTACACATCTGGGTTAATGTTTCCTCCTTGGATTGGGCTGTACCAACGTGTTCCCTCTCTGCTCACCACAAGCCAGCAGTGCCAATTTCCCTCCATGGCAGCTCCAGTGATAGCTGTTTACTTGGAAGCTCATGAATTTGATATATGGGTGCTAGCCATAAATTAATGGAATACTTTCCAGATGCAACATCTTTAAATATTCAAACAATGAGCCAAAAGCACTAAGCTGTCTCAGCCATTCTTTTTCTCTCAACTCTGGATGCCTCTCAGAGAAGATGTAAACATAATTCCTTGTGCCACTGTCCAGAATGTTTCAGATGTTTCAAAGGCCAGCAAGCAGCAGCATGAAGTGCTGGATGGGAGATGGCTGATGGTCTTGTTCACCTGAAGTCAAACACAAAATGGCCAAGAAAGAGCAAAATGAAGCAGAAGGAATCCTTGAGGCTGAGCTATAGGAGGCTGTCTCAGCAGCCTGCTCTGGTAAGGGTCTGTGTGTGCTGGCCTGGACCCTGAGCTCAAGGAGCTCAAGCTCCAAGGAGTGGCTTCCCAAAACATCCCCAGAGCCTCATCTGGAATAGTTTAAAGCAACAACAGCAGTCTGCTGAGAATGTTTAGTGGGCAGTGGGCCAGGACCACCAAAATGCCTTGAACCTCTCCTTGCCAGGTGTTACCTAGAAATCCTGCTGAGCAGAGGAGTGGAGAGCAGCTCAGAAATGGAGACAAGACCTGCCCACGTGTGCCTCTCTGCCCAGCCCAACTTTCAACAACAGCATCACTTTGTGACCTCAGTTTGCATTCACCGTCACCCTAATGCCAAGGACTGGGACAAAAACGGCTTTGAGGGCAAAGATCAGCAATCAGAAGTGAGCAAAGTCGCTTTGGGAATGGTGTAACTTCGGCTGTTATCTTTTCTGCTGGAAGCTGACACAGATCCAGCTGAGAACATTGGTGAAGTGGAATGGCTACGCCGAAGCTGTGTGGTGATGATTTACACCACCGCAGAGCTGGGCCAGGAAGTGTAACTTAGCTCTTGGCCAACTTACATCACTTTTTCTTCCCTCTTTGCATTTTCTTTGGCATTTTCTTCTATGCATTTACTTATTTTCTTCCACTGAAATTTAACATGATCTGGACAGTTGCTCTACCAGGATAGGGATTTTCTATCCAGTAGTTAAAGGGAGGAACTTTCTTACATACTTTTATCTACTTAAAAATACCAACAAACATGGGCTGTGTGGCCTTAGATTGGAGGGGGGCAGGGGAGAGCTCCAAGAAACCCTGTTTGAATTTGCAACCAGTTCAAGCCTGAAATGCTGCCTGTTTGAAGATTTCTCCTTTATTCCCTCCAATGCTGTTATTAATTAGAGAATGAATAGCCATTACAGTTATCAGCAACTACACGGAGCTGAAAAATTCAAGTTCATTATCTTATGGCAGGAAAGTAAACATCATTTTACAAGGTTTTTAAAGCAACAACAATACTAACAAACCACACCAAACTCCAGTTCACAGGCAGAATGGACATCTGCTAGAAAAATATGATTATTCCCCCATCCAATACCCTCAAATTTAGGGATTTGTGGAATATGGGCCTTGCCTCAAGTTGCTTGGCAGAAATCCCCATCTTAAGTTCTTATTTAATGAAATCATGTGGTAGTAAATCAAACACAGAAACAGGAATAAGTAAATCCACCACATCCTTTGAAAAAAGTATGGTTTGACCCCAACAGCTCAAGTTGCCTGGGCAAGGAATTATCAGTATTTATCAACCCAAAAGCAAGCACCCAACAGTGACCCACCACTTGTGTTCACCTCTGAACATCACATGAGAGGCAGCAAATCAGTGTCCAACAGCAAGAGGGAAAGCAGGCAAAGAATGGAAGAGCAAGATCAACATTGTGCCATGATTTAGGACCCACTAAAGCTGACAGAAATCTTGGCCCAGATCCTCTCTTGATGGTTTTCTCCATGTCCTCGGTGCATTCACGAGCTTCAGAGCCTGAGAGAGGTCCTGGGTAGATTTTATCACCTGAGAAATGCATTATTTGGTTCCACGGAAACTGTGTCTGTCAAATTGACAATATTTGAAATGATTGATCCCTACTAAACTATGCTTCCATTTTCTGTCCCATCTTCCCTCTTTTCCCCCAGAATAGAGATAGTTGAATTTTGGTGCCCAAAAGCTCTATGGAAAAAGTAAGTCCAGTGAAATTTTCAACCTTTTTTGAAGGAAATTCACATGTCATCTGGGAAATCATCATAAAAAAATACACTTCTGTTGTCAACATTGACCTTAGGGGTATGAAAACATGGATTTCATTCATTGATATGTCCAAGAAAGCAATTGCAGAAGGAAGATCATCAAATAATATGTACAAAAAGAGTGCTCTTGTGGAAAGCAGTTGAAAAATGCGTTGTATGAGATGCTGCTAGGTGCCCATTTTAATCCCAATCCCCTTGGATTTTTGTTTTACTCACAGCTACCACCTGGAATTAACTTGCTCACTCAACCACATTTGGAACCCCTGATCTCTCCAGTTTTTAAAGTAACTTCAACGACAGAATATATAAAATTTGGTATCCTACCTCACCTCTTGACATTGTCAACTTCTAATTTAAGGTTTTTATTTTTGTAACTTAGACATACTAAGATTGGGGTGTCATGCCTGTTGTTGTGTCCTGGATCCATAATTGTTTTGGAGTTGTGATTCATGACTGTGATCCATGGGACAGGAACTTCCTAGAAATCCCAGGATTTCTCAGAATCCCTGACTGAAGGCCATTTAAGAAGATATGACTCTGTAATTAACATTTTCTGAGGGAGTTAAAAAATATAAACAGCTCAAATGTGGCATTTTTACAACCTTAATAAACCCAAAGGCAGCATTTACCAGGTCCACACATTAAGGACAATAAAAAGGTCGCTATGGAGGACTTCATTTGAACTTCAGTTTGTATTTGAACTATTTTTTTGTTTGGGCTGACGTTTTCCCTGTATTAAATTTACAGCGCAGTTCTAAAAAAAACAAAGAACAACCAAAAAAAAACTCACAAAAAACAAACAAACAAAAAACTCCAAACCCTAAAAAACAAAAAAGTCCCATCCACACATTCTGAAATTAGTAAATACTGAAGTATTTTCATTTTTACACTATGAAATGTGCTTGTTTATTTAAATTTCAAATTCCCTTGGTTTCCAAATGCTTTTTCTTTCACTAAAATGGTAAAATCCAAGCATTCAGGGCTGAACAAGTGATTCTTTTTAATTGTAATTTTTTTCTCCTTTATTCCATTTACTGAAAATTCCCCAATTTTGAGGAAAATTATTTGCTCCTGCACTGCCCCCTGTACAAAAGGTGCTCTGCCATTACCATGAGTTCCTGTGCCCTGTCAGATAGGATGCTCTGGGATTAGGACTCAGGCTTCCCAGACTCCACTAACCCCATTTCAGAGCAAAGAGATGAATTTGGAAGGAATCTTCTGAGCTGCCTGACCTCCTCCTCCTGTGGCAGCAGGAGCTGGTGCAGCCATCAGGGTGGAAGTGGGTCCCATGTAACCCTACTCGAGCTCCAGAGCACCACGAGCATTACGTTTTATGGCTCCTGCAGAATACTGGGGCATACTAATTTTACAGGTGCATTCTAGCAAACTGCAGTCCCTAATATCAGAATGCCATTAAAAATAATGCACTCCTTATGCCCAGGCAGTTAATTTAATATTAAATCAATAAAACATTTACTAGAGCTGGTCAGGGGCCTGGTTGCTGACAGCAGACTCAGCTCACAGCAACAAAAGTCTCCTCACCCTTTGCAGACAGCTGCTGGTTTATTGTGGAAGACGTCTTTGGTCCTGACAAATAGCCTCCCTAAGCCCTAATGAGTGCAGAAATTCAAAACATTTGTGGGACATTTATTAGCAGGAACATACACCAGCCTTTTGGGAGATTTGGATCGACAGCAGCAATCAGCTGTGGGCCGAGTTCAGTCCAGCATGTGCAGGGAACACAAAATGACTTTCTTGGCTACAGGGAAAGGGATTGGAGTGCTTTCCAGTTGGTTTCATCTCTGGGCTATGGAGACTGGGGGGAAGCTTTTCCCTATGATGAATTTTCACTGGTGGAGTCATTTTACATTCCAGCAGGTTCCCACCAAAGCCCAGAGATGGCAGAGGTCACTGGGATGGGATCCATCACATCCTATCTGCTGCTGAACATGAGTGAATCACCTGGCATGGCCACCTTTCCCTCCCACTGTCACTTCCAAATTAACTCAAGCACAAAAGACAGGATTTTGCCAGCATGCCTGACAGGCAATGTGGTACAGTGACATTAAGAGATAAAATTAGGGAACTGTTCTGTTACTTTGGTTTTCAGCTTATTTTCATAAGAGAACAGAGGTCAACTTTCTACCAAGAATCTGAGAAGCAAAGCAGAACTGTTAGAGCAACTGCCAATGACACATCAAATAAATGACAACAATAAAAAAGACTGAAAAAAGGAAAAAGCCAGAAAGCACCAAAACAGAAAGAACTGACCAAGCTCCCAGGGAGCAGCAATCTGGCACTTCTCTCTGAAGAATGAGCAGATATCTTCTACCCAAATGGTTTTGTGCGGCAAGTGCAATTACTTGAAAAACCCCTGCACAAGCTGTTTCCCATCATTGTTCACAGAAGGCTGGATGTGCCCTGAGCCAACGGAGCTCCAGGGACCTACGGCCAAGATCCTTCACTCCAGAAAGCAGATTTGGGACTCTGATTTCCATGAGAGTGGCAGGAATCACTGTTTTAGGCACATTGTCCCAAAGCACTCCCAGCAGACTGTCTCCAGCACTGAGGACACAGGAAATGGGATGGCTGCTGGGGTCATCTGGCACAGGCAGGTGTCTGCCTGGAGGCCAAGGTGCTTCCTGTGCCTTTCCTGAACCCTGGGATGAGCAGGGTATGCCCAGCTCTCACTTGCCCTGACCCCGCTGATGTTGTTTGTGTTAGGAGTGGCCCCGCCACACTCACGCTTCAGCCATAACCCACAAAGCCAAGCCTGGCCAGAATTAATATTCAACTCAATCCCTGGGAGCTTCCCTTGGACATCAGCATTCCAGCACATCTAATAGGATGAAAACAAATTTCATGCCATGAAAGCAGAAAACTGGGTGAGGTCTGGGAGCATAGTTAGGATGTGGTTTTCATAAGCTCTCAATGCTGGCTTAACTGCTCTGATTACAGTCCAGGGGTAAGAGAGTCCCACTGACTTCAACAGGAGAAGAATTAGGGCAGAGCCAAGTGGTTTTGAAAAATTCCCCCCTTAGATTTATACAGGGTAGAAAATAAGAATCACATGCCAACCTTCAGAGGGGACACTGGTCTGTTAAAATGCATATCATTATTTTAGCCACCGGTTTTAATTAGAGGATTTGTGGCACTGATAGATCCGGCCCGCTGGTGGCTGAGGAATGGCCTCTGGCTGGGGAAAGCCAAATTTCACTGGGGAAACTCACCAGGATGTCACAAGGCAGCTGAAAGCAATGCATTGATTATTTCCTTCACTAAAAAAAAAAGTATTTTTAAAACCCAAACATATTTGTAGAGGGAAAGAACTTTCCCTTGAAAGGAAAACAACAATCTACACCCATCTAACAGCCCATTTCTATGTTCTTGTGTTCTTCCTGATTTGTGACAAAAATATCTCTGGAACCCAAAGAAACATCTTCATTCTACCTTGCCTTTGGAATGAATTCTACAAAAATTGTACTGCAAAACGTAGGCTGAAGCTTTTTTCACCAGTGGCCTTTGATAGGGAGGTGCCAGTGTCCCTGCTGGGATAGAGGTAGCAGGTGGGACACGGTGTGATGCAGAGCTGAAGGGGCAGGGACCACTGCTCCAATCCGGAACACGTTATTCACCTGCCCATATAGCAGGAGCAAAGGAAGAGTAGGACAAAAATGTCACTTAAAGGCTGAAAACCCCAAGCTATTCCCTGAGGCAGGGCTTCGGAGCACATAACCATTTCCTCAGGAGGCTGCAGTAGGAAGCAGAGAGTGAGGTGGTTTCCAGAGGGTCTGAACCCCCATGGCCAAGGCTGGGGGTCACACAGAGACAAACACAGAATCTCTGGTGTTTGTCCCCAGGTGTGTGGGGACCTGGTGTGCCCTCGACATGACTGTAAGCCAAGAATGATTCACAAAGAGGACAGACCCAGGGAAGCTCAAAGAGAGAAAGAGAACAACCAGGCTGTGCAAGAGGAGATGCTCCTGGGTTATTCACCAGCAGAGCAAAAACGAGGGGCAGTGCACTATTTCAAGGTTTTGCCATCACCAGGGATACAGGGAAATGGCCACTGACCAGATCCTTTCTTACCCCAAGTGCTCCAGCTGAATGTGGGACCTCCCCATGTGTCTGCAAAGTGCTGTCACCTTAATCCCAATGCTGTCAGCAGAGCACTTATCAAGCTGATGGATCAGGTTGGGATAAAAACAGTGCCTGTGCTTTGGAGCACTGCAGTTCTGTCCTCCCATCACTCCCAACTCCCTGCCGGTCTCTCTCTGCCCTGCCCTGCTCCCACACAAGCTGACTGTGTTTTGCTGGTGCCCTGGCATCTGCTGGGCTCACTGCTGCAGGCTCCTGTCTCCTAAACCCTTACCCACACGCTCCACTGAGGGTCCTTGTTGGCAGAAATGTTCCATGTGTTAGGCTCAGCTGGTGACAGCTCTGCAAAACCAGGTCTGGTCTCTGCTCCCACCACTGCACAGACACCGAGTGGAAAAAAAGCCACCCGTGAGCAAACCATTAACAGTGCTGGGCGCAGAGATTGGAACCCCAGGGGAGATGTTGGCTCCTCACCACCTCCAAGGGCACAGTGGAAGTGTCTCAGCCCTGTTCTGAGGAGTCTGTGAAGCCCAGCTGAGGCTCCTGACCCAATCAGGATCTTCATCTGCCACATGAGATGCCACCCCAGAGGCTTTAGGAGCAAGGATGCTTTTATCAAACATTTTTGCCATAGGAGACACAGGGAGCTCTTGGCCAGGTCCCTTCACTCTCTCCCCTGCTTTATTTGCACAGATGTTTTTGCCAAGGCTTGTCATCAGCCTGGGGAGGGGGCAGTTGAAAAAAAAATAAAAATAATAAAAATGACCGAACAAGTTGAAGAAATTGCAAACAGTAAATCTGGTGCTCACTAGGCTGAGCCCAATAAGTTGCTGAGGTTGTACTTTTCAGATTTGGTTTTAGGCTCTTGTAAATTTTCAGTTATTTTTAACCCACCTTTCTGAGCGAGCCTAGGAATGAGAAAGTAATTGTTTCATCAACTTGGGCTATATAAATCTCCTTGGGGTTTATTATTTGCTGTTTCATTTTACTGGCACAAGAGCTCCTAGGAAAGTACAATAACCCACTCCTTGATTTACAACTTGGAAGCAGGCGCACGCTGAAAACCCGAGCACGCAGCACCTGAGGAAAAGTGCTCCAAGTTAATTGAAAAGTTTCAGGAAACTGGAATTCCTCACAGTGATACTGTCACATGCGTCAGCCACCAGATGTAACTCCAATTTTCTGCTTTCATAATAAGAATCCAATTGATATCCCCAGAAATAAAAACCTGCAGCCAGAATAACAGCACATTTATCACGGGCAGGTTTAAACCCTACAGGAGAGCTGCCCTCAGCACAGGGGTTAGGAAGCGCTGGGGGTGCTTTTTCTTGTGAAAAAGCTTTTTTGTGCATATACCTGTGCATACACACCCACAGGTATCTGCTCTCCAAAGGCAGTGTAGGATGAGAAAATGTATGTTACCTCTGGAGAGGAAACACAGGGAATGGGATTTTTTTGGGGCCAGATTTAGAAGTTTCCAGCTCAGGCAGGTTTCACTTTACCTTCAGTGGGGTTTGCATTTTGTCAGGAGGGGTTTTGTGGTGTTGTGTTTAAACTGCAAAACCACCCACCTTCCTGGCCTGAGATTTCCCTGGGATGCCAAGATGCAGCATCCCTGAAAACAGAACCACTTTGCTCCCCATGCTTCAGAAACAGGCTCTGCAGCATGCTCTGGTAAGAACTCACCTCAGTCCATAGGCTCAGGGGTATCCAATGTCCCCAGTGGGATTTAGCTGTCCGTGTAAAGCTGGCAGGCACTTGTCTAATGCAAACATTCCCATGGAGATTTTACATACATTAGGGGGAAAAAACCCTTTTGGTTGTTTTCTGACCAGCTCTAGGCAATGTCTGACTTTACTCAGACTGGATGCAGTTGGTTTAAGGATCTTCATTTTCAAAAGGACAGCTCTGCCTCTGGATGAAGCACAAGTGCCCCTTTGCTCCATTCTGCAGCTGAAATGTGCAATTTCAGACAGAAACCACAAGATGCAATGAAATTAGTGACCCTACTGGAACTTAAACTCTTTTGCTTATTTCCACAGTCAATAATCCTAATAGATTGCACCCACATGTGTGCACAAAAATATGTATATGTGTGTAATAAATATCTAAAAAAGCATTGTAATAATATTGTCACCTAAGCAGCATGTTTGCAATGCCAGTTTCTTCCACATCAGAGCAGGTTGTTCTCCTGCTCCCCTCCTCCTCCCTGCATTTGCTCCAAGCTTGCTCCTGTTTGTTTTTTTTAAAAAAACCCTAAACTGCCAAAATGGTAGCAGTTTAATTACATCAGCTAGCTTTCGTTCTGTCACCTCATTTAACGGTCTCATCTTCACTAGCAGCACACACATTGTGCTCAGGAGTAATTCAGCTCAAATATAAGAGGCCAAATTATTCTCAAGTTTCTCAGGCTTCTGACATGGGCTGACTTCTCCCAGCAAACCTGCTCCAAAGCCATTTATAGATAATGCCACCAGAGGAAGACCAGAACAGGTCACGAGGGCTTGGTGAGAAACATCACCCTCCTGCTGGTTGCAGGGATTTGGGAATGTCCCTTCTTACAGCTCCTGGATAACTAAATCCAGCTTTGCTATATGTTGGGATAAGGTACTTTCCATTATTTTATGCAAAGTGCCTTTCTCCCATCTGAGACCCTCTATTTTCATTTTTTTATCAATTGCCCAAATTTTACTAATGGCTGTTTTTTCATGAGATCTGGAAGGATGTATCTGCTAGGAAAAACTGATCTCCAGGAGCAGACTAAAGAGGCAATTCCATGGAGGAATAGAGAGCACCCAAAATCTCTGCCCTCTCCAAGAGGAGCCATTCCAAGGAGTCAGCCCAAAGTACTCTCATATTAACCTGCTTCTGAAGTTTAGGTAAACTTCCTGATCACTTAGGCTTTCAATTTATTTTTAGGGAACTATTTCCAGTAAGTGGTTCAAGATGGATTACAGTTTAACTGGAAGCTTGGGAATAAAAAGATAGTCACAGAAAAGCTGGGTTCAATTCTTGCCTCTGCCACAGACTTCCTGTATAAATCTGGACGTGCTGCTCCGGGGGGGGAATTTGCCCACCTAACTCAAAACATCAAATTTCAATGGGTCTCTTAAAGAGCTCAGCCTTCCATTAGGGCCAGAGGAGTGAGATGGGCTGGGGGATTCAGGGCACTTCCCTGTCCCCAACTGGACAGGGAGCACAGACTCCCAGTAAATCACCTCTGCCCTCCTGACATCCTTGGGTCTCAGTTTCTCACCTGAGAAATATTTCCTGGATTAGTGACAGGGAGAAAGTTGTACCCAAACCGAGCTTGAGCTCAGGAGAGATGCAGGAGATGCATCAGGCAACACCAAAGCTTGGATTTAAAATTTTTCATTGGTGCCTGTAAATTAACAAATTTCAGCTATTAAAAAAAAAAAAGTTACAAAATTAAAATATTGCAAGTATACTTTTATAAATTTGCTTTCTCCCTCCTTTATTTTCTCTCCCAATGATTATACCTGGTATCTTGAGAAACATACCATCACTGCAAAAGGAGTTTTGGTGACACTGATGAAAATACTGTCACCAAACTTGGGAGCTTCATGATTATGCCCCCAAAAGCAAACATCTTTTCTATTAGTGTTCGTGAAATGAAAAAAATTGGACTTTGTATGCTACTGAAGTAAATTCAAATCCTTCTATTCCTGTTCTTCCCCAGACTTTTGTTGTAACGACTTTTTTTGTTCACCTTTAGTTCTGAATGACTGAGACCACTGCTTCCTACATCTCTAGAATGAAATTGTTTGAGAACACTGAAACGTCTAAGAAAAGAAAGCAACACCAGGGACCAATATCCAATATTGGGTAAGAAATTTTAAAATGTGAGGCTTCATGTGTATCAGGTTCAGCTCTTAACAGTAAACATGTTGAACATTCCTGGGGCACTTTTTTTTTTCCTGGGGATTGGTTTTGGGTTTTTTTTTTTAGGACTGTAAGTAAATTCTCCCTTCACAAAATGTCCCATTTGGGATTGATGCTATATCAGTATCTGAAAATTGTGCTACTGAGCAGCTACTCAGAATGCTGCTGGTGATAAATTAAACCAGAGGAAACGGATCATTTCTACTATCAGGGTCACTGTTGTCAACTCCTAACAGGGCAATTGACTTGTCAAGTTGTCTCTGAAAGCCCGAGCTCAGATTTCATTGCCTTTCACATTTTTTTCCCCTGTATTGTATACAAGGGGTCTCTGAACCTGTCTTTCACCCGGCACTTCGGGAAATTCCAGGCACCAATCCTGCTCATAAATTGCAGAGGAACAGTCTCAGCATGAGACTCTCCTACTTGAGCAGCTCTGTGGAAATATTTAGTACAAGAAAAGATCCAATAGGGATGTGCATGGGAACAGATGGGGATTTGCTTGTGTGTCATTATCAGACACGAGCAAGAAGTTAAATGGTGAAAGGTCACTTGGAAAAGCCACGGGACACCTCCAGCAGCACAAGGAGAAGAAAAAGAAAGCTGTGGCACGGAGGTTCACTGTATTATTATGAATAACAACCAAATCCACCTGCTAGAGACCCACCAATAACATTTCCTAGTTACATTTTTATAACTTATATAACAAACTTATAAGTTAGAAACCAAAACAAGACCAGTTCTATATAACATTCATTCAGAGGGAAAGAAATCCTCTGCTTTACCCAAATTCCAGGCTAAAGAAATAGGTACAGCAGGAAAAACATCTTGTTTTAGTATCACGGAGAGTAATGCAGGAAAGCAGAGGCAAAGCCATTTCAAGTGCTTTGCCATAACTTTTGGGTCATGCTGCTACCCAAATTAGAGTTTCAGTTTTCCAATAATGCTCTGGAGTAATGCAGAAAACTCAAGTGATTGCTCAAGGGAAATGTCACTATTATAAAAAATGCTCTTGTTCCAAACCCTAAATTAGTCAGTGGTCAACTAAAAAATTTCTTTTGTTGTTAGATTTCTTTCGGTGGTGGTAACGCTGCTGCTGCAACTATATTGAAAGGGTTCTATTACAATGATTAACATCCTTGGTCTTATTACTGATTAAATAAATAGTTCAAGCTCTTTTTCTCCCCAGAACTAAGCCACATCAATTTTTCCATGGAAGACCTCAGTTTCAATGCAAATCATTCCTGGAGGAAAAATGTTCTGTTGAAAAATAGTGACCAACTCTTATAATTATGGTTGAAAATCCAAACACATCCAGAAGTACCATAAACTCTTGTTGTCTTTGGGATGTCTGAGTTGCTCTGGCATCTTCCTACACAGCCATGGCACCTCAAATGGAGGAGGTGAAGCAAGAATGTGCGTAGGGGGTTTCTCTGCTTGGCCCTGTGAGAATTCCTCTTCCCTCCAGCCCCAAAAAGCTTGCTTCCCCCCTCAATTCCATGCTCTTCACCACCTCACCCCCAGTTTACCCTCTTGTCATTTCCTCTTGCCCTCTTCCCACCGTATCACGTTTCTAGTTCAGAATCTGTAGATCCACATTTGTTTAAAAAGCAGCTCAAACTTCTAACTTATAAACATCGCTTCCTCTGTCTCCTGTATTTATTTTAATAGCTGATATTTGAGCCCAGGGGATTGTTTTAACTAACACTGTATAGTCAGAAGGAATCACTTTTCTCCAGGCTACCTCTGGGTCAACAGCATAAGGCAAGACCCCCTCACATTTCATTACCCAGGGATCAGATCCCCTTTCCCAATCCATCACTCTGAAGCTCATTCCTCCTATTCCTCTCAGATTTGCCTGCATGATTCATGCGGTGCCAAATCAACAGTATATTTGCTTTTTTCTCAGTTCATTGTTTTTATTTGCTTACATGTTCCCTGTCATAGTTCAATTCATAAATCAAGGCTGGTTTATTTTTTACAAACCCGTTGAAAGTTTGAGCCAGTTTCCACTGTTATGAAAGACTCCCAATACTACACGTCCTCTAACAGGTGGAAAATGTCTGTGGAGGCTGTTTGGATGGGAACGATTTTCTAACTTAAAGACAAAGTAGTGTTTATTTATGGCTTAATCTCATTCCAAAACAAAGTAACAGTTCCCTGCACCAAATTATCTCCTCATGATGCTATCCCACTCCCATATGGCTTTATTATTTAAATAAAAAATGTAATATTGAAACAACTTCCAGCTACTAAACTCGTAACTGGTGACAGCAAAACAATGCTCCTGAGCTATTATAACAGACTGTTTCCCCTTAAGACAAGCACTAAGTGTCTGTCCTAACTGAATTTGGCATTAAAAAAGCAAGCAAACATCCCAAACAAACTCTCCTCCTCCAGTGCTTTTATTTAAGCTTTACTTTTTTAGGCTTTGATCAAGAGCTGTCGATTTACCAGGTTATCAGTGGAACACAAACCCCCCTTTCCTGGTGATCTAGACATGAAGAAGAGACTGCAAAGAGCCTCCTCAAAGCTGAGTTTTGTGCACCCTACCCCACCAGTACAAAAGAGAGGAATTGCCTCTGAAGGTCCATCCTGCCTCAATCCCACTCACCAGTTTGGAGGGCAATTGGCTGCTGTGAGTGACAGCTCCACCCCCACCTTGACAATTTTGTGTGCTGTGGAAGTTTGAGAAATAATTTAGGAAAATTGAAATGCTTAATTTCTGTAACGTTTCCTTCAGATTTAAACACACAACCATTTCCCAATATTTTTATTACAGTGAGAATTAATGTTTTATATACCATATTGTTTTAGACAGGAAAGCCATAATATTTATCTAAAAAATGCAAGAAAATTTTGTTTGACAATTACGAGCTTTGCTACCTTGCTTTTTCTTCAGATGAAAAATTGACTGAAACGGATCTTTTTCTTGTAAGATACTTCAGATTTGACACATCAGCATTTTCCAACCACAGCACGCTTTGAAAACAACTCACCCAACTTGGACAGTCCCTGTGAACTTGTACTCTCTGCCTGCTCCTTTCCAGCTCTGAGATCACTAAGAATGGATCCAATATTACTTTTCCATATGCCAAGTATCCCTTTGTCCCACACACAAGCTGCTAGCTCACTGAAAAACCACTTCGAAGTCTCCTACTTGGTGGAGTCAGCAACCTGTCCTTCAAGTCTCTGTAAAAATCCTGAATTAATCTGCTGTAGAGCCATTAGAAATAGTTGCTTCTTCTTAATCACTGATACTACTGTTTTTAATCAAGATCAGCTCTAAGTTCAAATCAGGTGTTTGTGAAGTCATATTAAGTTTATGCCATTGGATAAAAATGACCAGAAACATACAGGAAAATTAAGAAAGCAGGTAGGATTTCAGAAACCTATTTTCCCCCTCAAAGAAAAGCAGCACGCACATTTTGTGGTAAGTTTTCCTAGGCTCATCTCCCCAGCTGAAGATGGCATTGCACTAATCCTTGTCAGTGGAATGGGAGAGAGGCAACGTTTGCAATTGAGACCAGACACACTGAGATGGAGATGGGGATATTTAGTGATGAGAACAGCCAGTGGGCCTGGATTCCCTGCCCCAGGCTGATAAATTCCCATCTGGAAGCAAGACCAGGAAGGTGATTTCTGGATGGGGCTCCATAGTCAAACAACACCTAACAAAATCCTGTAGGCCAGAAATATGGATTGTCCAGCTAAGTATTTCCTAATGTTTTAAAAATGTATTATTTGCTCTTTCTGTTTGCCAGAGCAACAAGGTAACTCTGCCCACAAACCTTAATTAGATGAGCTATAACGGCTGGAAGAAATAATCCCATTTTCAGGCACACAAATCTTTTCTGTGTGGGTCTGTGTGCCCAAAACTGTTCCAGCTGCACCTAACAAAGATTACCTGTACCTGAGAGCCTTGTCTGCCTTATGTCCACAGACAGTCCAGGCTCCTGCAGCACCACTGCTTTAACTGTGCTTTTCAACATTCCTGGCACAGTGAGACTTTAAGCTCGGGTTTTACCTCTGGAAATAACAACATACTGGAAGCAATTAAAAATATTAAGAAAAAAAAAAAGGGGTGCTTGGCTTCTATTTGTCCCTTTCAAAACCTCCCCCACTGAAACTAAAATTATATAAATCCAATTAGGAAGGGAACTCAAAAGGTTTAGATTTTTATACACTCCTCTAAAAGACTGGATTAGTTGCTGCAGCCCCAGTGACACACGGCAGGACTCCACTGGTGGACATGGACCCGGCTTGGAGAATTCCTGCTTGCTGCCATGAAAACAAGAGGGTTGTTGCAATGCACACAGACCCATTATTATTAATCTCCTCCAGCTTCTGGGCAATTTTTGAATTGTTCCTCAATTTTTAAAGAAGTGATTTATGGGTTATCAGAAGAGAAAAAAGCAGGGGTTTTGCAAATAGCCCCTCCTTTTCCTTCCATCTGAGGACATTAATTGCTCATTGTCTAATTAGAAACAAAGTGCATTCCTACTTGGATCACATGGAGACAGCTGCCCTGATGTGACTCCACGTACAATAAACTTCCAGCATGGTCCTGCAGGCTTCCTGCATTAAAGGTAATGCATAGGTCTGGAATACATGGAATTATGTCTAAAGGGCAACTCTGGATGAAGAGATCATTTAAGTTGCTGCTTTGAGAATATTCCTCCACTTTGGAAGTGCAGATTAAGGCAATGACCTGAGATACCATAAGCATTCCCAACATCTCCCCCTTCTAGCTGAAAGTCAAAGTCTTGGGTAGGATTTTGCCTTTTCAACATCAAGGAAAGCCCCAGAAAATTCCCTTAGAAAGGAAGAAAGAAAAATAACAAGACATAAATGGCTGTTTCTAAAATGCAGTGTTCTCCATTTCTTCAGGTTTATCTCTGTTTCTAAGCCTGGTAAATGCAAAAAGGTGAAATGCAATCACACGATTTTATTGGCTTGACAGGCAATTTCCCAGGCTATAACTTGCCTTTAGGAAATGTGGCTGAGCGAGCCAGTCCATTAACTTCCCTGTTGCTGTGAGCAAGCAGGAGAGTGATGATTTCCACAGATAGAAGGGAAGGAGAATCATTCCCCACCCCACACCTTGTCTAAGTTTTAAGGAGACTCCCATTGGACTAAACATTTTTTTACAGTGGGAATTATTTATACAGCCACTGTTAAACCAAACTTTTCCTGTAGTTTCTGAGGAAGTCAAATAAAAACAAGTTATTTTGAGTCAGCCTTTCTGGAATAAAGTAGGTATAAAGGACCCCCACAATGAGGGGAACTGAATCCCTGGAAGGATCCTGGGCATACTTGGAAAGCCTCTTCACACAGGAGGAGTCATTCAAGAGTCTGCAAACCATCTTTGTTTGCCACACAAGTTAAGCTTGAGGATTTTGCCTGAAGCAGCACAGGAAAAAACGCATCTCATTCATTCTGTGAGCAGATTTGTGGGACTGCAGAGCTCTGGTGTCAGCCAGTCTGGAAAAAGGAAGAGGTGCTTGGGTGGAAAAAGGAAAAGGGGTGGGTGCTGGGCACCCGAGGGCAGCAGGTGACAGAGAAAACTGAGACCCTGAAATCCTGACTGTGGGCCAGGCATGGTGACCCACAGATGTGCCAGGGCCATAAGCCAAGAGAACATGAAATAGTTAAAATTCCCAGGGACAACTGTGTTTATTTTAAAGCTCACAGAAGCTCTTTAAATGAAAAAATAAAAACCTGCATCTCCAACTGCAGATAGACCTATGCATGAAAGTGTTGTGGGGGAACTCATTATTAAAATACAGACCACACAGTAAAGGCTGAAACAACTGAGAAGGTATTTTTGTTTCCAATGCTGAATTCACTAGAGGTATTTATTTCACTTACAGGAACATCACACTTGCTAGGCAGGGCATAGAAAACCAGCAAGAGGCAGCCCCTCCTGAGCTCCTCAACCATCCCTACATGCATGAAACATCTTCTGAAAACAAATCCCCCTTTAAAAAAAAACCAACAAATTAATGTATGCCCCATATCACATCCTGATTATTGCAGATCGAGACAGAACTTTTTTTGTTTAAAAAGTAAACAAAAACTGGCATGCTGTGAGAAGCAAATGCCTCAATAGAGAAGTGCCCATTTATGTCATCCCACAATTATTTTGAGCACTATAGTTGAGGTTAGTCCCTCCAAGGCATGTACAAATTGCAAATACACACAAATAATAATGCTCATACTTTTGGAAAATGTGAAACCCTTTGTTTTGGAAAGGTTGTTCCTATTATTTGTGGCTTTCAACTGTCATCATTATTCAAGCCTTGTCTTCTTTCATGATTGTTCTGCAGCTACTGGGTGCTTGAGAACTTCCCAAAATTAATATACTTCAAAGAACCAGACATTTTGTATACAGCTTAATTACAGCCTATATAATTAAGTTTTAAAATGATAAAAACTCTTCTATGCCATAAGTGTACTCAGACTTCTGCTCACAGGCAAGCCACTACATATCATCCGACTGAGCAAAGGGCCAAGAAATTCCATTTCATTAATTGTTTCCTCCAAATCCAAAATGTAATTACATATTTTCCAGGGACCTTTGACATTTTCACACTGTGGCTTGGAATCTGATCATATCCTGAAGTAAACTGCCTGGCTGGTCACAGACTTCACAAAAAAATACGGTTAGAGAGGTAGACTTGGCCTTTTTCAGACTGCAGAGAGGAGGGAGCTGCACAGCTTTGGGCCAGGTTTTGTTACCAGAACCTTGCAAGGAATGAGGAAGAGATAACGAGCTGAGCTGTTGCATCAAGTAATCACATTCAGAGGATCAGAAAAGACTCTGGGACAGAGGAGAGTTTTTCCTTGCCACAGCTGAAACACCCAGAAGCCAGAAGGGATTTTTGAACTTTGTCTTCCCCTGGGTTTGGGCCCTGCTGTGTTTCTGGACTCTCTTTTTGAGCATCAAACCCAGCCTGGGTGAGCAGACAAATCTGACCCAGATGGATGCAATACTCCAGCACTTGATGCCTCCAAGAAACATCCCACCAGGTGAGTGCTGCCAGGACCTGGCACCAAGAAGCAGCGCTGCCATCCTCACTGAGAGTGGGAAGATCCTGGGCTCTATCAGAAGGTGCAGTGATTTTATTAATTAATAACTTCTTCCTAATGAATAAACCATAAATGAACTCACTGGCTGAGAACTCCCTGAGTGTCATTAGTGGGCCCAGCCCTCTGTGTCAGATGAGTGTGCTGTGTACACACACACATTAGCAAATAGTTGGTTCATCTACTTTTGTTTAGGGCACATTAGACCTCAGTACAATCAGCCCTAAACTTCTGCAAACGCTAAATTCACATAAGAATTCCATTTTTAACATAACACTGCATGGGGTTTTTTAATCTCAAAGTGCTTTTCTTGTGTTTCTTTGGATGCCTCAGCTCCTAGACAAAACATATTTCTTCAAAACGTCATTCTGTTTCCCCTCAGTTCCACGTACCTGAGAGCAGCACCTTATTAGAAACAAAATCGATGGGTCTCCATGAATCATTACGTGGAGTTTGGAAAGGAAAAAAGAAATTTGGCAAGCCTTTAGTCAGTAATATGTGCTTCTAAAACCTACCCTTTGAAAAGGCCAAGTTATTACATTGTGAAAAGTAGTTACTCAGCACGTGCTGTAACTTTTCATAGGGATTTTTAGGCCAAATTTAAAGAGTGCTAATGATTTTGAATGCCAGACTTGAGACCCTACAGCAGGATGAGGTTTTAACAAAACTTGAACAACTGCCTTCCCTCCCCCAGGTCGTGCCTCTTTAAAGAGCTAGATTTTTGGTGCCTTAAAATTAAAGTACCCCACATCTCCAGGCATGGAAAGTCTTGGCCTTCATATCCCTTTCCATACATTGAGAGTAAACTCCCACTCAAGGCAGTGGGAAAGCTCCCAGCATCCACCAAAATATGCTGGCACCCTGGGAATGTCATTTATGATTAGAAATAAGGAGAAACCACAACTGGAAATGCCTTGTTCAGCAATGTGAGCAGTGATGGGGCACATCAGTTCCTCTCAGACTGCCTGGTTCTGGTATACTGGGAGCAATCTCGCCACGGAAACTTGGAGCTAATTTATCCTGCTTCTCCTTTCCTTCTCTGAACTCACCCATCACTCTAGGGAAGCCTGGCAAAAGCCTCTCTGACAGAGAATGCTTTAGAATGAATGACTGAATGCTTTAGAAGATGGCAAAACCTGAGGGTGAGGAGGAGTGAGGGCCAGCATCTACTACTTGCTTACACTTCTTGTTCATTTAGTCTAATAAATAAACACTAGTGAAGGCAGATTAGAGATAAAATATAATTAATTAGATCACAATTCTTGGACCCTACTGAACATCACAGACAGGTGCTGCTGTGGGGAGAGAAAGGGAGCTGAACCTGACTCACCCACTTCCAGAGCTCTGGCTTAGGGGAGGCCTGCAAAGCTGGAGCCCTGCAGTGAAGTGGGCAGGCAAGAAATCCTGATTTTATGAAGCCCAGTGCACATCCAGTCTGGCATCAGCTCTGAGCCTCTGAATTACCTCCAGGTCCCTCATTCACCATCTGGTTCTCCGCGATGATGCACAGCTCCACTGCAACCCGAACCCTCCTTTAACATTTCCCAAAGAAAGGGGAGATGAAAACAAAAGGATCATTTACTTCCTCTAATTGAGAAACAAGATAGGAAGACAGATAAGCCAAGGAAAATTGGCACAATTCCACAGACTTCAACTGATCCTAGAGAGCAGGGTGATGAGCGTGGCATAAAGAACTAGAGCTTGCTACTCTTACTGCCCTGTGATAGCAATACCAGGCTGTCACGTTACACATCTCATCTGGGCACAGAAAACCTCTTTAGAAGGGAGCTCAGCACTACCAAAATGAAGTCGCCTCCATTTACCCAGAAGGAGCTGCCCCAACACTTTTTCCCTTGTCATTCACAATCTGATTCTTTCCTTGCTAGGACAAAAATAATACAGTGCTAGTTGTTGCCAAATATCCACTTTTGAAACTCAGGCCCAGTAATTTTTAGCTAAGCAAACTTGGCACAAAACGAGTGTTGCCTATGGACAGAGTTTATAATGTGGGAAGTTTGCCAGGATCCTATTGCAGCCTACTTTGAGGTCTGGTGCTTCACCTTCTCACCCTACAACAAAGATTAAATAGTCTTCTAACAAGGAAAAAAAAAAAAAAAAGAACACCTGATACTATTTTTCTTTTCCCTCCCTAGGAATTACAGTCCACAGGAGATGAATTTCAATAATGCCATGAGCAAAAACATGGCTCTGCCTGAAGCCAGCAGAATCTCTCCAGGCTGGGATTATTTATGTGCAACATAGATGTAAACACACATGCACACACAGCCAGCTTTTACAGGAGCCTGGGAGAAGAACTCTGCTCTCACTGGGTACAAAGAAAAATATGCTGTTAAAAATAAGAGATAAATAACTGCTGTGAAATAACTCAAAGCCACAGAAACTTTCTGTTAGAAAGATACTGGACAGCCCCAGGGTGCTGCAGAGGAAGGAGTGTAATACACCAGAGCTCACATGTCACCCCATCAGGGCAGAATGGATCCCAAAAATACCTCCTGAGGAGCAGACCTGGCAAATTCCTCTGGGCATTGTTTAGATCTCTTTGCTGACAAGGGAGATGGAAGATGCAGCCCTATTTTCCCCACATCTTCTTGCTTGCAGCATCATCAAGTCTTCAACAAACTCCCTGCAGAGGGGAAACTGAAAAGGACCAAAATCAGCTGTAAAACCCCACCTGGAAAAAGAGTCTCCACTCTGTTAGAGCCTGTGCACAGCTCCCACCCCAACAACCTCAGGAAAGCATTTGGTGTTTTCTGGGTGTGACACAGGAGACAGAAAAAAGAGCAGGATGGGGATGTTCCCTGGACCAACTCTGCTTCACCTCTCTGAAAGAACAGCTGAGACAAGAAGAGAGGGTGTGGGAGGGAGGGAGCCACGGAAAGATTGATGCAAATTCATTTTTAAAAGCCAAACAGATGAAAATAATTTTCACAGCCCCACAGCTGTTCTGCGAACTTTTTTCAGACCAAGCCCGAGCAAAACACAGCGCAGATAACAACAAAACTTGGGGCAGACCAGGGCTGTGGAGTCACCAGCCCTCTGCTCTCCTGGCAGAGTGTGCTTTGCGGGAGATGAGCCCCTCTGCTCCCCCACAGCCCTTTTCCCCCACCTGACACAGCTTCTCTCAGCGTGCTGCCCTTTGCCCAGCCCTCTCCTCTTCCCACCTGCTCCCCAGGTGTGCTGGAGAGGATGGGCAGCCTTTCTCCAGGCCTCCCCAACTCCCTGTCAGCACCTCTGAGAACAAGGCACGTAGGAGAAGAAAACCCAGGACTGGGAACAGGCACAAGCCCTGACACTGCACTTCAGGGAGACACTGCCAAGCCTCGGACCACAGGACTGACAGAAGGACTCACAGCTGCACTTACCCTGGTTATTTTCCTATAAACCAGCCCTGCCAACTGCCAGCCAGCGCTTTCTGCAGCTTCCACTGCGCTTTGTGGAGCAAGATCTTACACTGCTTTTTAAAGGCTACAAAAATCTCTCTGTTTTGGAGCCAGACAACACATGTTCAGGAACTTGCTGTTGTGCTCCACGTCCTGGTGCCTGCTAGGAGGCAGAAGTGCCTTTTCCAACACAGGAAAAGCAGGAGGGCCCCCAGGCACACCAGCTCCCTGTGGGCTCCTTCTGGCCAAAGACAAGGCCCAGTACAAAGTGACGGTGCTGCTCTGCATGCTCCCAAGGATTTTCCCCCTGAAGTCCCACTGAGCCTGTGCCTCATCCTCACTGGGCTCTGGGAATGGCCTCAAAGAAATGATGGCAAATAGAAAAAACTATGACACTTGCAGGAGTCCAAGCTGGCGCTTTTGCCTGCCTAGAGGTTCCCAAATGGAATTGAAAACTTTGCTCTGAATGTTTTCTCTGGGATTGTTTCATTAAATGAAAGTGTTCAAAACTGCTTTTATAAAAATTGCTGGGGCTCTGAAAGCAGTACCTGGAGCAGACACGAGCAGGGCGACTGGAAGGTGACACCAAAGGTGACTGAGCACAGTCTTGAGGCAGGCTTAAGGCACCTGGGCCCAGCAGCTCCTCTTCCTCAGCATATTTAACCCCAAAACACACCTGAACCCCTTGGGACAGGGAACAAGAGACCTGGAAGGACATCCTGTCCTCAGGGTGCTCCCCCCCCAGCATGGCCCCCCAGCCCAGGGCTATCACATTGCACATTGTTTATACATAATGGCACAATATAAAATCCATTTGGAACCTGGGTTCACTCGCTGCTATTAAAGAGTCCATCAGTGAATTTCATTTTTTATTGGTTCACTTACGAAACTCACAGCAGTGTGTTGTGTTTATTTTTCCAGAGCACCNAAAGAGAAAAAGAAAGAAATGAAAAGTTGACCTGGTATAACCCAGGCAAGTGCTGAACCTCACCAGTGCTGGATAAAATGAGCAGAGAGGCAGCAGAGCCAATTGCTGAGCAAATGCTCAACTGTGGCTGGAACCAGCAAGGACTGAAACCTGTTTATGGCAGAATTTTTGCTTTATATAAATGAGCACAATCAAACCCTGCTATATTATACCAGGTGATCAGGGACTGATCACCGCAGGGCGGGCAGAGCAGATCAGAGCCCCAGAGTGAAACACACAGGCCCAATCCTGATGGACACAGACAGTGTGGTAAATACTGCTCCATTGCCACATTGCTTCAGAAACAGCAAATAATCTATGCTTGGTGTTATTTTAGGCTTTTTTTCCTTTCTTTTCTCATTTACAGGCATGACTGTATCTCAAACCCAGCATCCTTTAGCCTGTGTGATCTGCAGGCCAACTTGGCCTTGGTTCAATCCTGCTACTGCTGCCTGCAGCTGAACTGGAAACTGCATGTGAGGTGAAAACCACCATTAAATCCCGTAATGACAATGACCCCAGGTATATTAAGGTCACCCAGGCCCAGATTGTGCCTGTATGGGCACAGAAAAACTGTGGAGATGGCCAAAGCCAGGGCCACCAAATCCAGCACAGGGAGGTGACAGCCCAGGTTTCCAAAATGATGTCTATGATGAGCAAATCTAATATTAAGTTATTCAGTCACAGGATTTTATCTTCCAGGGATATGATTTGTTTGCCACCCTACATAACTGCAAATATATTGCAACTACATTATTATGAAAGAGTAAGAAATAAGGTTTGTATCTTTAAGGCAAAAATATAAACATAATTTCCTAAACACATAATATAACTTCTATATTTAAGAGAGTTGGCTAGTTTTTTTTCCTTTAAAATCAAATTAATTCTGCCATTTTTCTCCTATTATTTCTCAAAATATAAATTTGTGCACTTTTTTAAAGCGAGCAAAGGAAACAACTTGCTTAAAACAGACATGATTTTTCCCCACTTATTCAAGAGGCTATTCAAAATACCAGCTAAAATCTACATATGGTTCAAATCTTTGACAAAAATGCAAGTAGAGTCAGGAGAAAAGCAAAGTATTTTAGATGTTTTATTTCTCTTATTTTTTTAACCCACCTTAGAAAAAGTAAGAAAACAAATCTTATTTTATTCACAAGTTTATCAGCTATTTTACCCATTACACCTTATGGGATGTCAGTGAACTGCTCACTTTCCCTATCCATTATTAGTTACTAATTCCTGGCTGGCCAACATAGGAAGCAGCTTCACAGTACCACAGGCATGGAGTTTGGGTGGTAATTCCATGGACATCCATGAACCAAAAATGGACAAGAATGAACCAATTCATGAACCAAGGCACAGATGCACAACTGGAACAGCTGTCCAGGACAGGAAAGAATATTGGCACTCATTCTGGTTATCTCTACAGGCACTCTTTAGAAGACCACAAACCTTGCTGAAAATCGGCTCATGTTGCTAAATCCCTCAGAGGCTTTCCAAGTCATCACTCTGGGGCTCGTGTACCTTGGAAAACAAATCAGGCCAGTAAACACGGGACAGGTACTTCTCAGTACCTGCCTGGGTGGGCACTGGTAGTGCCTTTATCCACGTGGGAAACAAGCCATTAAATAATCCACAGAAGGCAGCCGAGCAGGAGCATCCACTCTGGGCAGTGCTGGGATTTGCATTCACTTGCCAGTTCCTTCTCCTGCCACCCAAGTGCTTGGCCTGCAGATAAGGGGCTGTCAACTGAGTGGGAAGTTCGTCCCATCAAAATCTCCAAACTCGGGAAAAGTCAAACTGTGTAAGAGCTGGAGCCTGTGTTTTCTTGCCTCCTTCTTGTGGGTGGGGAAAAAATGCAGCCTACACAAATAACACAGTGCAGGAAGCCTTTGGGGATTAAAACATGATACACCGTATTTCAGCAGGGATTTGGACAGGTTGGCAGGGGGACGAATTCCTCATGGAAGGAAGAATGCCTCCTTCACCATCTCTAAATTACCTCAGTGCTTCTCTTGCTTTCTTCTATCACCAGGAGCTTTCACTTGGAGAGAAATAATTTGTGTGGAGAGAGCAGGAAAATCAAACCAGACTTTTTAGAGAGGTCCTTTCCTTTCCACCCCATGGGCAGAACAAATCTTACAGAGACACAAGAAAACTTACACTAAGCCTGTTCCCAGGACAGGAAAGGTTCCTCTCCCATCCTCATTAACATTGTACAAAGTATCTCAGGCTTGCAAGTGCTGTAGGAGAGGCTTGACAGACATGAGTGTTTACCCAAAATATTAGCAAGCACTGGAAAACACCCGGCTGAAGCTTTCTGAACACGACCATCAGCGTGACTGCCAAAGAAAGCATCAGCACCCGTTACTTCATGAACCAACATGTGATTTGCAGAAACACTTACACGGCTTAAAAAATCTAAATCCTGCTTTCAAAGGAGCTTAGTCACCGCAAAGTGATTTCGGTATCTTGGTACATTCAGGGGCTGGCCCTTGGAAGTGCAACTTTCCGTGGAAATGAGTCGTTGGTGATGAATTTCACAGAGGGAAATTCCTGCTGCACAGACACTGAGGGAGTGCTAAAGCTCCTGTGAAATCCACGTCCTCCAGCACAACCTCTACACCTTCACTCCTGGGCAGAGTGGGCTGAAACAGCAGCAGCTGAGCCTGATAATGATCACAAAAGCAGGAAACTTGGAGATTCTGATTGTGATAATGGGATGGAGTGGTCACATCAGGACAGGTAACTTACTGCATGTGCGCAAAACAGTCAGCATACAAATTCTTTGCCCATGAAGATATGTAAAAATCACCACCCCAAAGCTGAACAAGCACAAAAAACTCAAGAAAAAAATAGAGCATTCACATAATACAAGAAAGTTATTGATCCAATTCAGCAACCAGTCCTAGATAGAATGAAATACTGTAAAATTGGTTAAACAAGATCAGATTATCCTTGCATTTTGTTTAAGCCATTCAACAGCTTTAGACCTGCCCTGGGAGACTGTTCTAATATGGAATCCACACAATGTTTTCAGAAAGGCTTTTGTGACAGCTAAAACTCCAGTCATGTGCAAGAGACCCTTTCCTGAGCCCATAGCATCTTCCAGTTTCTTACTGTTTTAACTCAGAAAAATGACCTCTGAAATGCTTCACCAGGAATGGGAAGAGCTGCAAAGCCAAAGTCCTAGCAAAAATCATCATAGCTTACACCCTGTCAGAAAAGACAACAAACCCCAATCAGTGCCATCAGTAACAGAAATGAAGGAGAATTTGTGTCCATTTCCTAAAGGACTTAACATATTAGTCAGGAGCATGGGCAAGTAGAAAAATAGAAAAGGCAAACGGAGAACATTTGAATTCTGAAGTTTGAAACAGCTCTGAAAGGAAAAGAGGCACGGAAAGTCACTAAAAACCACAAATCAAGCTGCAGGCCAAACCCTTTGCCATTTAAAAGCCTTAGATCAGTGCTGGAGTGGCATTATTTGGATTTAATGAGCACACAGTAAAGGGCTGTTTAATTAAGCATTGAAAACTTGACATGACTGTTTAAAATACCCTTCAATCTGCCATTAGCTTTAACGTACATTAATAGCTAGAGCTTGCTGGAAATGCTCCACTGGGAGAAATTTTGGAGTGAGGAAAGCTCCAAAAATTTCTCCATGAAAATTTCCGCTTTGTTAACTCTAAAAATCATGGAAAAACACCTTAAAGCAAAATATTTCATTTTGAATCAGCTCAGTAGTAATGGAAAAACCCCACATAAGCATGTTCATCTCTAATGACATGCTGCCTGATGCAAATCTAGGTTTTGATCACTAAAACCTTGAATTTATTTTTTTCTCTTTTTTATGAGCTGGGCTCTTTGCTTGCACTACCCAGAACGCCAAAATCCTACTGCCTTGAGCTGTTTGGAAGATGCCTGGAGAAATGTGCCTCTTGTCTGATGGTTGCTTCTCTTTATCACTCATACCTGAGGAATCCCCACTGAAACATGCAAAAAAAACCCAAGAGAACTCTAAGAGGTAGCAATGAACAACTTCAAATACTAATGGAAAGAAACTGTGAGACAGCCAGAACAGCTGAAGGCATCTTTTCCCATTTACAATAGAAACAGTGGGGCTGAAAGTCAGCTAAGATCATATTGGTGCTGTGCCTAAGGATACCCATGGCACAGGTCTCTCCAGATGCACACCGTGGTTTCCTAGTCCAAGGAAAAGTACTGTTTCCAAGAATGTGAGAGCATTGTCTTCACCTGTAACAGCAGCTGAGCAGCCTGGTGAACTCATTCCTGCTTACCAACACCTTCTTATTTGGTTTTCCACTGTGAGATTAGATCATGCAGGAAAAGTTCACCAACTACTACTGTGAAAAGAGATGAACTCACACAAGATTTTGTTGGCCATTGAGGAAAAAAAAAGTGCCTTCTGTCAAACTACTGGAAATTAATTAACTTTGAATACTCAAATACGTAAACATTTCTGCAAAAACACTTCAGGATGAAAAAATTATTTACTGTGCCCTCTGGGGAAATGTACCTTGTCAATCCCTTGTCACTAAATCACTTGCTAACAGCTATGGTGTGAGGTAAATCACCGTTTCACCCTGATGAGTTTAAAGGCCTTGAAGCCTAATGAATTCTCCCATTCATTCTGGAGGTTACATCTGCTCTCCAGCTCTCTTTTAACAACCTGGTGCTGAAAAGATGTGATGTAATTTTGCTGTTTACTAAACAGGTGTCAGTAATCCTATCCAGTGATGTCAGGCCACTTGCTTAGGATTCATTTTAAGACAACTATTGGAGCTGATGTGTTGGGATCATAAAAAGGCTCTTCCCTGGGGAGCTACAGCCTCCCAGTGAATCCATCCCAGAGACAGTGGGGTGTGGTTAATGCCCCCACGGACAGCAAGGAAGGACCAGGAATATTTAATGAACTGATGGGGTTAGTTCTGCAAACCCTGCTAATCAGGTCACCTGCCCAGCTCTTGGTTTGCTCCATAGGAGAACTCTGGCTCTGCTCACATGACTGAGTGTCCCAGCGAGTGGTCCTGGGTGTCCCCTTCCCCCTGGGACCAAAGGGAGGGAGGTGGTTCACCCCTGGAGCAGAGCACACAGGCTCCAGAGGCAACCTAAGAGGTCCCAGAGTGGCAGTGCTGCCCCAAGGCTCCCTGGATCATGTTTTTGTTACCTCCCACACAACCCAGGGGCCGAGGGTGACCCCGTGCCCACCCTTGCAGCAAGGCAGACACGGAGCACAGGGCTGGGCTGCTGCTCCTCTCCCAGGGGCTCTGACAGACTCTGGGCAGCTGCAGGGATATCCCAAATGGAGCCTTTGGGAGCTCCATAGAAACAGCCCAAGAAACAGGCAGGCTCAGCACTGATGTTACACCCCTGGCAGCACCTACCCAAAGCCACACTGGCCCCATGCTGCTGGAGGAGCACTGCACCTGGCCCAGGCAACACCAAGCTCTGCAGGGAGGAAAGAATGTCTTGGGCAGTCAGGGTTGCACTCCAGGAATGTCTTAATTTCATTGAGAAATGGTATTTGGTGTTAACAACATGGTATTTTAATTGTTTAATGCTCACTTACTCATGCAGCATCAGGCTGTTGGGGCTTTCCAAGGATTTTGGCTATGTAATACTGGTCCCTTGGCAGCAGGGGAATTTGAGGCAAAAAAGAAAAAAAAAAAAGAAAAAAAAAACAAAGGCAAGAATGCTGGATTTGGGTGAACTGTGATGCATAGCCCCCCCATGCAACATGAGGTTCCTTAGCCCATCCAGCTTATTACCTCCATAAACTGATTAATCCTAATTAGGCTATCAAATATTTCTGGGTTTAGACAGAAAATGTCTGGTTTAACTAATGAAACCTTTCACAGAAAATATAAAAAGGAAATTTTTATGGCGCAAAAGGTTTTAACTGAAAACCCATTTTAACCCCACACTGAAAATATCCCAGCTTAAACTAAAAATGTTTAGTCTTTAGTGACCATGTTAAATATTTCATGAAGAAAAAAAAAAGTGTTGCTTATTAATGTATCTATGAAACAAGCTGCGTTCCTCACTGTTGGAAACATGTTCCTCTGACCATATAAATTTTGGGCTCTAATTTAGAATTCATATGCCTGGAGTCTTAATGGGAGATTACTTAGTTTTATCCGACCAGCAAAACAGCATCAAAACTCAATACAGGCATTTGTGCAGATATAAAATCATCCTAATTTGCTCAGCTGAACTTGTAAATTAAAGGCAACGTGAAGGGACATTTGAACTCAAGTCCAAGCAAACTTGTTACTTGTTATCAGACCACCAGGCAGACCATATTACTTGGCCCTAGGAAAAGCTGGAGTTTGGTTTAAGAGGCTCTCTAAAACTCATTACATTAAATCACACACTTCAGACCTGAGGAGCTCACAAGACTGGAAGTTTGTATATTTTTTCCAGCTATAACTGCTGCATTTATAAAAACACATCCCCAAAGAACACATCTTGCTGGAGAAAGTGAGCACTGATTTAATTTTGCTTTGTAGAACAAGGTTCCTGACAATTTTTTATTTTTTATCATGGCAATGGATGTAAAACAGTCAATTTCAGTGTTTTGTTTGCTTAAATAGAACATTTTCTGCTCTGCACAAACTAATTTTCCAGGCCTGAGCCTACGTGTTTTTTAGATTTTTTCCCCTTTCAGCTTCTTTACTGGGTATTTAGCTCTTCCTTCCTTAATGGGAATTTAATAAGACCCAGCTGACAAGTGCTCAGTAAAGTGACCAAGCAGCACCTGAAGGAGATGGGATGTAAGATCCATATGAAATGCCTGAGTACAAACATTGTTATTAAAAGGATAATCAAATGAATTCATAATGATGGGACACTCATTTCAAAGTGTTTCCATAGCTGTTACACATCAGGAAAATACAGAACTTACCTCATTTTCTCCAATCCTAAATAACCTTATAAACTCACCAAAGAAATTAATTAGCCAATATTTCTTGAAAATTCATAACAAAGTTTCCATTTTTCCATCAGATAATTCCTTAGTGCATTCTGGTTTTTAACTTCCTTCGAGTCTGGATCATTTTGATGTGTGAACAGACATTTTGTGTTTCCATGGGTTATTTCCACAGGTTCAAATATCTTCTGTAATTGACATTTTCCTGCTTACAAAAGTTGTCAAACTTGAAAGTAGCAGTTGATTGATAAAACATGGGTTTTGTCTGTAACTTAAATTCATTGTTGGGGCTTTCTGCTCAAGCTCTGAATAACTTCTCTCTTCAAAGTGACCTGCACTGAGAGTTTTTGGGGGTTTTTGGTTTGGCTTTTAGGGTTTTTTTAAACATCTATGTTTTAAGCTACTTTTATAAAATAGAAAGCAGCAGCTGCTTTTCCCCTTTTCTTACAGGTAAATCTATTCAACAATTTGCTTCCACTTTAGAATTACGACTATCTAAATAAAGGAGTGTAACTTGAGTTTTAAAATAAAGTCTTCCAAAGTCAACTTCATAATCATTCAGTAGCATTTATCCTTTCCAAACCTGACCATAAAGGAAAAAAGGCAGAAAGCACTGAGGAAAGCACTGACATTTACAGCATCACAGAGGATGGCAGCTACACAGGCCAGAAAGCAACACCACAGATGTTATTTAATACTTAAAAACTCCATGATAACATTAATTAATATTAAAAAACCCACACACAATAACTACAAAAGGAGCATTTCTTCTGGTGGTGAGAAATGCATGAAAGCATGACCCAGGGCTGAGTAGTTCCTTTTTGTTGGCTTTAGTGGGTTCCGGGCTTTGTTTGTAACAAAGACACCAATAAATTGGTATGGTGCTGAAGTGACCAGTGCCAGTACAGATGGTGCTGCACAAATCAGCACCAATACAGCCCTTACTGTGAGCAACTTCTCACCATTTCCACCTGGATGCCACTGACTTATGACACTGACAGCAGCACGAGGGCACCTTGCCCTTCTCCTCTGGGGCAGGGTCACACCACCCTTCTCTGACCCCGAGTTCTTCCTGCATATCACAGAGTCATGGAATGGTTTGGACCTTAGAGACCACCTGGTTCCAGCCCCTACCATGGGCAAGAACACCTTCCACTATATCCCAGGTTGCTCAGGGCTCCATCCAGCCTGGCCTTGAACACTTCCAGGGATGGGATATCCATAGCTTCTCTGGGCAATGAGTGCCTCACCATATTCACCATAAAGAATTCCTAATGCACAATTTAAATGTACTCTCTCCCAGTTTGAAGCCGTTCCCCATCTTGTCCTGCCACTCCAGGCCCTGGTCAAAAGTCTCTCTCCATCTCTCTTGTTGGCTGCTTCAGGTACTGCAAGGCCAAAAACAGGCCATCCAAAGCCTTCTCTTTCCCAGGCTAACCAATCCCAATTCTCTCAGCCTTCCCCCATAGCAGGGGTGCTCCATCCCACAGTGCCTCCTTTGGGCATGGCTCCAACCGGTCCCTGTCCTTCCTGTGCTGGAGATCCCAGAGCTGGGTACAGCACTCATCAGTGCCATGCCCTGGTTTAATTCCATCAGGGCAGGACTGAATGCAGGCAGTGAGAGACACAAGATTTGATAAAGCCACAGCCACAGAGTGTGAGGGAGCTGGAGAGGCTGAGCTCTGCCCAGGCACAGCTCTCCCACACAGATCACCTCCAGCCTCAGCTCCCTAACACAAACCCCACTGCTCAGAGATGGCTCATTGACACTGCGCCATTCTCTGCTTTAATTTGGCCCCACTGTAACCAGTGCAGTCACAGAATTAAATTCAATTGTCCTGGACAGGGATGGATTAAAGCAAGAGGCATTTTTTTTTTTTTAGAGTCCCAGCCCAGACATAGTAGTTTCACATGCCTTTGGCACAAAACTGTTATTGCTTTCTGAAGCAGTTGTTGTTTCAGTGACATGACTTCCTGCAGGGGCGTTTTAATTATGGTTGGTGTATCACCCAACTTCCTTATGTATTGCTTTGAAGTTGCTCTTTGTATCTGACAGTACGAGGATGGAAAACAAACACGACTGTTTATTCCCTTCCCCTTGCCCTGCATTGCCTTGGTACAGCCTTTGCTTTGGATTACACAAACATGGAGCAGATGGAAAAGGAGGTCCCAAAGAAGACACCAGACAAAGTGCATATACCCTTGGGCTGGCAGGTGTTTTCTCTTAATCTGCCCTTATGAAGAGTCAAGCAGACATATAAAGCTCTCCAAATGGCAGGTCAGGCCCTTAAGTCAGAAAATTGCTGAAAACTGTTAAATTATTAGTTCCAGCTGAAAAAAAAACTAAAAACAAAACAACTAAGAAAGCAAACCAAATCAAAAATCACAGTTCCTGAACTGAGCACATCGGTGTTGTACAGGGAGACGTTTCACTATAGCAGAGAGGAGATATTTGCAAGCACTTTCACATAATTGCATGAAGTGATATCCCAAAAGAGGGACAAGGAATGCTTCCTGGTTGGACTGCCAAGGCAGGCAGGAAGGATTCCACGTTACCCAGATGGCAGCAGAGTATGCACAGCCTCCAGTGGGCTGCCACAGTACACCCTAGCCTCAGTCTCCTGTGGATTTCTAATGAATTTAGGTATCCAGGCCTGGGTGATGGCACTCAACTCACCATCTTCAAACACAATCCACATCCACACATATATAATAAGGCTGTGGCAATGTAAACTTAATCAATTCAAGTTTTTTTTCCAAAAATGCAATTCAGAAAAAAAGATGGTTCCTAATAGCCACTGTGCCATCAACCACATAAAGCATTTCAATTTCACACCATCTGCTGCAAAGCACATGCCCAATGAAGCTGCCAACTGAGATATTCATTTTGGAAGAACCCTCTTTCCTTATCTTGAGTGAATTTCAGCAGCATCACAGACAGGAGAGATCTTGTAGGCTCATCAAAACCTTCCCCTACCCTATCAAGGACACCAAGAGAAGGTACCACAAGAACAGCTTCTAGCAGGGTCAATTATTATTAATGGTTTCTTCATTAACAGAGCAACTTCATTCCCATTTTGCCTCTCCCATGAAGGACAGAAGTTCTCATCTTTCAAAAGGAATCTGAGCAAGCTATGTGGAGATTTCGCCATTTGTGGCTTGGGAAAGTGGAGATGAAAGGCTTCTGAGACCTTTAACTGGGGTTTGTTTTCTACTCTGGGATGATGATGACATTACTCACCACATGTATCATCTTCCAGCCCCAGGAGACCATCCTGGGGAGACCCAGGGCTCAGAAATCCCTTTTTATTTTAGGGCTTTTGGTTTCCCTGTGGTTTCCATCACTACCACAGCTGAGATCCCACCCTGAGAGTTTGGAAGTTGCATACTTAAGATGATATTTACACTGAAATTTCAAAGGGTCACAATGCTGCTTCAGAGCTATATGCAGTCATAAATTCTCTGTTTCTATTAACAAACTTGAACTGGTTTTAAAAGGGGTTTTTTTTTGGTTGGTTTTTTGCCTTGAATGTTGTGCCGTGCTGAGGAAATACCTTAAAATGAAGGTGAACCTACACCGCTTTTGCAAGAGCTTGGTGACTGGAACTCTCTGCTCATGGGAAACAGAAATCCAAACACACAGAAAAATCCTCCAGCCAGCTCTCCACTCCCCCCCCCTTCCCCAACCCTGCACACCTGGTGTTTAACATACCCAGAGGAGTCTCTCACCTTCTCCCACAACCCAAAGTCTGGACTCGAGCGGTAAAGCTGAGCAGGACAGAAGCCTGGCACATCCTCTGCTTGCTGGTCCCTCTCCCTCCTTATTATTTATTGAGGCTTCTTCTCAGGTTTAAAGCTTTTTCCACGGTGCCCCAGAGAATCAGTCTCATTAAAGAGGAGGAGAAGAGTCACCTCCTGATGCTGGAACCCCTCAGCTCACACACCAGTCACAGCAGCTGCCCATGCTCACAGCCACAACATGAAAAACCATCCCAAAATCCTACTGCTTCAGAATCTTTGAACCCTGACAGATGTTCAGGGATGAAGGGGAAATGAAGCTGCTGAGTTCCTTTCCTGCCATGACAGAAGTGTTCACACAAGTCGACTACTTCCTATGGCCAACCCCACCCTCTGAAATTCTGAGAAAAAGGGGAAAAAAAAGCTCAGCTAATGAGAATTGCAGCACCGTTCACACCACAGTAGTTAAGGTTGTATTCGTTATAAATCCCCTTTTCAAGGTTTCTGTCGCTCCGCCATAAAAATCATTCTGGGTTGAAATTTAGCATCCAAGCTTTCTGCCCAAGGACAATATTTTTGACAGAATCTGGAAACAATTGGTTTGGCAAAGTGCAACATAAGTTTTAGAGAGTGCAAAAAAGAATAGTGGTTAGTGGTGTCAGATATTATTATTTTATGCTCTCATAACTTAAAAACAACTAATTTAGGTTCTGTGGTTGTTATTACTCCATAATTTCCTCTGAAATAGTTGGCTCATTCCTAATAACAAGCTCCTGCAAACTGCTAGCACTTTTCTAAATAGAAAAATAATAGTATTCCTGGGCCAAATTAAATTAGCTTAGGGTCGCTGCTGCCCATTTATATCAGCTGAGGGCTTGGCCCCAGGTGTTAAGCAAAACTCATTTTTGGTGTGTGCATGTGTCTGGTTGGTTCCATTAGCCCTGAGCTGGGCAGTTCCCAGGAATTCAGAGAGCAGATGGTTAGGTAATGTCTTCAGGATCCGACAGAAGGGATGGTGCTCTCATCAAAGGCTGTTGCTAAACACGCCTTGACTTCATGTGCTGCAATCAGCGCCTCCACCTAGAATACGTAAGGAGTTCTTGGGAAGCACAAAGCCAGGGAGCCCCGCTGGCCGCCCCCAAGCCCAGGCTACAGCCAGGCTCCCTCACTGCACTGAATCACTCCTGTTCAGCTCCCCTGGCTTTGCTCTGCAGAACCCAGCCTTCAGCTTTTCCCGAGTAAATCTCACACAGCACCGTGCATTTCGGAGGCCGCTGCTTCCCAGGGCACAGGAACTCAGGTGTTCCTGGTCAGATGGTGGATCTGCAGTGCCTGGCTGAGTCAGATACTTGCTTTTGAACTCAGGCAGCACTGGGGTATTTTTCTGTGGGCTACAAGTAGGATTTGGACATTTTCAGAGAGGCCCATCACAATAACCACCTGTGTCCTCTTCCTTGAACCCACATAAATGTTTCTTACTGAAAAATAACACTTGGATAAATAAGTACGTCAAAAAGATACTTATGTGCTGTCAGTTTCTCATTTGCACATCTCACCAGGGTATTTGGGAACTTGAAAGCCTTTTGTGCATATATCAGAGAAATAGAGTGCTTTTTCTTCATTTTCTTCTTGTTAATTAAACTGATACTTAGCTCTGAACCCTTAAAATCCATCTATTCCTTCTGGAATCCATCTATTTCCTTCAAGTTTAATATCCACATTTAAAATAAGCACTACTCAGAGGAATGGAGTCAAAGCGCAGCAAAAGTAAAAATTAGCCAAGTACCAGGTACAGGACACTTGAGTCCTTACCCAAAATTCACACTACTTACGTACTTGAATCTTGGTGTAAAATTCCCTGTCCTGCCAGATGCCCTTTGACAATCCACAGCTGTGTACACCACGATGGAATGCTGAAGTTGGCATACCCTGCATGAAAAACGACAGCCAGAGATGGGCTGACTCCTCATGTCAGCATATAAGAATTTTTAGGTGATCTGACACCTATCAATTCCTCTGTGTCCATAAACTCCCAAACTCAAAATGCCACAAGTTTACAAAGCAGCTTTCCCCTCAAGGGCTGCTCACTTAAGCATAGAAGAGCACAACAAGGAGGCTCCAACCAATCACATGATTCAACAGAGCGATTTTTCTCCTTATCTTTGAAGCAGAAGGACAAGGCCCTCGAGCAGATGAGAGGTGGCTCACGGGCAGCTGAAACTTCTGTCTGCAGAGGGAGGAAAGGAGCAGCAGTGGGTGCTGGGCAGAGGTAGAACACCCATCACCAGTGCAGCAGGAACCAGCGTTGGCCACCAGAGACAAACCTACTCACCTGACAAGAGTAGTAAATTGCACAATGTCAGATGTCAAGAGACCTTCCCAAACACTGTTTGGAAAGTCCAGGGACTGTTTATGTTGAGGTGGGGGAAAAAAGCATTCATTCCCCTTTGCAATGGGTTAAGCAGCTCTTACCCCTTAAGATAAGCTACTTGTGCTAAAATGTCAACAACTGACCTAATTTATCTTAGATATGGAGCAAAAGTGGCCTCTGCTCTTCAAGTTTCGGTGGACAGCTTAGAGGAGGATAAAAACCAGAAGAAAAGGGATCCCTTTTCACAAAAAGGCACTATACTACCCTGTCAGTTGATGAGATTTTTCTGCTTGAGCTACTCCGTCTTCCTAAATGATACCAAAGAAATCTGCTTGGTTTTGAAAGTGACAATCTGAAAGCAGCAGAGAAAGCAAGCCCTTCCTGAGAGCTGGTTAAAAATTCAGGGATAAAAATAGCAGCTTTCTGCTTTGACGCAGCAGCTATTGCTTGTTCCTGTCAAGGTGGTTTTAAAATAGTATTTCAGGTCACAGCCAGAGAAAGCCCCTCTCAGCTACCATTTCAAAATCTGCTTGGCCTCTTCCTAATCCCTGTAGCAACAAGAGCAGGCTCCTAAAAATACCCAGGAAAAAATACAGGAGCTCAATCAATCCATTACTTTCAGAATAATATTTGTAGATTCCTCATTTCCCTCTGCGATACCATCACATTTCATCATGAAAGTCAGGTTAAGGTTTTATTTGGCATCTACGCCTCTTGTGGTGAAGGAATAGAAATTTTGGGCTTCCAACAGCTGTGGAGAAGGGCCTTGAATATTACATCATTTATCAGTAGTGTTTCCAGAAAAAAAGGAAACATTCCATGAAAAGATAATTTACTTGCTTTAATAATGTAAGAAGGAATTAAAGTGGAGAAATCCCTTCTGGCAGGATTTTTGACAGCTACCTTAATTTTCACCCTTGCTGACTGCACTTGTCCACTTTGAAAATGAAGTCTCCACTTCAAACGGAAAAAAAAAAACAGGAAAAGAGTGCAAGAGGGAGCCTGTGGTGTAAAACTCATCAACTACAATATTTTCTGGGAAGCTTACCTGCTCTAAAGTCCTCATAGACAGGCACCTTGGAGAATATTGGGGAAATCTTTAAGCACATTCAGTAGGAGCACACGTCAGGGTTTGGCTTGAAACAAAAAGTGAATTTAGGCAAAGAGAAGTGATGGATTCTAAACTGTAAAAATAGATACACATTAATGACTTCTCCCTAGTCAGACGAACTGGAAACAGTTCAGGAAAAGAGGAAATGGTGACTTGTCAGTGACCATGTTATCATTACTGCTGCTGCCAGAGGCAGGACCCCGTTCTCTCTGCTCCCATGAGATCCCTCCTGTGCTAGGCTCTGTGTGAGCACAGAAATCCAGAGGCAATTCAACAGTGACTTCCTGCACCTACAGACAAAAGGCATTTTTGGGTGGGAGGCCCCTTCTTGCACCATGAGAACCAAAGGCCAGGGAGGCTGAATCTCATTCTCTGGCCTGATGAAGACCAGGCTAAATATTGCAGGGAGCAAGTGGGATAAAACAGACTCCAGGTTGGATATAACCTGACTCAGCATGAGTCACCTGGTGATTCCTGTAGAAATGACAGTGAAGCAGGTCCCACTTGGGACTAACCCCAGTTACCTTCATTGGATGCTCCTGCCCACCTGAGCCTTCAAATTTTTTGGTAGACTGAGAACTTAGGGCCTGATGTCTCAACTGTTTTCCAATTTCTATTGAATCCAAGGTACTTGTATAATTTAAAATTTATAATTTGGTAACTTCTGACACAGCTTAGAATGAGAGATTTCCATACATCATTTCCATCCACATAAACTTGCTCACAAACGCAGTTCAAAAAGAGAAAAAAAATCACGTCTGCAAGTCATACTGAAAGCAACATATTGCACTACTACTGCAATAAAGGTGGCTGGGACAGAAATCCTGTCAGGTAACACAGCCCCATTTAAATAAAATTATGATGTCTGCACAGTGTTTTTAATTCCTTTTTAAAATCCAATTTTTTTTTAACAGATCTGCCTGTTAACTCAGTCACTCAGACTAAGCTGGTGCAAACTTATCCCTGAAGCTATAGTAAGGTATTAATTTTTGCCAGAATGACGCATTCAAAAATCCTTGCTTGACCACTGAGGGATGAGATTGCCTTGCCAATTGCAAATCTGGAATGAGATTGATTTATGTTTTTCCAGTCTCTCCACTGCATGTTTTCAAACCTTTATGTACAAACACAAGGAACAGAACTCCAAACACAGAAGCACCATCAGACAGACCAATTTATCAGGATCCTGCACTGATTTTTTTCATAGAGCTTGGATTCCTACCCAAGGCACTACCAAGCTCTGAAACAAGTTTCTGACAGTTCCTTGGAGGTGGTGGAGAAGAGAGAGTGTTTCTGATCCCAGCCCAGCAAGGCTGTGCTACCCCAAAGCCACATGGGTCCAAATGGGGAGCAAGAGCTGCCCTGGGAGAGAGAAGGGAGGAGGAAAAGGGAGAGGAAGGGCACAAGGACCTCACCAAGCACACAGTTTCCAGGCAAGCTAGGAACCTGTACTGGACTATTTTAATCCCCTCTTAAAGTGAGGGTTGCAAAACATAAGGTACTTTAACAGAGACAACTGATGTAACACAGGACTGGAGTCCCTGGGTTCCCTTTGAGCACCAGACACTGAGCCCAGAACACACCAGACATGAGGAAGGCAGGAGGTGAACACTTCCACAGGTGTCTGTCTGCAGTGCAGGTCCCTGCCCCAGTCACAGGGCTAAAGGGATGAAGACATTTTGCCCAGTCTCTCTGACTGGGCAAAAAGTAGCTCTCCCTATTTGAGCAGCCTCATTCAGCTGAGACCCCAAAGGCCCAGAACAGCAGCACCAGCATCATTCCCCTCCCCTTGTAGGGTGGCTGGAATGGAAACCCCAGCAGCTCCTCCCAGGGCTTTGGATGAGGAAGGGTGACCAGCTCTAAGTAGCTGAACGAATGCACAATCCCCTGCACAGAAGCCCTTTATGTGAAATCAATGAACCACTGGCTGTTTCCAACCTCAAACAAAATACAGGAAAGTTTTGATTGTGGTTTCAAAAGAAAACTGGAAGGAACGTGTTGGAAGGGGAGCAGATCTCACCCAAGGAGATCCGTGTGAGTGCTGGGATTAACACACTGCTGGCAATTCCTCCTGAATACTGACAGCTTTGTCACATGCAGCTTCACTGCACGATTTTAAACCTTAGTGCACTTTAAAAAACTAAGTAAAAGGCTAGTGTGAAGTGACCTTTCTGACATGGTTTCCGTGTCCAATGCTGGGAGTAGAGGGAACAGCACAAGGAAAAGGATAGGTTTATGGGATGCTCAGCAGCATTTCCAGACACCAATGTGGATTTATAAACTATTTGAAGAACTTCTTCCAACTCTTTACCCACTCCCATTTTCCCCTGTATGAATGGTTTCCAGCAAATCACAGCCTCCACTCTCCTCCCTTTTCTGAAGGGCTGGGATCCAGCTGGAAGCTGGTCCACTAGGAAATAAAATGAGGAAAGGAGGAAGCTGGCAGCACGATCCCTTGGCAGCTGGTGCTGGAGACAACACTCCCCTCTAATTCACAGCATCCCAGAGTTCAGATTTCAAGGGAATGACTGCCTCGTTTCCTGCCAAGGCACCTTGCAATGGCACAGCAGTGCCCTACCAGGGTGCTCCAGCGGCCAAATCCTCCACAGGACTTTGATGGACCTCAGCTGACAAAGGAATGACTTTACACTGCTGTGCAAAGCCTCCTCAGATAACTGCTATCTGCAACATAAACCACCATCAGCTAACAAGGACTAGCTGTTCCCAGCACAGCTAAGATTTTACTTGAGGTATTTACACTGCTCTTTGCCATAGATAAGGAATTATGATAAGAATTCAAGCGATTGTGTTAAAAAAAAAAAAAAAGAGAGGGAAAAAAAAAAATTACCCAACCAGGTAGTTTACAAACCCAAGAGGTTTCTCTGGAAGGAACTGGGTAAAAAGGTAGTTTATGTGACCTAAAAGCAAGGGCTGGGACTTTTGAGTCTGGGTTGTCTCTCTTCCAATTGCTTGTGAGACTCCGGACAATCCATTTAACTCTGGACCACTGAATCTCACAGTTCTGTGACTGGAATTTAGAGAACAGTAATATAAGAAATGCTTTTATAATCACAAAGTCTCCTTCTATTGACACAAGGCCATTTAACAGATGGAATTTCTAACTGATATCCTTCTTCTGATAGTCAGGATAAGTTCCAGGATAATCCACTACAGACAACCCTGCAGGGCTGAGGGGACTTGCTGAGGGTTTTGGGTTTGCACCAGGGAATTGTGAGGACACCAGGTTTCCTCAATCTTGTACCACCAAGATCATCCTCACTGCACACACAGTGCCCTGGAGGTGGCAATCCCTGCCCCATCAACCTCTCTGCTGTAAGACTCCCAGGGATCCCAGCAAGACAGGATATTTAGCACCACGTTACTGCTTTGTAAAATTGAAGACAGAAAAGTGGTCACAACCATGGAGGCATTTAGATGATCTTGATGATCTAGTCCTTCCAAAAAAACAAAACAAAAATTCCCTCCCAAGCCTAAGCAGACCCTTCACTCCAAGCTATTGGCATGACTCAATACTTGCAAAAGGTGCAGATGGTTTCTTGTCCAGTACATTTAGAAAATACTATTTTAATCTTGAATTAGAATGAAAACTTAAGAAAATTATTAAAACAAGGCAGCATTTCAAGTGGAACAGATACTCCAAACTCAACCAGCTGCAGCCATGCCTGAACAGAACCCTGGGGCAGAGCTCTCCCCATCTCTCCTGGCTGAGGTCCATAACTACTGTGGGAGCCATCTGCTCCATGGAAAGGTGTGGAGCACATTCTGCTCTTTTCTGCTTCCTCCTTACACAGCAAAGAAGTAATTTGGCTCCCAAGTGCTTGTCTGATCTTGGGAAGGTGCTAATTTTAATATTATTCCTCCCCATTGCAGGCTTTTGCACCTCTGCTTTTATAGTGGAGATAGCACCAGCTCCACCAATCCCTCGTGACAGGTACGGGGGTAACACATGCCTCATGTCCTCCTGTCTTGGGGACAGACATCTGGGGGCTGCCTGGCATAAGGAGATCTTGCTTTTGGTTGGAGCACCTGTGAGCAGCTCTTGCAGCAATCGTGTGACACCTCTCAAACATGGATGATGCTGACTTTGCAGAGCGTTCCCACCCCAAAGCTGCACACTGATTTTTGACATCATGCAGGGCTCAACTACCCAGTGTGGCATCAAAAAGCTCACTTTGGACTTGAAGGAGGTTGCGATTTCAAGCCCTCCCTCTCTGATCCAAGTGCTTTGCAGTGAGCAGTAGCAAATCAAATATTCCTAGTTTCACTGCTAGTGCAAATAAAACTCCACTTTTCAAGGGTTTGTGCACTGAGCAGAGCAGATCATATTTCTGTGACTCCACCTCAGCATTTTTTTTTCCCCTTTTCTTTTTCACAATGACACTGGCATTTCTTTGGAGAATATTTAATTGCAGAAGGGTTCAACAGACCCTCCCCACTAAGAGCCCTGTTTGCAAGTGTCAACCCTAACTTGGAGTTCAACCCTCAGTCAGCAGAGCAGTAAAGCTGGCAGGCTTAAGTACTACAGGAATGCTAACATGGCAGATCTGAGAGAGTTAATTTGGCCAGAATGCACTCTAGTAATGTTTATGTTTTAGATAAAGTGCCTACAATGTTGCAGCTTGCCCTTCTGACCCCATTTCCTCATTCGTGTGCAGCTCAGAGAAAGTGATACTTAATTCCAAATCTTTGCTTTTATTAGCTCCCAGAGAGGGATAGGATTTCATCCCAGCCTTATCTCTGTTATAAACATCCTGTTACCATTCATATCAGGAGGATATCTTTGGGAAAATGATTAAATACTTTTCTCCAGACACAAACAGCATCCCCCGATTGATTCTGCACAGTCCAGGCTGATTTTGCACGTGTGTGTGCTGTCAAACAGCACGAGCCTCAGCCTTCCAGAAGGGGGGAAATTTTACATGCAAGTGTGAAAACTCGTGTGGCTCTTCTACAAAATCCTGATATCTGTGCATTTAAGAACTCAGTGCTGTATCTGGACCCAGCTTAGCCAGAGAGGTGGAATTCTTCATTTTACCTTTTGCTAAATGTGCTGCAAACCACCTCTGATTGCATAAGTCACGAGGTAGCGTGACATAAGTGCTGGTGCTCTTCCAGCTGGTTTCAGGGTTGAATCAACTTGGACACATTCTTGCAGTAGCATTAACAATATTTACTGTGCATTTCTAAGGTAGTTTTAAATTAGGCAAACAAAATGATGAAGCACTTTGTACTCAATGCAGCTGAGTCCTGAAAAGCCCCTTCCTCCCATCCCACAGGTGACCACCACATATCACAGCTCTAAAGCAGCAGCTCTTCAGCCAAGGCATGTTCCCAAACTTGAAACCCACAAAAGAGACTGAAAGAACAAGTCTTCCCAGGCTGTCCAGCAATGCATGTAGGTGATAATTCTAGACCCTCTGGTCTGTGCATCTCAAAAGGCTCACAAATCAAGAAAGCCTTCACCACAGAATCACAGAAAGGCCTGGGTGGGGAGGGCCTTTAAAAGTCCAAAAAAAAAAAAAGAGCTGCCATGGGCAGAGTCACCTTCCCCTAGACCAGGTTGCTCAGAGCTCCATCCAGCCTTGCCTTGAACACTTCCAGGGGATGGAGCAGCCACAGCTTTTCTGGGCAATCTGTTCCAGTGCCTCAGCACCCTCACAGCAAAGAATTCCTTCCTTATATCCAATCTAACCCTACTTTCTGTCAGTTTTAAGCTGTTCCCCTTTGTCCTGTCATCACACATGCCCTCATAAATAGTACTGGGGAGGCTGAGGCTTGGAGGGAGACTCTCTGGATGTGCCTGTGCAGGGTTTGTGAAAGAAAACAGAGCTGCCAACATCCTGCACATCACACATGGCCCAGCTGGATGCTTTGGCAGTGCAAGGGTGGGGTTTCCACATGCCACAGTTGCATTTCCTGTGTGCAGTTCACAGAGATGCACATGGAGAGGAGGAGGTGTGATGGGACAAGCCCAAGAGCAGAGGCTCTCTCTGCTGTGGCTGTACCCAGGGCTGACACATCAGCTCCTTGTGACATCTTGTCAGTTTTGGTGTCTAGCTCTGCACCCACCCTCCAGTTCCTTTATGCAAGAGGGCTGGGCCAAGACCATAAAACCCCATATGTCCAACATTAAACCCTCGAACTCGCTCATTCAGAAACACATTTTCAGTGTCACAAAGGGCGGGTAGGAAGCCAGCTCTCCATGACTTCCCACTAGAGCTGAGTGCCAAATTATGCTCTTTTTGACCTACAAAATAGATATCCTGCTCTTCCAAACCCCTGGATTTCCAAACTCAGCAGGCAGCACTGCTCCTCGATGAGGAGCTGTGGTTCAGCTCCACATTCCCCAGCACACATCTGCAAACACTTCCATATGGCACAGAGTGCCTGGAGCAGGGAGTCAACCCAGCTCCCCACCAAAACACATCCAAATTCTGAAAACAAATGTAAACCCAGGTCTACTTGTCTTTTAAAGGGCAGACTGAGCATTAACATATATATGGAATTTGGGATAAAAGAGAAAAAAATGCTTCCAATAGCTGGAATATAACTGATTGGAAAATTGCAATTATTTTGTGTGGAAGTTCAAAAGGAATTATTTTAATGTATGTGGACAAAAGAAGACGTATCTCACTCTGGAACTCTTTTCTAACAAGTTAGCAAAGACACAAAGAAAAGAACACCACCAACAAAATATTTTCTTCCATATTCTGTAATTAGCTTCTAATTCCTTTTAGCTTTGGAGGTTTGACTAAACTCAGTAATTTGGTAATCTAATGAAAACAAAATCCCAAAGTGAAAATCTTAAACAAAAACTGAATTTCACATGGAAAGTTAGTTCCTGCTTCCTTCTTTCTTTTCTGTCCAAGATTGAAAGATATGAACTAAAACTGAACATTTTTCAGAATTTCTTTCTCTCCTCTTGCTGGAGGCTGCAATAAATCAAGCAGACTTTCAATTTAATCTTTTCATTTTAACAACCTTTGTACATAATTAAATAACACACCCTCCAGGGACAAAAAGAGGGAACAGTCCCTCCGTTCTCCATCCCTTTCTGCCTTTTCTTCTCAGAGAAGCAGAACAAGACACCTTGTGCACCAGGGTACGACTGTGACCAGGGAAAAGTCTTTTTGCACACCTTGGAACATCAGCCCATCACTTTGCTCAGATGGGCTGGAGCACCATGGGACCACAGCAGCACAAATTCATCCCACAGCTCCCAGCACTGCACATCCCAGTTTCCTGCACCACCTGCAGTCATTCTCAAGCAACCAAAAAAAACCAAAAAACTGTTCAAGGCTTGTACTCAAGGAACCTGTACCCAGGAAAACTCTCCACATGGGCACAAATAACAAGGAAAACAAAGCCTTTTTTATCATCACCAGCAGATCTAATCTCACCAAGAGAAGAGGCAAAGTGGGTTCAGAAAGGTAGAAACTCAGAGGGGTGCAGAGGGCACCCTCTTATCTCCCCACCAGCCTCTCCTCCTGTCCCCAAGTAGGGTGAAGCTCCCCCAGCAAACATCACTCATTTCCCTACTTGGCCCTCAGCCAGAAGATTTTGCCTTCCAGTCATGTGAACTCTTCCATCTGAGACTCTTACAAGCTGAGCTTACATGAAGCTGTTTCCTGAAACAAACTGTTCCCATTCCCTCTCCACTCCACTATTCCTGCTAGAGCAAAGCCAAGCCCATTTAGTGATCAGCCAACAATAAAGAAAGGCCCAGAAAAATCTGATGCATCCTTTAAAAGCTAGGGAGACACAGTCTCCTATCAGGTTTGCTCAGTTTAACTACACTCTCCTCAAACATTACATCCCCTAATGTGTATTTAAACAGGTCTTAACCTCTTGGGCACATTTTCTAATGACCTTTGTTTTAACCCAGAGCATTCAGTGGTGCAAATGAGATGCTGTGAGCCATGTGTGAGTCATGAGTTCTGCTGAAGTGAGAACTTGATCACTGAGATTCCAATGAAAACCAGATCAGATCCTATATCTTTACTTCCAAAAGCCAGCCTGCCATTTTTACCATGGCTGGATACAAAAAACATAACATTACATCTCAGCATGCTGGGCATAGGAAAATCAGATCTAAAATTATTTATTTCACTCGGGACCAGGATACCACATTAAGCAGAAAGCTTTTCTGAAGGAAGGTGAACGGGCAGTGGAAGAGAAGTGTTGATGGTTGTTGCCAGATACAGCACATCAGGGGGCCTGAATTCTGAGGTGAAGAGTCACCATTAAATCCAGACATTGAGAGCATCATCCCTGCCTGCAGCACAAGGAGCAGCTCTGCCATGACAGCAGGGGAGAAAAGAGCCAGGAGAATGTGAGCTCAGAGAGTAAAGTAACACAAATCTGGTGGGACCTCACCTGGAATAACATGTGAACATCTGCTCGTTCTTTCCTTAAGATGAAGCATATTGGAAGGAATTACAGACACAGAGGGGTATAAAGAAAGTGAAAACTAGAAGAATGCAATCAAAAGACTACATAATATTTAAAAAAAAGTTCCTAAAAAAACCCCCAACACGTCTGCTAAAACAGTACTTTCCCAGGAATGGTTATTTCTCACGTTTTTATTATTTTTTGGGAAAAGAAAACCCCTGTCCTAGAGAATGACAGAGAAACTTTTGCTGAACTTTTCAATCAGAACTGAAGCCTGACTTTCTCAGTCCAAGCCAGGTCTCCAAGGCAGTGTCTAGGCAGATATTTCATTTTCATTTATTTTTTAAACATGCATTTAAGCCTGGGGTTTTCCAGGACTTGTTGACTAAGTCTCCTCAGTCTCATCAAGACAGCTGAGCCCTGCATTGGCCATGTGTCTCAAGGAGCCCACAGCCAGCCCATGGGAAGCCTCATCCTGGGATCTGGGAAAAAGGAACGGACCATTAGGCTGGGCTTAGACAATCCTGGGAGCAGTGGAACATAGGTCCTGCATTCCCATCAAACCCTCTGCTAAACTGTGCTCCAGGGTACAAATGTGGTGCCTCTAGGACAGAAACAGCCACGGTGACAAGTGCCTCAGTGTGGCAGAGAGGACCTGGGGACCTCCTGCTACTTGCACAGCCCTGGAGCCACCTTTGGCCAGCTGCTGCAAGGTTTGATCCACTCAAATGACAAAAGGATTGCTGGAGGTCACCCCCACCTTCACAGAGAGCCTCAGTTCAGCTCTTTCCACTGCAAACTGCCCTCCTTCCATGGTAATGCTCATTCCAATCAGGAGTACACAAAGCTTTCCTAACACAGAGCTTACACCCACTTCTTTAAAAAAAGCAAACACCTTTTTCCAGTTTAATATTTGGTCTCTGATCCACCTCTTCCCTGTATTTCGTCAATAAGAACATTTTGATGTGCAAGGAGCTGTCAGCCTAAGCTGGAAATGCTGAGACCTGAATTTTCTAGATTAAATGTCAACCAGATGTCTGTGCACTTCCCTCATGAGCCCTTCAAGAAGTTTCAGTTTGGTATTGTGTTTCATTATTAGGGAAAACCCAAGTTCATACCTTCAGCTGGAGCTGAAAGGGATTGAACGCCTCAGGGGAAGAGAGGGGGCAGAAGAAATGACAGGTACCTGAGCAATAGGAAATACTAATCCAAACTGCAATACACAATAACTGGTGTCCATCTTTTCTTTTTCTCTAATGTATTAGAAGCCTGAAATAAATCAGCTTCAATTCCAGAAACTATTTTTATATAATACTAACATTTTCCCTCAACCACTGAAGCAAGGGAAATGTGGAATGGGACATTGCCCTTCCCTTAATCCTTTCAGTCTCAGTGCCAGAGGTGGCACTGCTTCTGACAATGGAGAGCAGGAACCAGGGGAAAAACTGAAAGGAGATTTAATCATGAAAAGAGAAGAGACAAGGAAGCATTATTGGAGCTGGAACTGTCTCTAAAGCCCCTACCTGAGATGCAGGACTCCTCTCATTTCTTTGTGCAACTTTTCCAGAGAGAAACCTCAGTTCCTGCTATGTAAAATAGGATTTATAAGATTTTTTTTTTTGGTGTTTGCTGTATCTTGTATGGTCTTCACAGCCAGGGACTCACCCTTTCTATGCTTTTCACATGTACTGCAACAGGGCCTCAGGCTGAGATGGGAGCTCTAGGTGCCAATGTAGTCAATAAATAAGGTTATAAATAATGCAGTTATAGCATGTGGCTGAGAACTGGCTCTCATCCCAGAAATTCAGAGTGAACTTTCCTGGTTTTGTTGGTTTAGTTTGATTCTAGTTTCTTGGACAAAGTCACAATTTTTTAAACTGCATTTTCAGTATTACAGAAGAAATTAACAGGGAGACCTGGACAATGACCCTACAAAATGGGCCTCATGAACATCTCCAAGAGGCAGTTCATGGAGCAGGCAGGATCAACACCCCCTCCCAAGCCAGATTCTTCACTTACAGCTGCATCCAAATTCCAGAATCCACATTTTTTGGATCAAGCATATCTATAGAAAGAAAGGCATTAACACATGCACACACCCTGCTAGAGTTAAGCTTTGTGGTAAAGGCCGAATTCTTCTCCACACAGAACAAGCCCCAAAAGGTGCTGTTAGAGGTAAGACCCCAAAAAAATCCCCACCAGAGCAAACATTCTGCAAGAAGTGAACATCTCCACAGCCTCCCAATCCACCCTCCATGAGCACAGTGTGAGCTGTGCTGATCAGCTGAGAGTTGACTCCTAACCCAGGAAGGCACAGGTGAGAATTCCCATTGAATGTCATTCCCGAAAACAAGCAACAGTTCCCCAGGACTTGGCAAATGGCTTCCAGACTGCAACACAGTGGGACCACGATGAGAGCCTGACCTTGCATACTCCTGCACCAGGAGCCTGTGAAATAAATTGGGTGAAATCCTGGCTGTGGTGAAGTCAGTGGCAAAATTCCCATTGACTTCAGGCAGGTCCAGGGTTTCACCCATTACATTTTTGAGTGTCAGGGCAGCAACTGAGCACCAGATCTCATTCCAGCCTCCCAGACCTGTGTGGAGTCACTTGTCAAGGTTCAGTGCCGACCCCAGAGCACCAATCCACTAACCCCAGCAGGCTCACAAGATGCTGGTGAGCCAGGGGGAGGTGAGTAGGTTGGAGAACTCTCCATAAATGTGTCACCCAAAATGGAGCAGATGGAGAAATCTGATAACTTAGGGCAACTCCTGCATTACTTTTCTTGGTGGGGAGCAGAGGGGACACTGCTGAAGACTTTTGAAAACAAAAATCCTTCATCACTGCAAAGGCTGGGGGACATTGTCCTGTGTGAAGTCCCTTTTGACAACACAATGGCATCTGAAGAGAACAGACAGAAGAGATGTTCAGCACAAAGATATATTGAAGAGAATAACAAAAGGAAACGAAACCCAGGCAATCAATCCATCCACACTGTTAAAGAATAATCCCATGGTACTGTCTTTGCAAGAATCCAAAGATTGGAAAAGTGCTAAAGTCAGTTCATAATCCCATGGCAAAAACACACAGGTTATCCATGTCATTCTGAAGTCAATGAGGGCAATTTCAGTGCTACACTCAGAGCATTAGCTTTAATGTAATTGTTTACCATTCATTTAAAGCCAAAACACTTCCTAGGAGGTAAGATTCTCTAAGTCATACACATATTCACCACTGAAGAATGCTGGAAAATGTCTGCTTAGAACCACTTTCAGGTGACGGTCGTTCTCTGTGAAAAGTTGCTAATGGATCTGCTGAAGAGCAGCAGATGGAAAACACAGTTTGGGTTTGCAAACAAAGACACGGAAGAAAAGTAAACCAAGAGTATAATTTCCTCCCAGTCAAGCCAGCTCAGCAGCCAGCCATAGCACCAACAGAACAAATACTTTTGTCTTTATGATCCTATTCTAGGATTTGAAGTGGAAACCTAATGTTTGGTTCAGCTCTAACAAGAAAAGTATTGCCAGAGAATAAATAAAATACAGCATCTAAACTGCAAACCATATACCTCACAGTTCACATGCCTGAAGTGAAGAATATTAAACATCTCCCCAGCAAGTCTTCCTCATTCCTAAACATGAAAACTTAAAACCTACCAACTTCTTCGACAAGACAACAGCCAGCCTTGAATGAGCCATGACCTGGTCTGTCATGGAAGAATTCAGATTTTACTTCAAGAAAATAAATTCTTTCTAGTTACCAAAAATCACAGCTATTTAAAAAGCATCAACTGCATAACCACAGATGAATCTTCACTGCTAGATGCATACTTGAATGGAGATATGCTGCCTGATTCTGTTTACAAATAATTAAAAGCCCCACCTGTAAAATCTGCCTTGGTGAATTTACTCTGCTCAAATGGTTTTCTCCAAATCCAACTTCTTTTGTAGTGTCAAGGCCTGAAGTCAAAGAAGTTCTGCATGTTTACAATCAACAACTCCCAAGACCTTAAACAATATACAATCATCTTAGTCCAAACACATACACAGGCAAGAACATGCAGAATCAGAGTTCATCTTGCAAGGTGGGAGATGCTAGAATGCTAATAGATATGACCAGAAAAGACATTCCAGTGTGTTAAAATTATTCCTGAACACTGGAACGATCCTGTGCTCTCCAGAGCTATAAGTAGTTAACACTGGAGGGAAGGATGGTTGTTGAACTGAACCAGTAACAGCACTCTTAGACCCAGGAAAAGTGATGGTGAGAAACACATCACAGTCCCCTCCACTCCTAAGGTGGATTCTCCCCAGGGGTGATGGTGTTAGAAGCACCCTATGTGTGTCAATCTTTCTCCTGAGCTTCTTGCATAAAAACAACAAACAACCCACAAAACCCCAACACAAGTCTCAAAATATACATATCCATCCTGTCCCAAGACAGGATAAAAGCATCCAGCTCAGTGGTAACAACACAGGAAATGCAGGAGTGAGGCTGGATGCAGCTTCCGCTACATATTTTGGCTCAGACAAGTCATGACACAAGCCTTGTGTGACCACAAGTCCCCCTGGGTTGCAAAATAATTTGGCACACAGCAATAAAAGTATGCATGCTTCAGAGTACCAGTTGAAAGAAAAAGATTTCCCTTGTGAAACTTCTTCCCCTTGGGTTAGCTGAGGGTGAGTTTGTCAGGAGGAGGGAGCAAAAGAGAGGAAAAACACTTGAAGAAGCAATAGTTGAGCTGTTTTCAAAACTGATTTTGTTTTTAAAGAGCAAAACAACTTCCGCAGGAGCATCCCTACAAATCACATTTTTTTCAGCCTCTAAAAGTTAATTTCAGAAGAGAGCTGTAACTCACAGCAGGTGGTGAGGACAACTGCTGTAATTGTGTCTGATGCACAGACAGCCCAAGCCCCCAGCCCTGTGTGAGCAGGGCCCAGGGTGATGCTGCAGAGCAAACCCAGGTAACACCTTAGCCCTCACCACCCCTAGCAGCCAGGGAAGCACCACTGTTTGCAGCTTGACAATGGAGAAATTAAACAGGATAAAGAACAGATTAACTGTGGTCCAAAATGGAGCTTGTAGCTGAAACAAGAGCAACACCCAGCCCCACTATTGCCCATCAAATCGTCTTCACCACAGAAGACAAACACTTTCTGGGTAGGGAAAAAACTCCGATTTCAGACGTGTGTCCACACAAAATCCATCTCTTTGCATTATTTGTGCACATACAGCAAAGCACGTTCCTCAGACAAACAACATATTTCTCCTATATTTAAGACACAGAAGTAGGCGTGTATTGAAATACAGGCCATGCCCAACTTCCTCCCAGCTGCTGAGGTAAAGCTCTTTCTGCAGACAACCCCATAGCCATGCAAGCTCCTTTTCACATCCCTAATCTGCCAGTGAAGCACCCCTTTCTCTAATTTGCACCTGCCAAGGGTGCTTCTCCCCCCTTTATCCTTCACAGTGCCTCAGAAGGGCACCCACAGCTCACCTGGCCCAGGGGCTGGCAGCACCCCATCTCCAGCACGGTACCACTGGGTCTGCTCCACATTCCAGGGCAGGAACAGAGTTCCAGGCTGCAAGAACGGCTGCAGAACTACTGCATGAGAGCTGTGAGGGGACAGCCCCAGCATTTCCTGCTCTGGGGCAATTAATTGCCTTAATGTGCATCACCTGGAGCAGCTAACGAGGCACAAGCCTCAGCTGCTGATTTCTCAAGTGCTCTGAGATAGCTGCTGAGTAACCCCCAAACTGGGCAGTTGGGGCATTTGCTCTGCTGGGTTGAACGCTGAGCATTTGTCCTGAGGGCACAGCAACACAACTGGTGGCCAAAGCTTTTCCTCCAGCCCGTGTGGTGTGCAGGGGAGTGCCCCGGGCTGTGCTCAGTGGGTGGATGCTCCTTGTTTAGTGTGTGCAGGTGTTTCTCAGGAGAGCAGAAAGGAGCCAGGGCACCACAGACCTGCCTCCCTCCCTGCCTGCTCTCCTAGGCATCCACCTGGATTTGGGGTTTGGAGCGGGCCTTGAATGTCTCGGAGGAACTCGTTTTTGAAATGCTGTTCTCATACAAATAAAAGAGTGAAAGTCTTCTAAAATGACCTCCCAATGATGTCTTTGGTTTTAGCTTTTATATTTTTTAGATCCTGTGCTGTTTTAGTGGGTAGATTTAGGTTTCATATTAAGTGCTACTGAGTTCTCTTCACAGAGTAGAGATAAAACAATTCCTTCTCTAGCCTGGGACCAAGGACAACTTTCAGGCCCAAGAACAAAAACAGTGAAGGGAGAAGAAAAAAAACAGGAGGATGGAGTTTCACAACCTGGAGCTGTAATTGGACAATTGATTCTGATATGCCAATGGACCAGAACTGATAAAAGTGTGGGACCTTGTGATCAGGTGTCCATTTTGTGACCATTTTGGGGCATTGTGGGCATGGTCTGGCTGGACTCTTGTGCTGGCCAGGTGTGCCCATTGAGGCCTTTTAATAAATCCCTGTTTTATCCTTTTGCTCTGACTAGTCTCTGTTCCGGGTCAGCCTCCAGAAGGCAACACCAACAAAGTACCAAAACATTAAAATAACAGACTTGGCTAGAAGTGCTAATTTTCAGAGAAAAAAAAAATGCCATCATGTTCTGTATTGGACCTAAGTTTATACTTTAACCACTTAACAAGTGTCAAATTTAGACCAGTTTGCTTGAAAAACACTGATAATTTTTTCCTTTGCATTTTTAGAAACAAAACTCCTTTTCCTCCTATTTTACTTACAGATCAACCCAAACAACATGGCAAAATATGTATATGTTAAAGCATACCCAGTGTAGCTCCACAACAAAATTCAGCACCTCCTGCTGAGCTCCAGGAATCTTGTAAGATGTTATTGTGCACCCACTGACCTGTCAAAATATAAAATGCCCTTAGAACCTCTAACACTGACTATCTGTGCAGTAGATCAGTATTTCTGGATATACTTTGGAAATACATCAGTATTTCTGAATATACTTTGTCTGTCTACTCTCTACTTGTTTGGAGCAGAGAGTAAGCAAAATGAGATGGTTTAGGCAGATGCTAACATGCCCTGAACCAGGTTTAAAGTCTTTGGACAGTAAAATACTCTTTATTTATAGTGTAGTGCTTCTTTCACAGTTCAGGCATAGTTCAGTCCCAGTCATATAAATAATACTCTGACTATTATAATAGAAAAAAACCAGTGTATAGACCTACTTATTACATCAACCAGATAAGCCCTTTAAGACCAGAGTAATTTATGAACTATGCTGGAACATTTATGGGCTAATTAGGCAGAGCTACAATGATAATGAATTTTTATGGACACTGAAAAAACCCTGCAGATGAGCAGCCTGGCAAAGCACAGAATGTCACACAGCTTTGAAGACCATTCATCCAGCACTAGTAAAATATGGCTCTGCGAGAGCCGGGGCTGTGCCAGCAGCTAAAGCAGCGCTGTAAACAACTCCTGCCCCCCAGACAGATGGGAGCTGGGAGCTCCTGCAGCCCATCCTCAGCCACTGGTCTTGCCTGGGAAATATGAGACATGAAAATATTACATTTCTTTGGATAGCAAATAGTTCCCACCAAAGCACAAAGGCACCAGCTCAGCACAGCAAGATCGAGGCGTTCCTAATTTTCACATCTTTCTAGAGCAAACTAGATCCTTCCTGAGATTAAAACCCACTGCTTCAACCCTGATTTTTTGGGGCTTGAAATTAGTCAAGAAAGGTAATTGTCTTTTCTCTCATCAGTGATGGTTTTGTCTGGCTTTGGAAAGGAAAGGAGTCCAGAAAAGCTGGTGGATTTTCAGGGACAACCTTCTCCAAACTCAAGAACAGTCCATGCCAACAATCTGAAAAACAACGGCAGCAGGGGCCTGCACGGAGGAACACAGAGCTCCTGACAAAACTGACCCATAAAAAGGAAGCATACAAGTGGTCCACGTAATTGCAGGTGACCAGGGATGCAGTGGGTGAGCAGACACTGGAGCAGGTTGCCCAGAGAGGTTACAGAGTCTCCACCCATGCAGGTATTGAAACCTTGAGAGGCCCTGAAACTGCTCCAACTGTCCCTCCTCAGAGCAGGGCAGGACAGGCTGGTGTCCAAGAGTGTGCTGTGCTCAGAGGGTGCTGAGCAGAGCTGTGTGTGAAGTGCCACCTCACTGTTGTGCCAAACACAGCTGAGTCAGAGCAGCTGGGGAAGTGCCTCCATCCCCTTCACGCCCAGAGCCCTCTCAGGAGGGTCAGCATTCATGGCTTGTTTTCTCCCAGCTGCAGACACACACAGGTGGGAATGCCCTGCCCTTTGCACAACCATCCCATGGTCAGACCTCTCAGCTGCATGTGGAGAGCTCTCCCACCAGGGCTCATGTATTTTGCAGTAAACAGTCTTGGCATGAAACAAACCAAAGCAAAATGAAACCCAAGCGAAATAATCCTGGGAATTGGGATGAGAAGCCAGGAGCCCTACCTGCCAGCTGGGTGCCCTGAATGATGTTACAGACCTTTTCTTCCCAGAGTATTCTCCTTCTTGGAGCTCTCTGAATCCCCAGTCTGAGCTGAACAGAGGCTCTTGACTGTGCCAGCCAAGCCTGTAACCCCAAGGCCATGCAATGCCACAAGCATAGACTTCTCAAAGGCTCATCTAAAAGGCTCTGCAATACATTTGTCAACTTTCTTGTAGTTGTATTTTCTGATCCTGTTTGCCTGCTTTGCCTTACAGCACATCTCAGCATGAAAGCAAACAGCTCAGAGATCCCTAATCCCCTCACTGCTGCTCCTATGTTGTTATCTCTGGGCAGAAGGTCTGGCTTTGCAGCCACACATTGCATGTCACACCTCAGTGTATTGATTTAGCAACAGCTTCCTCTGATTTATGGATGCAACTGGCATTAGAAGTGGTTGCTGTACAAAAAAATATGTGATAAAATGTGTCATAGTCAGTAGAAACTAATTTAAAGCCACTAAACCTGGCCTGTGAGTAGTCCTGTGCTTCTAAGTTAAGCACACTGGGGTTCACAGGTATTTAAACAGGGCTCAGCTCTGTGCTGCCCAGCCATTCTTAAAGGTGTTTGACCAGCTACAATTGTAAATTGAAGGTAAATATGGTTTTCATAAGCTCCTCAAATAATATTTTGTTACTCTCAGTAGGAGTTGATATCCACATCAACACAGACCTGAGAGTGTTTCCTCCAACTGAATGAGGAGACTTCAATCCTGAAATGAACTGGCTTAAAAAGCTCCAAGACTTGGTTCTGGGAAGGATCTTAGATGCCTTCTGAAAATCTCCCTCTGCCCAGTGAGGAAATGTGGCCTTCAGCCTTAGCAGCACTGAGCAGGGAATATCCAAATAGGTCTCTTTGGGACTTGGAATAGGTTTTCTTAAGGGAAAACACTCACTTTGACCTGAAATCTGAACTCTTTGGGACAGGAACTTTAGGCCTGCTAGTACATTTCTGTGCCTGCTGACACAGCTAATTAGAGATAGGCAAATCAGATGGGAGCCACCTCCTCCAGTGCAGACCTCTGCAGCTAAATTCACCCTCTAACCCAGCTTCATGGCCAACTAGAGATGCATTTATTTAGGGCTGATTCCTTTGTCCCATTTCAGGGTGAGCTCTGGGCTCAGAGCCCATTTCTCTGCTCTGGGAGTCCCAAGGGGGACTGGTTCCCATGTGGCTCTGAGCATCAGCCTCTGTAGGTGGATAAATTCAGGTGAGACAAATCCTCTCCCTCCTGAATGGATGTCATATCCCATTGGAATCATGTAGGGTTAGCCACCCCCGTGCTTTGGATATCCCTCCAGTTTCTGCTGCTGATTTATATAGTCATTAATACACATTAATTCATATACACATTAGTATATGACCCTTTTGTCTTTGTATGCGTCTGCTTGGGGTTTGGTTTATTGGGGCACCAAATAACATCACAATTTCTCATGGGAATACCTGAACAACTTGTAGATTCACACATAGAAGTGAGTGTATTAGAAGAGAATTCAACAAAAACCAGAAATCCAGTGAAACACATTGACAGTCAAAACACATTCTTGGAGATTCTCTATTTCCTTTAGGTTTCTGAAACACTGAACGCACAAATGGTTTTGACATTACTACTAGGACCTTTCATGCTTTGCCGTCTTTTATTTTTTCCCTACTTGAAAATGGAGAGACATTGGAAGTATTCTGATGTGTTTGGATCACCTTTCACATCTCATACAGTTTTCCAGTCAAAAAAGTGGGAAAACAGGAAAAAATTAAATGAAAAATAGGAGGCTGGAATTGCAGCTAAACCACGGCAATGCCACAACTGAATAAGGAAGCAAAAATTTGGTTTACAGAAACCAAAATATATAAATCTTTCAGTCTAGTACTTCAGTCTGCTTTAGGAAAAAGAAAAAAGGTTTTCCCATATTTCCTTCTCAATCTGACGGGAGATGAAAACCTGTGGCGTATAAATCCCTTCCTAAATTAGATATGCCCTCTGCAAAGTATGGAATCGTGGGCTATAAATGGCCTAGCATTAATTGCAGTAATTTCCCCATGGCTAAGATGGATGTTGCAGGGCCTTTTATTCCCTTAAATTCTCTTCATCCTTTCTTTAAGTAGCTAAAGTGTGAATGTCGCCTGACATTTCTGTTCCTTTGGGGAGCAGTTGCACCCCCTGACCCTTGGCTGTGTCTCCTAGAAGCTGCAGTCATTTTCAGTTAAGGGTAATTGGCAGCAGAATACACTTTATTCTGTATAGTGTTAAAAATGGGGGACTTTGTTTTGCCAACCTTCCTGAACTTCCTTTCAGTTCAATGAAGGAGTGCAACATTTGTATAAGAAAGAAATATTGTCTTAAATGGGAAATGTATTCCATGTGTGTTATAATTTATACTATGACAGATCTTTCTTAACGTACAATATTGTTATTCACCGGGTAGTAAGAAACTTTATCAACTTCTTTCTTTCTTTTGGGGAAAAAAAAGAATTCTTTGAGGCGACCATAATTTTTATTTGCGGAAATATGTGATAAATTTGAACAATAAATTTATATTAAACCTCCCATTTGTATTAGATTTCCTTCATAAATCTGGGTAAGATGTCAGATGAGCTGTTCATATATAAAATATTAGAACAAACATTGCCTGTCTAATTGAAAAATCTGTCTTCATCAAGGACCTGGAGCTGAGCTTAAGAATGAAAGATGGAGGCTTTATTTGATGCAGCTCTGCCCTGACTGTCATGAATGCTGTCTTTTTCCTTCCCTTCACCACCTCAACAGGAACAGCAAAGCTCTATTCCCCAGCTGGTCTTAAAGGCAGAAATACAAAGATCTGCAGAGAAAGGAATGGTCGCTGGTGTCTGCAGAGTGCTTTAAGGGACTTATGTTCGCCAGCGTTAATCCTCCTGCACTTAGAGGATGGGAGTTGCAATCCCTACTGGATTGGCTGGCCCCAGCTCAAAATGTACAGGCAATGTAATAATCTCCCAGGGTCACCCCATGGGGTCACTCCCGTTATCACCAGAGGATGTAACGACAACAGTGGGGAGAGATAAAGGTGAGAGCAAAAGGGGAAATGAAAAAGGAGCCTGGGAGGGTTTCGCAGACCAAGGCAAGAAAAAAGGAGGAAAGAAAGGGGCAAAAAGAGAGCATATGTGTATTTTCAGAACCACTGGGATTTCCCTGGCTGATTTAAAGCTCAGAGAGTGACTGTGAAATCCTGCCAACCCCACCAGCATGCCCCAATCCAGCTAGGCTTTCATGGGAGCCACTGCAAAGTCAGTCCCGGTTTGAAATGGAGACAGGGGACTCTGTGGCCCCCAGAGCAGGAGAGAGTGAGAGCTGGAGGGACTGGGAGGGGACCCAGAGAGAGCAACATCCCAGGGAGCCTGGCTGGAGGGTGGAGGGTACCTGCTGTGATCCCAGGGATATAGAGCTCGACCCTGTTGAGCTACAGAGATGTGCAGCAGGGGTGAGCACGACCTTCTAAGTTTGTTATTCCAGAAAAAAAAAAAGCCCAAATGCCTGGTAATTAACAATTCCAGGGTCTCTGAAGCTCTTTCAAAGTTCATTTGTAAGGATGTGTGTAAGACTTTTCTTTGCTGCCCTCAGGAATCACTGAGGTGAGGGAATGAGAAACAATGCTGGTTTGTAGAGAGCAGTCACCAAAGGAGATAAACCTCTACTTTTGTCAAGCTGGACCCTTCCCAGGGCCTCACAAACAGCTCAGGGAGGGTGGAGGCTGCAGTGCTATGGACAGAGAGGAGCTGCATCCAGATGTGGACTTGGCTGTCAGCAGACACATTTGTGCAATGCTTTGAGCTGGATCAGGTCAGAGATACGGCCCTGGCATCTCCTGCAGATGGGAGCAGCTGCTAGCTTGCTATCCAGAGCTCTGGAAACTGTGTTATGCTTTTATCCTTTTTATCCCATCAGGCACTTTCCCTACCACCTTGTTCAAGGCATTCAGCTCCTCCAAACCTGGGATTTCAGTATTTGGCAAATTACATTTCATTGTCTTTCAGCTGTGGCCCTGGTGCTCCTAGCACAGAGCCAAGTGTCTTTGCACTGGCCTCGGAGCTGCTTTGTGTCCAGCCCTAAGCACAGGCACAACTTGAGTAACAAGGAGGAAATTGGAGATGAGAAAGAACAAAGAACTGCCAAGGAGCCCTAACAAGATGGAATGTGCACGAGAAGAAAAATCCCAACATAAGTCACAGTCATGGGTCTATTCCCATAATGGACATTAAAGGTGGCGTAACATCAATATTAAGAAATAATCCTGTGGCCACTGAAAACTTTATCTTCTGTCTTTTGGAACGACATCCTGGACAAAAGGATTGAAGACATTTCTAGAAGTTCAAGCTCTACTCTCTAATTGTGACTGTTCAAGCACCTCACCAGTACTTTTGTGAAGAAGGGAAGTGGGTGAAGAGCACCTATTTTAGCATGACAAACTCTCCTTTAACTCAAGGATCTCCCAACCCGTACCACTCCTGGTAAAGAGAAGTGTGAGTACATCAGAAAGATAGGGAAAGGGAACTGATGACTTCAACCAATGTAAGAAAAACCAGAGACTAACAAATTTATCAAAAAAACTATCAGTTTGTCAAAAGAAAATAAACTACAATTCTGCTGCACTCAGAAATGAAACCAGTATCAGCCTCAGCCTTCAAAGTACTGGAGATCATGTGTTTCTTCTTGGTAGCTGGAAATTCATCTAAGGCTTAAGATGATCTCATTTGTCTCCTGCTGCAGATTTTTGGCCTTAATAATTTTTCATGTAGGCAGTACTGCCATAGTGGAATTACAGCCCAGCAATGCCTTTCACCTTTCAGAGAGAAACTAGGGAGGGATAGGATGACTTGCGATAGAAATATTTTTTGTTCAGCCAAAAAGATAAGGAAAGACATCCCATTAGCCGCAACACAAGTACTCAGTAAGAACCTAAGAAAACTGGAATGAATATTCTTCAGCTTCATAACAAATCTGCAAACTAAAATGTCTCATTTTCTGGTTTTGATGAAACACAGAAACCCTCCAAGGAAAGTAGAAACTTTCTGTGATTTGCTTACTTTGGCAGAAATTAAATAGTGCCTGATAATAATTTTTATGAACACTGCTTTTACCAGCCTTTGCTCTCACCATCCCTTTATTAAAATCTAGGGATGTCTCTTATTAAAAGACATGCAAAGGAATAAGCTGAAAGCAAATCACCTCTCTGTTTGCGTTAAGTGATAGTGGAGATGTAGAGGAGACGGCTTCCAACCAAAGTCAAAGGAAGACCCTGCCAATGTCACTGGGGACAACATTCAGCTGGCAGCAGGGAGTTCAGTCACAGAACCTCCTGCGATGCTACACCTCACGAGTATGAGCTTTTAACTAAGTTTCAAGAGTACCCTAATAAACTGGGAGCAGATGCCAGAAATGGCTACCAACCATGCTAGAAATGGCAACCAACCATCCTGCCTCCCAAAACTAAAGGATTCAGCATAGCACTGCTGCTCTTACACCTCAGCAAGTGGGTTTGTTCTCAGGTCTCACACGCCTTATGAACACACACTCGCAGAGGTAACAAGAGGGAGGCAGGAGGATAACGCCGGCTCTGGAGGTTCCTGACTCTGGGAGATCCAGTGGCTGATGGGAGCAGTGTTCACCCTGTGCAGTTTCCATTCGATGCTGTAATTCATGGAATGACCTGTCTATTAACCCTGCCCCACTCTTGCTGCACCAGCAAGCAATTCAGGTGGAGCTCAATAACCTCTGTCATTGTCCTGGCCTGCCATGAGGTTTCTCAGCTCAATGCCACACTTGAATGACACTCTGTCATTATGCTATATTTAGGTAATGAAAGGTGCAATTAGCTTTGTTCTGCTGCAAGCTGATCTGACCCTGTATGCATTATAAAAGGTAATAAAATAGGTGCCCAGATATAAAACCCTGAATAAGCATATTATTTGGTGTAATTTCATGAGCCAAAAACTGATGAAAGAACTGGGCTGAGGGAGCCTCAGCTGCTGCAGTGCCCAACCAGGCTCGCCGTGACAAGTCATGCAGAAAGCGCAGCCAAGGGATGTCGAGGCATCAACAGAGCCAACATTGAACCAGTCCCCTGCTGGTGCAGCTTTTCCATAATTGATGGCATTTTGCGATGATTGCTTTCCTATTACAGCACTGTATCTTATCTCCCCATTGTGAGGGGAGCAGCTTTATGTTATTGTCAGCAGCCCTCCAGAGCCAGCATTATCCTGGGCCCACGGCCTTTGTGGGGCTGTCGGCTTGTCATTAATTGTCCTGCCTGACCTTTGTCTGGGACTATGGCCATCTGCTTTATCGTACCCCATCAGCCCGCAGGAGGAATGAATGGAACTGATAATATAAAAGTCCTGGCAGGAGAAGTACTGGCCTAGAAGCTCTGGATGCCAAATGAATCAGTCCTTGGGACATCACACATTTTCTTAGCAAGAGTAATTCCACTTGGGGAAAGGAGTTTTGTGGTATTTGCAAAAAAATGCTGACATGTTAGATAGGGATGCTATCCATACCAGCAGGTCCTTGTTGATATACCAGGTGGGCGTCACCTCAGCTTTGGACTGTGCCTTAGCTTTCCAGGGAATGTCCTGAACACACTGCTTGTTTCCAAGACAGTAGAAAGCCATGCAATGGCTCATACTCTCCCACATCCAGGCCATGATCTTGGAGATGAGATACTACTCCATCTTCCCTTGAGTCCAGCTGCAGCAGGACCAAGGCTCCACAGTGAAATATGCCAGTGGAAAAATTCGTCTTCTGCTATACCAGAGGCTGACCTGGTATCTATCAATTGTTGGGAACGACTGAGAGGCTTGAGCTAGGACAGGAAGCCAAGAAAATGTGGGCACCTGAGCCACCAGCTCCTGGCAGGGAGGCTGGTACTGCCCATACATGGAGCTCTGGGACTTTGCAGTGCTTCATACACATTTGGAAGGGAATACAGCACTTGGGTGTGTGCCCATGTTATCCATTGTTCTCTCGGATGTGGCTGCTCCTGAGTGTCCTACAGACCATTCCCCACACATGGTGGGTGACTGGGAGTGCCTGGCCACAAAACACACCTTGGAGGAGCCGACTCCAGGGTGCTGGACAACATTTTCACATAGTGGACGTGATCAAAAGGCTGCTGGAGTCATGGGAAAGGTGCATCTCTCCCATGGACTACAGTGGGCTTTAAAGCAGGGCCTGTGATCAGCAGCCTATGAAGTCTTCTCAGCAAAGCCTCCCACAATAAAGATGTTTCATCTGATGCAGATGCTTGTAAAACATTTCTCAAGCAATTAAAAACAGGTAATGCTGAAATTGCGTGGGAATAGACAAAGGGAAACAGTTCTGTTTGCACTTTGCTAATGACCAGGACTATGGGTGTTTGCTTCATGCTGGGAAGAAGGAGTTCTCAGACATATTCCCTAGGTAAGGCAGGAGGTGATGGTGAATATGATCAAACAGCAAAGGCAAATATTCTCTCTGGTCTGGCTGGGACCACCAAGTGTCTTGTGCATACCTATCCCTTCATCTCACTTTACCACCACTTACTCTTCTTTCCCTCTGCTGGGTCTCTAACCCCTAATTTGTTTGCCATGTGTGAAGGAATAAATGTTTTCAATAGCTTGAATGTAGTTATCTTCTAAAAAAGGCACTGACTCTCAGGGACGCCTTTAGATCAGGACTAAAAATCTCCTATAGCAATGTTGGTAAGAGAGACATTAAAAAGAGCCCTTAAAAATTCACAGTATTCGCTCATTTTTACTTTTTTTCCCTTGTGTGTGGTATTCAATCAACTCTTCCAATTCTATTATTTCCCAATAGCACATTTTCTTTACCAGAATAAATGAAGTTTTCCCACCCTCATACCCAGTACCCACATTCTAGGATATAGGAAAAATCAATGAAGCAGCCAGGAGTATGAAGGCAGGTGTGGGCACACCAACGCAAATCCACCCTGGCAACCAGAGATTTCACACAGGAATTACAAGGCAGACAGCCCCGTGTTTCTTGTGAGGTCAAAACAGATTTCCCAACAATTCTCCTGGATCTCACATCTTCTGAATTAGTTCATCTGGAGCTTCTCTATCAAACCAAATCAACACACCAGCTACAAGCAACCATGCAGCTGATTTCCCCCCCCACACTTTTTTTTCTCCACAAAGAGCCAGACAAAGCCACAGCAAGATCCCCCATGTCAGCAAGCCCCAGCCTGCCATGGGCCCAGCTGGACACGGCCTCAGAGCAACCCACAGCAAACACCTCCCCAGACCCGCAGCGGGACACGGCAGCCGCCCACACTTTCACTCAGGAATGCCTCTGGTCTCTGGAGATGATGGATATTTTCTCCTGATGCTCCCTGTGGAAAAACAAACAAACACACACACACCTTCTGACAGCCCCGTAACCTGGCTACTACTGGGGGGCGGGAAGCCGCACCCTGCCAGGAGAAAATTACTCCTGTGTTCAGGCAGGCACAGAGAGCACCAGGTACCCTGCTCTGCCACAAACTTCCTCCCCAGCCTTGGGAAAGTCACTTAACTGCCACAATTTGGATATTAATGGGCGTGAGATGCATGAATATTTTTCCATTTGCTCTCGGTAAAGTCGGGGTACTGGCTGGGTTCTACCAGGAAGGAGGGTGAGAAAAAACCAATAAAGGTGGTAAGACAGTCACAGCCTGCTGGGATGGGGGCCACACACATTCCTGAAATACATTTCCTTGGGGTCAAGTTTCTCTCGAGATGGTATTTCGAAAGCTAAACATGAAGGGCTAATGAATTACTGCTCAGGATAAAGCCAGTCCTCAGCTATTCATAGTTTGGCTATGTCTCACAATATTTTTTATCAGGGCCAGCTCCTGTGCTTATTAAAAATCCCAATAATGTCCTGTTCCACTGGCTTTCTCTGGCCTTAGGTGATATTGCTCGCTGGATACAATGAAAATGTGACACTTGAAAATAAATGTGTTCTTTCCAAGGAAATCTGGCTCAGATGCCTGATAAATTCCACCATTCACTCAGCTGCTGGAATTTGAAGAATCCCTCCCCATCCTTCAGCTGGTATTTTCTTAAAAGTAACTATCAGGAATTATCAAACGTGGGGAATTCCCGAAGGCCCTAACATCCCAGCTGGATCAAAGTGTGGCTGCGATAAGATCAGTGACTGAGTACATCCCCATTCTGTGGAAGGTAGGTGGGTGGAAGGATAAATACAGTAGAGGCTGTGCCAGAAGCTAATGCAGAACAAACACTGAGCTACCCCAGATGCATTTTCATCTGGCTTTGTCTGTGACAGACCATCTTCCCACCTGCGGAGAGAGGAGCGCTTCAGGCGGATTTCAGCTGGCACCGGCTCACTTTTAGCACCTCAGCTCCCCTGCCCGGCCCAGATCCCTCTCCCAAGCAGAGCAGGGCACTTCCCGAGCCAGACCAGAGGGATGAGACTCTACTTATAGCCTAACACTGGAGAAGACAGCTTGTGCCTGAAGGAGATGTACTGAATATGAATCTCCACAGTTCCTGCACAGTTTACATTCCTTTAAACTTCCCACAAAGCTGAAGTCCCTTTAAAAGCCCTTTAAAAGATACCAGGTCTCTGATGGTTCCTTGCCAAAAGGTAGCCGAGAATCCACGTTTCATCTTAAATCAAGAGAGCTTTACTGATTCCAGGTTTCTGCAGATGTTGAGATCTGTTGGGGAAAAGTGCTTTTGGAACATAGGACTCCTGCTTCCCAATCAAGGCTGTTTGAGCAAACTTTGCAAACATAAATAGATGCATATGCACATTTATACATTCATCACAATTACAGGCAATACCTGTGGACAGAGGGGCTGGCACTGCCTGTTTAGTTTTCTTTTACTTTGAGTTTTTCCTAACACTAATCAGGGAAAATAAAAAATAATGAATTCTGCACCCTCCCTGGGTTTCCCTCTGTCAGACCCCCATCCCACCCACAAGGTACAGTGCTACTGTCTGCACACAGCAAAGAGCTGCAGAAGCTTTTCCTGTCCTTTAAGGTATTTAGCAGATGTACAAAAGACACATTTTTACCAATCTGATTTATAAGAAAATCAAAGTAAAGGGGAAATCCTAACAGCATAAGAGCAGCACTAAGTGGAAATATTACAACATAAGAGCAGGTGCTGTTTTGGTAACAGATGGCTGCTATCACAAGGTGTTTGGAGGGAAGACGCTGCACATTCTCAACAATTCAGTAGCATTTCTCTTTCCACCTTTTAAATATTTTGATATGGTCATTGGCTGGCAGTTGCCAGGTAGGAATTAAATCATGCTCTGTCATTTTTCTCATTTTTACTTCTCTAACTTGCTGTAATAGTTGTGATCTTGGTTGGTGTAGAATGAAAATGTCAGGGGAAGCATTTTTTTATTAGTGGCTTCTGGAGAAAATGTGCCAATAACTGTGCTACCATTATTTGCTTCACCAGTCTGAATTCACAAGAAGTGAGAGCTGAGGTCAGGACCAGGGATTGCTCACACCACCATCTGCTGGGAATGGAGATCTGTGTTAGGACTTTACCTATTTTAGCTTTTATGGTTATTTTACTACTTATTTTAATGCCAAAGTTTCCATTTTTCACATCCTTATTGCTTTCAGGTGCATCGGTTCATATAATACTAGCAGAGGATGCATTTTTTAAATGTTTTTCCAAGGACCTGGAAAAGAAATTCTTAAGATTTTCCTGCCCTGTGGTGTCGCTCACAGTGCAGGCTCTGTTAGTGCTGCTGTTAGGTTGCTAATGTGATGAATTAATGTTTTTTTCAAATGGGTTCAGCCACAGGCAGCATACACATCATCTCATAAATGTGACATGTGAAGAAAAAAATAGCAGCACATAACAATATTATCACACTGAAAGTTTGGGTGAAAATGCATTAAAAATTCCCTCTGATGGCAAAAGCATTCTGTTAGTTTTTGTCTTTCCAATCTGCACAGAAAACAAGGTGGCATGCCCTGTGCTCAAAGACAAATGTCATTTTTCTAAGATCTTTTATCTTCTGCAAAAGGCTTTTTGAGGAGGAATGTGTGAGGAAGTGCCAGTGATAGACAGGTAACTATTAAAGATGACAGAAGCAGGATGTGGTGCTAGAAAGTGTTTCAAAGAACCCAACCAGCAAAACTGAGTCTTACTGCTTTCAGCAAGATTTGCAAGTGCGTAGTAAAGTTATGTTTATACTCAAACAGTAGTAGGTTGAATCAGGATGGACTTAGGCGTATATTCAAGCTCCTTGATGAAGTTTCTTATTAGTGTGTTTCATTTTATACAACTGAAAGTGCCTGGGTGAGTTGCTGGGATGTTAATAGAGAGTGTCTTTGCTGACCAAGCTCAGACAGTGGGTGGAAAAAGTTGTGGAATGGTGTTAAAGAGCATTCCAGAGCAAAATTAGCCCTGCTTCACATTATATATATTTCAAAACATGGGCAAACTGTTAATAACAAGATGAGACATCAAGGCATGCATCAAGGATAACGAGTTAATCATTAAATTATTCCTGTCTGTTTACATTGTCAGACAAAGTAGCAGTCAAAACATTCAGAACGTTGCCTCAGCGCTAGAAAATCCACAGGGAAAATACCTTTTCGGCACTTAAAATAACAATTTTTGAGCTACTGAGTCATCAAAATTAGTTCTGCACTGTTAAACTTTAAAGGAATTCTGCAGATAAAGGAGTCCATGAAGTGACTCTGAGTCAATTGTGCGATGAAAACGATTTATGCTGGAAAACAAAAAGCCCCCCTCACTATTACTTTTGGGATTTTCTCATCTTCACCAACATCAAACACTGTTGTTCCTGCTCTCAACTGAAGGTATTTAACAGACTAACACGGTGAGAGTGATCTGCTTAACAACCCACTGATTTACGCAGAAGATTAGAGCTGTCTCCCCATCCCCAGCACAATACCACTCCGGAGAGGACAATGTTTTTCCTTCCCTTCACTGGGATCAGTGATTTCTCATTCGTGCCACAGGCTCCTCAGAAATGCTCAGAAATGATGAGGAAGGGGTTGACTTTCTTAAGATTCACCTGCTCATCTCAAAGAATGACACGGATGACAAGGCACCAACATTTCAGCTCTCTGTGGTTCAGCAGCTCTGCTTCAGGATTTTCAAAGATGTTTAAGGGCACTGCAGAATTGCTCTGGACAGCTGCAATTCCTCCCAATGTGACTGTTATGGAGTTAGGGAAAAAGGGAAGATGCATGTGAAAAGGAAGATACAGATCTAGAGTAATTTTCTGTGTTTATTTACAGAATGTCTGTACATAACTCCTACAGAGTTACTCCCACTTTAGATGAGGATAGTGTCCTCAGCCTGAAGATCTAAAATGTTTGGAGAAAACTATGAATTATTTTGATGCCAACTGTCATTTCTTCAGTGAGACATTCTTTTAATGAGTCCCTTAAGATATTCTCAGATGTCTGCTGCTTCACTCTAATGATGTGTAGTGGGCACTACTGTCTGTGTCTTCATCTGGTTCTGGTCACTGCTGGCTGCAAGCCATGAACTGATCTCCAGTCCTCTCCTTGTCCCACCATCCTGGAGAGCCACATGTCCCACTGCAACACCAGGGGCTGCAAACACACCCAAGCACAGCCCCCTTTCTTGGGAAACCGCTCAGGACAGCACTATAAATCTCTGTGACACAGATCCCCAGCCACTCGAATTCCTGCAGGTGGGACCGTTTGGAACCACGGCTGCTCCCGCAGCTGAGCTCCCCATCCCCTTGGCAGCCCCATGGGTGGTCAGCACGGAGCCGGCAGCACAAGCGTGTCCCGGCGTTCCTGAGCTCCCACGGCTCTTCCCCGGAGGCTTCTCCCCGCCCGGCTGCCTGGATGTGTGCCCCGGGGCCGTGTTGCTGCACGCAGGGTGGTGGTTCCCCCGTCCCCGCTGCAGAATGCGGAGATAACCGGGCCCGGCAGCCCCAGGCGGCCGCGCAGGTACGGAGCCCTCAGCCTGCAGTTCTTCAAGCAGCTTTGTGATTATCAGCAATTACCTAACTGGGTTGGGTATTTCCACTCCTGCCCCTCTCTGCTTTGGTCACAAGACGGTTAATTAGAGAGATGGAGAAGGTTTCATTATATCCTCATTGCCGCCTTTCACGGGGGAAGAATTGCAGAAATGCAACAAGCCCAATTTCCTCGCAGTCAAAGATTCATTTGAAAGCTGTCCAGTGAAAGTATATTTTTTCTGAATCTATAATACATTTGCAGCTGCTGGGATAGTGGAGGCTGTAAAATATCTATCAGACATAACAAATGAAGTGAAAATTCATTCAATGTTTTAAAAAATATTCTCAGGAGGATACAGTCCTTGTTGATACCACCTCTCTGGCAAATCTTTCATTATTATTGTTTCCTCAGCAAAAACATTTTCTACATTGATTGGTATGCTCAGTTCTTGGGTATTTCCACACACTAGTAGTGTTTGTTGTTTTATTTAAGAAAAGTGAGATTTTTGCATTGGGATGAAGAGTGATCTGTAGTTCTCTCAAAGCCATGCGAGTCAATATATACGCAGTGGGAAACCATTCAACCATTACTTTGGTAAATATACAAACAAAATGTGTGAAAGAATGAATGGAAAACAACTAGAATTGTACGAACGTTTTGCAAAGCTTGGAAATATTTTATAAGCACATTTTTGCTTTGTAGAAAGAGAAAATAAACACTGAAAGCTACCAGTTTTTAGACCTATTTTCTACTAAAGGTTAGTTTGAGCAGCTCTAAAACTGTCACAGAAGAGGACTTTAAACAAGATGGGGAAGATAATTACTGACCTTTGAATATCACGAACATTTACTCAAGTAAAGAATGATTCATGATGACTGCGTGAATCCATGCAGGGTACTTGGTTTGCAGCAACTTTCACCATGAGCATTTCCGTGAGCCCCACTGCTGAGCAAATTCACTGGACATTGTGCCACAGATCCCAACATTCCACAGACCACAGGGCATGCCGTGGCCTAGGGGAAGAGCTCTGGGATATGGACAACATTTTGGTGTGAAATATTATTAATCCCCAGAGTCCAGGAGCTGACTGCTATGGCAGCACATTGCTGAGGTCCAAATAGGAGGGTAAAGAATGGCATTTCATGCCACTAATACACCGCTGCATCCCTTGAACATTAGCAGAACAGGGAGTGAGCTTTGCAATCTGAAGGCAACAAGAGGCCCTAGAAAATTCAGTTTGATTTGATACTTACATCTTATTGAAATCTCTAATAAGGGAATGGGAAGAAACTTCATGGCCTGAAGAAGCACAGAGGAATGGGAGGCGGAAGCCACATATGGAACCAAGCAGGCAAACCAGCCTTTCCCACTTTCTCTTTCAGACCAATATATTCCTGTTTTTCTTTCTTCATTGCAGCATCACTGCCACCCTTTCTGTTAAGCTGCAGCTGAAAGAGCACTATTTTAGCAGAAATAATGTGAGTGGTGCCACTACTGTACTGCCACCAGTCACAGTTATGGCAGAATATCCTCAGATTCACCTGTGCTGAGCCTCATTGCTGCTCACACAGCAATTAATACTCATATGTTTAAGACAAACATACCTCTAAGTAATCTTGTGCATAACCCTAATTTCATATTTGTTTTGATGGTGTTTTGAGAATTTAAGCTTCATTTTCCTTCCTACCTGCTAGCACAGAAGAATGATACGTTTCCTACTGGCACACATTTGTTACTTTTTGTGCAGCTTTATGACAGTCAAGGCAGGAAAACCCCATGCCAAAAGGATCTGGGATCTGACTGGGTCTCACGGAGGGATGACAGGGCTATCCCTGGTTATCCACCTCTGAGACAGAAAAGATTTGCTCAGTGCAGTGCCTTCAGGGACACCTTGTTTGATCTCCATCTTTTGCACTGTTATGGGTAACTGATCAAAACTGCAATGTTTGCTTCCTAAGAGCACGCATCCTCTTGAGAGATGCTGTAAGATAGAGGTGGATTCCTAGGCTGGTACAAACAAGCTGTTGTTCCTTTTGAACTACTCTCATAATCCTACAGGACCTCCAAGAGAGATTGAAGTGTTCATTTCTTTTGCCCCTGAAGCAGCGAACACTGCTCACCACTGACTTCTGCAAATAGTCTTGGGTGATCAAACCCCGGCCTTCTGCAGTGCCTTTTTTACTTGATTGGGCCCATTTTGTGTTCCAAGGGGCACAGGAAGCGATGGCACCTTCAGTGGGAATGAAATGGCTGTTTCTGCAGGTCCTTGCTATTGATGAGATATGACCTGACAAGGCTGATCTCCAATTTCCGGCTCTGCTGAGAGCATCTCCAGCCCACCCTGGGGACAGGGACGGGGACAGTGCTCTGCTCTCCTCCCTCCACACCCCGTTCCACACGACCCATGTCCAGTGGCATGGGAATTACATGTTAGGAGTGGAAACACCACTGGAGCTGCCTCCCCACAGAAGTTATTTACTTGCTTCAAATGTCAGCTGGGCTATTTTCCTCCCCCCTGTCTCCCTCCTTCTCTCCTTCCCCTCCTCCTCCAAGATCCTCACCTAGCAAAGATGATGAAATGCCAAGAAGAAATGTCACTCCAGCAAGTAAGTTTGCTTTAGGGCATAAGTTGCACTTTGATAATGGTATTTGTTCTGTGGGTGGTCAAATTCCCCTCCACCTCCCCTTTTTGGTCCTAACCATTATCTCACGCAAAGATAAGGTTCATTAGTAGCTGCTCTGAGCTGTGGACACTGCAGAGCTCATGAAGAAGCATGTTCATCACTGATGGTGCTTATTAGTGATTGCTGCTTTCATACATGTTTTAGATTTATTTTGCTTCTTTGTCTAGGTGGAAGTCTTTAAAAAACGTTTAAAACTGGGCTCATTTTGAGGCACGCGTGTATGTGCAACCCTTGCATACACATAAGTGTACACATGTTGTTTATGAGTACAAGNAAAACTGGGCTCATTTTGAGGCACACGTACGTAAGTGTACACGTGTTGTTTATGAGTACAATTCAATCTAACTTTACTTTGTGCATGGCCTCACAGTTCTACTAAAAATTATAAATTTCTAAATCTGAAAACTAACCCTAATTCATTTATACAATTTATCCCAGGCTTGGTCTGAGATTCAGGACTACCTCTGTTTTGCAGCCTAAGAGACAGCATTGTCCTGCTGCTCTGGCAGCAGAAATAAATATTCCCGATCCTGTTGGTTAGGAGGAGGCTTCCTAATTCTAAAGCTTATGAAGATAACATCAAGAAAATGTAAAAATGCCTGGCATAATTTCTCTTAAAACTAATTCACACCTTAAAGCTTAACTCCTAAAACATTTAGTTGCTTTTTATGAGCATAATATATTTCAGGAGGAAGGAAAAAAAAGAGATCCTGGAATGTGTCCTGCATCTACTCCAAGAGGACTGCACAGCTTTTTATGCACTAGCAGAGTCAAATGACTGTAACTTTCTAAGTAGAGACAATATGAACAAGAAAATGAGTGAGAGGAGATAATATAAGGATATAAAATAAGGAGCAGTGCTGGGAAAGTAGGCTGGAAC
>VZTB01015198.1:866487-913251 GCA_013397245.1 Thryothorus ludovicianus | reverse complement strand
TTTTTTTTTTGTTTAGTGTGAATAATGACCTTACAACCTGAAAGGACTACTTTTCTATGGAACAGAAATCCAGGTAGTGCCATTTTTTACCCTACAATTATATTGCCATCACACATACAGTGAAAAGAATAATAAAACTCCACATCTACCTACAGGAAAATAATAAACACAATAGATACAAAGGGTAATATTATAAAACTATAATGACTACAAATGGTGAGTAAACAAAAGCTTTTGAATGCATGAAACCTTTGATTTTTCAGGGCATAAAATCTCGATTTGGCTGATTTAGGGATGGGTTTTTATGTGCCTGTTGCACACTCCCCAAAAATGGTTTCTTTTGACTGCAGTCAGAGGCAGCTCCTGACCAGCTGCATCCCTAGCTGTGCCACACAACCCCAGATCCCCAAGGGCACTGCAAAGAAATGAACGGAATCTCTAACTGCTGTCAGGTTTCCTCCCTCAAACTGCACTAATAAGCTCATCAATAATAATAAGAAAAACAATAATAATGGAAAAGTATTCAAATTTGAAAAATATCCAGATTTTTACTTTTGTTGTCATGGCCTTCACCACTAAGTTAAAGGACTCACTAATAGTGAGGTAAAATTTTATTCTCAGATTAATTTCATTTACTCTGCAAGACATAGTGGGTTGCAAGGGCAGACACGAGGACTCAATTTGGCTTTTGAGAGGCAGAAAATAGTAACCAGACTCTGGAAACTGCTGTTATCTCCACATCAATTTCCAGCCTGATTAGGGAGAAAAGTTTCATTTGGTGTCTGTGCTGATTCCCAACCCATGAGGTCATGCAGCACTGGCACCCAAACTCCATCCCCTTATCCTCTTAGCCTTTTACACAAGGAATGAGTCTTTGGGACTGGGAGCAGATTCAAGTTTGTATACCCATTTGTTCTTCAAAAAGTAAGATCTGTCATGGTAAACCTTCCATACTTTAGCAAAGCCTCTGAGAATCAGTATATGACTAGTGCATATATGCCTTCACATATGCAAACACAGCCTTGTTTATGATAGGCTTATCTAGCCAGGTTTTACACAGTCATGTTGAAAATCAGGGAATCAAGTGAAAAATGTCAGCTGGAATGTCCTTTGCCTTTTTGCATGCAAAAAGCTCTTTTTGCTTTACGGTCACAGAAAAGGGTATGAGTAGAGTGAGCATAGGAAAGTCTGCTTCAGTTGCTGCCATCACTGGGGACAAACTTATCTTTTTCTTCAAAAGAGCAACAGTTCTTTTCCTTTCATTCTTATTTTAACAACTCATAGTAATACTGCCCTATTTTATGCTGTAATCCATTCTCTAAAAACGGAATCTGAGATAATCAGCAATAAAGATGGCTTATTCTTGCTCTCTGAAAAATATCAGCTTCTCCCCATACCTACAGGCAGGAACCTTTTGGAGCAAGCTCACAGGAGAGACATGGTGCAAGTGCATCCAAAACAATGGGGCTCCTCCTTCCCTGATATCCAAGTTAGATGAGTTTATTTGGGATATCCTGGGATGCTCTGCAGATCTGAACATCCTGGCCCTTGTCCTCAGGTGTGAAGAAAAGAGAGACTGAGGAATTCATAGCTGATTCATGCCATGCATGAAATTATATATATATATATTATATATATAAAAAAATATATTTTAATAATATATATAAAAAACCCTTTTCCATAGAGGATCACAAAAGAAGATAGGAGAGCACAATCCATCCAGAGCTGTCACTGCAATCCAAGCTGCAGATCCTGACACATACTCCTGTCTTGTTAAAGTGCTCTAGTGTAAATGCTACAGATTTGGCAGTGGAAAGGTGCTGTGGGGCAAGCTCACATGGAAAAAAAGATAAAATGAGAGAAGATAATGACGCCAAACATGACTGCATGCAATTATAAGTCCATGGTGTCCAAGTCTTTCAAATGCAAGCATTGGTTACCTCCATTATTCCTCATGGTTAAAGGAAGCATTTATGTCATAGCAACTCTTGAAAAAATGAATGAGTTACTTGGGATTTTTTTGAGGCTACTGAGGATATTTGTTTGCCACAGTTATCATTCAATTGACCAGGATGTGAGGAACCTGCGCTGCCTTCCTGTGTTCCCAAGGCCCTGCTTTAGCCAGGGAGGGCACCTGTGGCCAGTCTGCTGGGGTTCAGGCTGAGCCAAGGGGGTTCACAGTGTGTGGATACAAAGCACAGCTTGCCCTGGGTAGCTGTGTTCAGGCAAGGAGGGCTCGGCCATTACAGCACAGTAAAGCGTTTCTACCCTAGACATGACCTCGGTCATCGCTATTATTTTTACTACCTAGATTTGCAGTGGTGTGGCAAAAGGGGGTGGGGGAAAAGAGTGGTAATCCCAGTTCAGCAGAACACTGGAGTTCCTCCAGTCCCCATAAGCCACGATTTCCCATAAGCCACTCAGATCCCCTTCAGGAAATCACGTTTGTGCTGTTTTACCACCCAGAAGCTGAAGTAAGCTCTCACAGGTTTAGATGCTGTTAAGTGCTGCCCAGGGAAACTTCTGGTCTAAGCTGGAAGGCCACAGATACCCCTTTATCCTTTGCAGCTATTGCATAGGTTGAGATTTTTGAAAGAAAAGGCTGCAGTCACATTGTCAGATGCAAGCACAGAAAATTTTTCTCCGAGTTCCTGCTATCACAGACTTTCCCATTGTCCATTCCACCTCATTTTGGCAACATGACTGCGCTGAAGTCCACCTGATGTGCAGGGACTATGAGCTCCTCAGGAGCACCCCTCCTACTGCATCCCTTTGAAGAACTGCTTGTGGGACAGTCCAGTCCTCCAGTAAGAAATATCCAAACATGAAGAGATTTATGGAAGCCCCTGAAGTGTTGTGCCTGTGTCACAGCCAATGGTCGGCTAGCTCTGAGTTAGAAATGTCACCTCAGGGTGACATGCAACCCTTTACAAGCAATCAGTTAAAAGTGTAGCTGTGTCCTGGAATGGAAACAGGAGGAAGGGAAAGGAAACTTTGGTCTCCTAACAGTGAAATGTGGTTGCAGTTCAAGGAAGGAGCTCACGGGCTGTGCTTTTGCAAAGCATTTTACAGGCTTTGGGGCCAGTTACAAACTCACCACTTCATGAACTCCCTCTTGGCCAGGGCCCAGAGCTGACACCAGCTGGGCACTTTTCATCCTTTATAAAGTAAATTACACTCCAGGAGGCTGTCACTCTTTGCACAAATGAGGAAAACCCAAGGTGAAGCCATACCACAAAATAATGTGCCAGGACAGAGATAGTCACTGAGGTAACCCTGCAGAGTTGCTGCTGCAGCATATGCAGCCACTGGGAGGAGGTGGCACACACTGGTGGGATATACTGGGAGTGCTGGGGGTGGGCCTGCTAAAGGTGCTGTACTTCCATTTAGCAAGCAGTGCTTACTTTTCAGGCCTTGGCTTGAGGAGAACCTCTGGTCCCCACTGTAAAGCAATTTGAGATGAAAGCTGTTTATCAGGTAACGGGTATGGTTATGAGGCACCAGTTTCAACAGTTTCCCAAGGTTTTTGTTTTTACTTTAATATCAAAAGAACAGCATGTTTTTACTTTAATATCAAAAGAACCCTCAGTGGTTAGCAGTGAGAGGAATAAGTCATATTTCCAAGGAGCTGCTAGGTGACAATTTCACCTGGACATGCGAGATCAGCTTTCACCAACTCCTGTCTTGAAAGGAAGAGTGCTCTTATGGAGAGAGCAGAGGTCAATACTCAGGATATCTGGTCTCAGCTCCATGACAAGAAGGTATGTGACCTTCAACATGAGTCTCAGCATCCCAGGGCTCAGCTCCTCCCTCTCAAGTGAGAACTAAAACATGCCTTTACCATTTTACTCTAATACCCTGTGAAAATGCTGTTGCATCCTATTACTCTTAAGGAGAGGTGAAAATTATGCTCTTGATTGCTGTTTTATGGAATGAGATATTCATTTACTCCTGAGTGGCCAGTGCAAAAGGGAAAGTGAGTTCAGTGCAATAAATGTGGTGAGGGACTGAATTTGAGCAGCGCTCTTTCCATGCTTTGTGGGCTGCCTGACCTTCAGCTGAAACCACAACATTTTTCATAGTCCAACCAATACTTTAGGAAAAAAAAAAATACAAGCAGCAGAAGGTAACAGTTAGATTTGCCAGGTATGAGATGATATAAAAGCAATGAAACTTTGAGGACACAGGAGAGCTTGTTGCCATCTCTGCTGGTAGCAGTAATAATGCCTTGCCTTTTGCAGGCACTGTCACAGCTGTCAGGGTTAGGCAGCCACTGTAACTTATCCTCGGTGCTGCAGCACTGCCACACAGCTCCACATAGGCCACTTTTGTTCATTGAGGACTCTTTCATGTAGACATACAGAAGAGTCTTTCTTTCAGTACAAAAGAAAGATGATGTGTCTGTGATGGTTAACGCTCAGGAGAACCCTGTGAGACAGAGGACTGGAATGGGCTGAGAAATCTGCAGGGCTTTGCTGAGTCCTGCAGAGGGACAGGGCTGCAGAGCTGAGCTGGACACCTCCTGTCTTTTGAGACTTCACTTCTGTTCCCTCAGGCTTTGCTATCAAAACCCCTTTGCTCTGCTACCTGACCAGAGAGGAGGTCCCCTTATACAGCTCATTACACATCAGAAGAGCCTCAGGCTTAGCCTCAACACTAGAAAGGATCCTATAAAATGGTTTTGTCCAGAAATGGACTTTCAGCCAAACCTGGCATATTTTCATCCAGACATACTTTCCTAGAAAATGGGTCAGCAGCCAGATAGAAAATTTGCCAATGGGAACAGTGATTTAGTATCATCAACAGAGGTGAAGACTACAGGGAAACTCAGAACAAGCAGGTGAATTGGAAGAAAAAATTCACTGATGACAAGTGTAGGTAATGCCTCCTACTAAGTACAATGGAAAATTTGCATTTGGCACACATGTTCCCAGTCACTGCCTGTGGCCAGGGAGAAATTAGTTTAAAGAGCTAAATTCTCCATACCTGGTACAGCGAGCCAAATAAATAAATAAAGTACTAAGAAGGAGAAGGATGTGATAGAAAACCAGACTGAACATATTATAGTAATGGGGTCTCTTTAATTTGAGCTAATGGCTGCCTTCAACTGGGTCATTGGTCTGTAGCAAATAACAGCTCTGCACAAAGCCAGCGGGTGTCAGATGTCTCTCTTTTTGTGTGTGAAAGGAGAAAGTCATTTATGTAGGGAGGTAGCTGGGAACAATAGGAGCCACCTCCCTGCCAAGGTCTGATCCTGAGACAAATCTTTGGTCTGAGGTGGAATAACTCAGCTGCTACTGAATGGATGTGAGCACGGCATGGCAAGGTCTAGGAGGGGGTGTGTGGCAGGGAAAGGAGTAAATGGTGAGTAGAGCAGCAGAGATCCCTGTGGATCAGAAAGGATTGGCAGGACAGACTCTTGCCAGCAACAAGACTTTCCACTGTTTGCTCCTGCTGTGTTTGGGGCTCAGCAGTCATGAGCATTCTTTGCAAATAAACAGGTTGTGTCATGGTGCATACCTGGTTTGTGTCATCCATTGCTCCTCCTAAAGGAAAACATCCTACAAGGCCTTAAATATTGATTTACCTCTGTCTCTCTCAGACCAAAGGGGAAGCTGTTCACTCTATTTGCCAACATACCCTTATTGCTGAGGAACAGCTGTAATGGGTGCAGAAGAGGGTGTGGAGAAGAAATGAAATGACAAACAGCAGAGAAGTTTCAGCAGAGAGTTGGAAAAGTATAGGTGTGATTCGTCTGCAAGCAGGGTGAGTAAGTGGGGATGCAACAGGAGCATTCCTCTAAAGAGTGGAAGGGGAAGGGGAGCATCTCATGCACAATTCATGTCCCTTAACACAAGGCAAAAGAAACCTCCAGCGAAACGGAGAGAAACGGAAAAAAAAATTAAAAAAAAAAAGCAATGCCTCCATATATAGCTACCTGGAAGATGGATTGCTGTAGAAAGCCACTGTGACCAAATACCTTGAGACCATCAAAACAGCACTCAAGAACTATAAGAATAAAGGCATGCAGGTGACCAGCTTGCTTCTAAGCAGACAGAAGTCCCTATATTTCCAGACATAAACAAAACAGTCTGACAGAAATAATACATAATTATCTGTAACTTTATTTTGTACTATCCTGAAAACACCTGGAACTGATCCATAGGTTAAAGAAGACACTGGGTAGAAGTACTGGACATTATAGATGGTAATGAAATATTATCTAGAATAAACTTTTGAACATGCAAACTAGGCTGTGACTTGCATTAGCATAGCAGAATGTCTCTGAACACAGGGAACTTAAGGTAAAGGGACAGGACAGCATTTCAGAGGCCTCTGAGCAAATACAGCCAGTCCTCTTGCATTTATGTACTCTGTTATTAAAACTTGGGGCTGATCCTGAAGAATTCCTGACTTCCCATGGTGTTTTCATTAGTTTCAAATACAAAGAGGATGGATGCTTGAGAGTGATACTTCTTAGCGTGAGTGAAAGTGGCAGAACCAGATTCAACACACAGAGAAGAAAATTATTGAGCCATGTTTAACTGCTCAGGACACCTCTTACAGATCGGGGTGTCTTTGATTTATTCTCCCACACCCACACGCCAGGCCTCCGGAATTGGAGAGCTGCTAACTGCACCTGAAAAACAGCAATTCCTATAAAGGTAGAAACTAAACTCATCTTGCTTTTTTTGTGCAAGGGAAGCATTAACAGGAAATCAGCCGAGTCAATACTTTAAAAACCTTGCCGTGATCAAAAGAAACACATCTGTGCACACATCTGTATGGGTAGGAATGGAGCCCCACAGACCACAGGAGGCCTGTGCTGGCAGTTCCAGCCATGAGGCCTTGTGGGTGCCCTCTCCTTGTCCAGACAGCACATGAAATCAGAGAGGTCTTGGCACCATCACATGCAGCTGTGTAACAGCTTTGCAGTGACAGACCCATGACAGCAGGACAGCATCCTTTCTTGTCCTTCTAATCCAAGCAGCAGAGTCCACTGCAAGGAGCAATGGTGGGAAGGGCAAGCTGCCTTTGGGTGACACTTCAGCATGGAGCAAAGCGTGCTCACCCTCACTGCAACCCTCTTGTTTAGCTACCTCAGACAGAGCCAGTCACTCCCCACAACCCCCAAAACACACGTGAGGATGAAGCCTTGGGTCTGGATGGTGGTGTCTCCCTCAGTGCAATGGGCTGGGAAAGGGTCTGTCCCTGGCAGGAGTGACTCCCCAGCAGGACCTGCTCTAAGGTAGGGCTGGCCCCCAGAGCAAACTGCCGACAAAGCCTCTTCCAGCAGGGAACTAATTTAGTCTCTTGTACAGTTGATGAATGAAGAATTTCCTCTTGGGACTAAATTACAGGCCTTGTCAGGGTTGCTCTTTCGTGATCTGTTATTTAGATGTAATTTTCCAACAGGGCTGGAACACATAGCCATGAGCTAGAATAGTATTTGCTGTGAACAGCTGCCACACACGGTCCTTCACTTCCCACACAATTTCCACCCTCCCCGGTACCCCACTCCTTCCCTCCCTCCTGACACACATGCAAGACCCACTAGGCACGACTCACACTGCATCTGTTAGATCCTCATTGAGGTCCTTAATTAAACCACAAGAATGGCATTTGCCCACCTTCCCTGTGCTCCTGTTGTACAAAGAGTCATGTCTTGTTTGAACACGCTTAAAAACAGACGAGAAGGCTTTTTTCAGACTCTGATGATTACAACCCTGTGTCAATCTTTTCCCCCTTTGGCTTGAAGATAGACTTGTGATCCTCCTTTGGCTTTTTGAACTGCTGGAAGCTGTGTAAACACACAGCATGTCAGTAAAGCTCTGCTGACCTAATGGCTGCTAAGTGCAAAGTGATTCCCTTCAAACTCCCAGATCCCAAACCTGTTCTGAGGTCATTAATGATAAGGTCTGAAAGCAAAGGCAGGAACATTCTAGTTGGCCATTACCTAATGAAGAAATGTCTGGGTAGGACTATTTGAAGGAATTTTCTAACAGCCTAGTAATTGTTTTGGACTTTAATCGCAGGATGCTCTCTCCATTTAGGAGGCTGTCTATTACAATGCGAGGTACTAAATCTGAATGCAAAGGGACCATGTTATAATAGACTCTTCTGAAAGTCTCTCTTCTAGATGTGCGGCATAAATCCACAGAGCATGGGAGGAATCCAAGACTTAGGACTCTGTTTCATCCACTTGCACACCCTCACGCCTTTCCTCCATGTGCTCAGAAGCAGCAAGCTGTCCAGCCTGCAGAACTGGAAGTCCTGTAGTGAGGAGCTGGGATCCATTTTGTGTCAGTGAGGATGACCGAGTAGCCTGAAATAATTTTCCAATGTAATGCTGGTGTGCAGCCTAAACAAATCAAGGAGCTGCCGACAGCAAATTATATAGTTTTAGAATAGCATAAAGGAGCTCGGAGAAGAAAAGGGCGAGGGATGAATTTGAACTCATTAACATGCAGGAGTAGACCAAGTATCTTATTTTACAGCCTTCCTGATGATTCCTGGCCCTTTGACACAGCCCAAACATAAGTCCCATGTGATCACCTTGGCACCTGCAGGCCGGCTGTGTGTGGGCCCACGAGCAAAGAGCCCCGAGCAGAAGCGCAAGGAGCTGCTGAGCAGAGCCCCCGTGGGGGACCCCGAGGCTTGCCGGGTGGCTGTGCCCTGGGCGAGGCGCGTTTCCGCGGGCAGCGGGTGCCGGTGCGCTCGGGCTCGGGGCCGCTCCCCGGGAGCGCGGCGGGCAGGCCGTACAGACAGCGCCATCTACTGACAGCGGCGGGCGCGGCCCCCGCGCTGCGGGAGCATCCCACACCGCGGCTTCTGGCGACACAAATGTCCCGGAGTGCGCTTACGGCCGCTCCCGAGCCTCAACAACACGCTGCTGGAGAGCACCGCAGTCCTGCTGCGAAGCTGCTCCTCTCCCTGCACATAAATCTCCTGCCAGCAGATCGGTATTTTCTTAGATCTGTCCATGATTTAAAAATACCTCCACAGCCCACGTGTTTGCCCTTGTAGAAATCTACCAGGCTGAGGTGCAGAGTACGGTCCTGTTTTCCTAAGGAACTGGACAAACCAAAAGGACAGACCTGTCTTCCAAAGGCCATCAGTCTGTGCCGACTGCAGTTGGCTTGTGAGCAGAACCCCGTGTGAGCAATTTTTATGGACACACAGGTGGATTTGCTCCATGCTTCTTGATGTATTAAATAATGAATGATTTAATCTAAGCTACAGTTTAGACTTCTGTGTTGTGCCCGATGACAGTGACTCTGTGTGCAGGATGTTTTTTTGTTTGGTACAGCACGATGGCAGAGGATTTAGTTCTGGGCCAGCTGTTCCGGCCACATTCATTTGTGTCCATCATGTGTTCCCACTGCCACAGCTTTGGATGCTCAGTTAAGTGATATACAAGCTTTCTAGCCATGGAAAATCTGCACTAAAGAGGCTTTTTATTTAAAAAACATTCTAAGAACACAAAATTAATTTGAAAGGTTTCTTCCACAGCTCCCCACGAGACAGCTCTGCCTTCTCTACAACCCACAAAATATACTCCACCAGTGAAGACCCAGAGATGAAGTCTGCATTTGTACCTCAAAAGGTCCCATGGTTTGTGTTTTGGGCATACTCTGTCCTATGTAAAACCAAGAGAAGCTCTCATGGAAGGCTCAGAGGACAGCTTGGCAGGTTTGTGTTGAGCCCTGGCACTCACAAAGCCCCAGTCATGCAGCTAGACTCCTTGTTTGGTAACAACACCTGCCTTTGCCCAGCCTCCTCCCCAAGAAATTTGTATTTCCAGAATTTCCTTGTTCCCAGGTCCTCAGGAGCACACCTGCTCACTGTGAGGGATGTCTGATTGCACTCCTTGAAATAAAATGCTCCAAGAAGTGGATGATGCTGGGTTCTGTAAATGCTGGCTCCTGTTGTGATCTTTGTACACAGGTGCCAAAACAGATGGTGCAGGGCTGCTCACCCTGGGAAGGGGAAGGAGCAGCTACAGATACTGACAAACCCAACCCTGAGGAAAAGAGAAGCCATTCTGTTTTTCACACAGTTTCTTTACCACCATCTCCCTCTCTCATCTTACTTTCTCACAGCTCCTCTCCAGCATGAAAGTCACTGTGAGGAGATGAGGAATAAGCATTTCGGAAGAACCTCAACCAGTGCTGGTGGATTGCCATTGCTTCTCCATCTCATGCCTGTGGCCTGAAGTTTCCAGTATCTGCTGGTGGTGGCCACAGCCAGGAAAGTCCATGTGCCCCCTGAATTCCAAGATAAAAAAAAAAAGCAACATAGAATTGTGAAATGAGTTGGAAAGGTCTCAAAGACCATCTGGATACAACTCCCCTGCCATGGGCAGGGGCATTTTCCACCATCCCAGGCTGCTCTAAGCCTATCCAACCTGGACCTGGACACTCCCAAGGATGGAGCAGCTGCAGCAATCTGTGCCTCACCACCCTCACAGGGAAGATTTTCTTCTTAATGTAAACCTACTCTCTGTGGGTTTGAAGTCATTGGCCCCTCTAAAAAGTCCCTCTCTTTTGCAGCCCCTTTAGGCACTGGAAGGCTGACCACTCCTCACAATGCCAGAAGCAATGCCAAGACTGAAATGTCCAGCAGGTATAATCCCTAAGCCAACTGATACAAGTGTTAGAGATCACTTGGTCACCAATGTGGGGGAATAAACCCCTGAGATTGTTTTCAATCCTCCTGGCAGAAAACAGTCTGGTCTCTCCCACCCCACAAAAAAAGGTATATTTTTGACAAAGGTGAGAATGTTCTCTGGATCTCTGTGGCACCTCTCCCCGCTGTCACCTCTGCATGCCTGGGAGAGAAGGAGTGACTGTCCCTCTTGGCACAGAGGCACTGAGGGATGCCTGAGCTCAGAGAATACCAGTGAGGAATTACTTGAGCCTTTACCTCCTCAGCCATGTCCCCACTTCTCAGGGCTCCACCACAAATTTCACAGAGTGGCTGGCGCTTCCCTGCATGACCCACAGGATGATCTACTTTTCCTCACACTTACTTTTTTCCCCTCTTAGTGAGATTTGAAGGTACTTGAGCAACTTGGAAACCAAAAGTCAATGAAAAACTTGCCCAAAGCCAGGGTTATTTTTGTGCAATTCCACCACATTTTGGGCAGTCTCTGAGCCGACTCACGCCTGCTAACATCCTTGGCAATCCTGCTCCCAGGGCTTGAGAGCAGCTTTGATTCTTTCCATTAATGATCTCTTCAGAGCTACACCCTCCAGCTACCACATCTCTTGCAGGCATAAACCCTGACATTCAGCATTTAGCACTGCTTTATTTATCGAGGGGGGTTGTTCTTGCTTTTCCCCCTCTCCCTCAGTTAACAAACCTCTGGTGAATTTATCTCCATTTTTATCTGCTGTAAACCCCTGGATCCTTGCTGCATTTCCCCAGCCAGCAGCTCTGCTATCAGTGCCAAATATTTCAAGCTGTCAGGACATTACTGAAGCGAAATTCCTTGAAGCCACTGACTGGTAGCCTAAAGGTGAAGCATTTAACTGTATTGCATTGGGGTTAACGACTCTGATGGCCCCTGCATTAGCCAGTTGCTGCTGGTGGCAGTGTAGGGACATCACAGAGTCCATCCTGGAGCAGCTCCACTTTCCAGCTCCTGCCCCTCACCATGTCTTGCCACCTCACTACAGATTCCTTAGGATTTTCCTGAAAATGTGATCAGTGCTGCATTTTTTCATACTTCTGAGTTTGTCCCTAGTAGGAGAAGGGGTGGGGTCAGATCTGTTTTTAGCATACTTTTCCTTTGGTTTTTAAAGTTTATTTAAACTGACTCACATTTAATTGTCCTAAGGTAAACAGATGAATCACCCTGGGGGGGATACACCTCCAAAGGTCAGGGTTCAAAAGCAAGTTTTTTTACTTTCTTTTCCTTGGGCTTAAATAAGGAAAACTGGGTTGGTTGGAAAATAAAACTATTTTATTTGGGAGTTCAGCAGACAGTGACTCAGATTTTTTAGTTTCCTGAACTTTTACTTTTATACAAGACCCTCGATAAACAGGTATTGGGCCCACACCTGTCATGGAAAGAGCAGCAGGAGTTCAGCACAGTGTGGTAACAGAAGCTCTCTTGTTCTGTCACTGGAATTAGCTGCTTGGCTACAGGGAGATTCTTGATAACTCCTAATATGAGCCCTTCAGACCGAGTGTGCTGCTGGGCCCCTTTTTTTCCCCTTTTGGGAAGAACATAATCAGCCAATGAGAAAATGTTATTAAAAACAAACAAACAAAAAAACCTACAAAAGAAAAAATAGAAGAAGAAAAGAGCCACAAGTCAAATTCTGCTTCTGGAAAATGTAGTGCCTTGAAATCCCTCGACAACTCGCTACTTGAATTTTTCTCTCTGATTAAAACCCATTTCCAGTAAAGGGTTGCTATTCCTGACCCTGCTTGTCTGTATGGGATGTGTCTCCTGCTCTGTGTTGATAGTGTTGGCTGTGGAGCTGCTGGCTGGTGTGGGGTGAGGTTGTCAGAAAACAGAGTGTACATTTGTATTTCCCAACATTTCCACTTTGATCTGGTTTTTGGGCTCGGAGCTATCTCAGGTCATGCTAACAGCACCTGTAGCCCTGCACAAAACACCTTGCTCAGCTGAGTTTTCCTGTTGATGCCTTCCCTCCTGTCAGTAATAGAGAGAAAAAAAACAGAGAAAGGCTTTGGAAACACAAGGCTGTAGAAGTCACACCACAGGAAGAGTGATGGAGAAAAGAGATATTTGCAGCTTTCCTTCACCAAGCCAGACAGCTTGAGGACCATCACATGATCTGGTGAGAGATTGCTAAGCAGAAAGGACAGATCAAGGATTTCTGAGTCCCCATCCGGCTCCAGGATGAGTGGCAAGACTCTTTGGCTCTGCTGCTAGATCATGAGTCCATCATTCCCTGGTAGAACAAGGGAGACCTGATTCCCTTTTGTTCTCCATCAAAAGAGAGTCCCCAAAGTTCCTCTGATTTTGGGAACTGAGGTGCATCACTCTGCCAGCATGGGCAGCCACTTGGATACAGCAGGGTTTTCCCACAAATTCCTCATTTGCAAGTGCTTTGAACTTCCCTGTCTGTAAAATGTGGAGAGTGACAACACTTCCACTAGATCCCTCTGAAATATTCAATTACCATGGTTATGCTTTGATTGAATTTATTTCTTCATGCAAAAATGTAAGGAAATAGTCATTTTTTTCCGCTGCATTTCTCTTGATAAATTTGAGGGTTCTGAAATTGGAAACAAAAGGGAGAAAATCCACATTTCTAAATAATCCAAAATATTAATTTTAATGGAAAGATTTTCATCAGAAATTTGTATAAGCAACAATGTATTTCACTATTTTCTTCCATTTTTTAAACGACCAGCTCTTTCCTCTGGCTTGCTAGAAATATTTAAATGTGAACTGATAGAGAAGAGACTTTGTGAAAAAGAACGAGGAGTAACCCAAAGAGCAACTCCTGACTCATTTTGGTGACACTTGGTGAATGAGAGATTAAAACAATGGTTGGAAGAGACGAGTTCTGCTTTTCATTACCATTTAGGTTGCAGTGTAACCTAATGGGTGATATTCCAGTACTCTGTAATCAACAGTTTTTCTCAATTTCACCTAAAAATTATATATAGAGCTTGAGGACTACCTCAATCAAACATTTATTTTGTCAGGTCTCTGAGCACCCACAAACACTGGATAAGTCCAGGAGACTGGACCTTTGGTGTGGTCCAATCTGACCATTCCTGTGCTCTTTTGTCCCTTTTTGCTCACCCTGAATGCCTGGAGCCCTTTTAACAGTCTGATCTCAGAAAAGATTACTTTTAAAATTAGTTTATAAATGCAGAGATTAGGAGTCCAGTTGAGTGGAGCAAGGTTTGAAAATATGGCCCCCAACCCCCCAGGGGTTCATTGTCCCTGGCTTTCAGAAATGCCAGGTTTGGGCAGCCCCAAGCACCTACAAGACAGGGACAGGGGTGGAATCTCTCAGCAATAGTTGCTTGGAACATTCCGCAGAGGCAAACAGTATTTAGTACTAAATCCATAACCCTTTCTCTGGCTGTTATGTGAAGCTCAGCTGCTGCTTCCCTGGCAAAAAAGCCCCAACCAGTTCCATATTTCATCCTCATGCCCTTTAGGGTTGCTCAAAGCAACCCCCAAAGCCACCATGTCTCACACCTGAAAGGAATCTCTTGGTTCCAGACCCACTAAACGTCCCCCACAAAATCTGTTCCTGTTTGTTTTGCACTTGTTTGCTGTCTCAAACCATCCTAACCAGAACCATGGGAGGCCCTGGCTTTCCTCACACAGAAAGCCTCAGTCTTCACAGGAACACCTTTTCCTTGTAATGCTGCCATTCCCAGCCTCTGGAGGAAGCGCAAGCCTATGGCCAAGTTCTCTCAACATTTTGGAAATCAAAGGCAACACTCAGCAACAAGGGGTCTGTTTGTATTTACACGGAAGTTCCCGCAGCCTCCATGGCCTTTTCCCTCTTGTTCTCACTCTTTTCTTTCCAGGGGTGGCTGTGTACTTGGGAACACTGAGCAGCTCTGTATATTTCTTTAGTTCTGCCTCTATTAGCAGCTTCCGTCCGCCCTTCCAGCCCTGAGCACGGGGACCTGGCAGCAAGGAGATCAAACAAACACAGCTGCTCCTGTGTCCCTCCGGCTCGCTGCTGCCCGAGCCCACGGCGGCCACGGCGCAGGTGGAAACGGATGGCTTTGGGGTCGAGGTGTAAATACCCATAATTTACCATGAATGACACTTAATACCTGTGACAGGGTCTGGGGGGAAACAGGTGGGGAAGACAAAGACGAACACTGGAAAAAATCCTCCTTACTCAAGCTGATCTCAAACCCATGGAAGCGCATGGAAAGAATCCCTCAGGGTAGTGATGGGCTTTGGACCAGGGTTCTGTGCAAAACCAATGGGAAAAGCTGCATATACAGGGTGGCAATTTTAGCAGCCTCCTCCTTGGCAGGGAGAGTTAAAGAAGAAAGCGTGGAGGAAATCAAAAAAGAAAGAAGAAGAAGAACAGCAAATCAAAACACAGCTGGGGGGGGAAGCAGAGGAATGGTAATTTATATCTTCATTTCAAAGATATTCATATGCTCTATTCTGACACACCTTGCAGAGAGCAACAAAGCAGCATGGGCTGACAGAAATAAATGTTATGGTGCTCGGTGCTCACATTCTGAGTTCTTCTTTTCTCATCTTTCTGGAGCGTTATTTCAGGTATTTCTTTCAATCTGACCCTTGAACTACTTGGAAGATTTACTGGGTGCCTCAAAGGCAGTCATTTTTGTAAATGTGATGCGTAGCATTAGCTATAGGAGAGTGTTCTAGTGATGTGCAAATAGGTCAAGGCCAAAAGGGAACCAATAAGGTAACCAAACAGGAATGCAAACTGAATGGAGTTCTTTATGGAAAGGTGAAGGGTTCATTTTTTTCCAGAATTATGAAATATTAAAAATCTTGTGTCAGAGCCCCCTTACTCAAAACCTTTTGATAAGCAGAGATGTTTTTGAAGCTACTCAGGCTTCAGTGCATTTGTCCTTGAACCTCTAAAAATGTTGGTCTTGGAAACTCACTTGTAAGTACAAACACAGGGTTGGAAAACATAACTTTACTGTAACACACGAAATCTACAGTAAACCTTGAATTTATGTTTGTGTGATATGGTTTCAGACTCACCAGTGTTGTCATATCTACCTGATTTTGGTGGGTGTTTTTGTGCTACTCTGTCCCTAACCTCCTGCCTTTCCACACTCCTATAGCACATATGGGGCAAATCCCCACCTGATGAAGGTTTACTCTCTGCTTTTGATACCTACTGAAAATCTAACCAAATCTCCTTAATGGAAATTGAACAGCAGCCATGGAGACCCACACTCACAGCTTTGCCTCAGCAATATCCCAGGCTGAGTTTACAATTTTTCTTTCCAACATGACTCATACCTGTGAATTTATTTCTCATTTTTCATGACCAGAGTGCCATGTTTTTCACTTAACAGTCAGGCAAATCCTTCCTGGAAGTTTGTGTTGATATTTTAAATCCCTTTGATTTCTTTCATTCTGACACTTAACAGTTAGAGTGATTCAATCAAGAAATAGAAGCAACACCCAGTGATCCAAACAACTCAAAATATACCACCAGCACCAGAGAGTCAAAAGAAACAAGAAGGGATACATGGAGTGAAACACATTTTCCCCCCTCTCATTTGAAATGATCCAATAATTTCAAGGTGATGCCAAAAAATAGGAAAATGAAAGTCTAGTCAGAAGCAGTTCTGAAACTAGAAGGCTGAATAATTTGACGAAGTATTTATAACCAGTCCTCTCTGCTGTACTGTTTTGCTTGTCCCTATGGAAAAACACCACAGGGAAAGCAAGTTAAAGCCATATCACACCCTCCTGTAACAGTTCCACTCTACAGATACCTGTCTCCAGTCATAAATGAAGACCGTTGTGTGTTCCAGCAAGTCCCACTCACTGAGAACTTCTAATTCCCATTAAAAAGCTAATTTCAGACATTTGTGGTTAAATGTGTTGCTTAACTGTGGTCAAGGTACATCTATTTAATTCCATTTCAATACTGAGTTTTTTTCTGCTAAGTAGGTCAGTGCTAGAGATGCCGAAGTCTTCCCTGGTTTGTGAAATATTCCCACCCATTTCTGGTGGACCCTGCAGCACGTGCACCTGGACTGTGGCTTGCAGTGAATGCACAGCCCGATGTGTGCAGAGCTAACCTGAGCAATGAGACCCTGGCTGTAACCTGGGTCTCACGTGCAACAAAAAATTCCTGTTGTAGCATTGCCAAAGGCTGACAGTCCCCACCTCCCTGCACCTGGAGCCGCTCTTCTTCATGGCCAGGGCTTGGATCCCACTGGAGAGGCAGCATTGGGCATCTGCCCCACTGAGAAGTTGCTCTTTAGAGAAACTCGCCTGGCCAGTGGCAGGGATGTGAAAAAAAGAGTTGCTGAGAGGCACCAACACTGCATTAACACTAAATAAAGAGCTGGAGATTTCTATGACCAGCCTTCTCATGGCTTTTAGTCATACCCTGAGCCAGGGAACAGAGACACCTACGATAATTAAAGCAAAAAAAGTCTTTTTGAACCTTAAAAGATTTGAGTTTGGTTGAACTGGAATTTAAGACAAAGATTCACATGAATTTTTATTTCCTCCAAGCCAGTTTATCCACCTTTCCTCTTCAGACAGGCTTAGATTTTAATCCTCAATACCTGTGAAGTTTTTTTATGCTAGTTTGTTTGTTTGTTTGTTTCCAATTAACTTTTAATTAATTTTTGGGTCTAAGCAGGATATTTATTTTTTTAAAATGCTGGGTGTAACCATTTATATAAACAAATTTGCTTCACTCGTTTTTCTCCTTTTGATGTTGATTTCCATTATTTTTAGCCCCATGTGGGATGGGAGACTTTCTATATGTCCTGGTAAGTCTGTATGAGAATAGGTACCAGTGACCTCAATTCCCATTTAACAACTTATTAATTGATTAGCCTGAAAAGCTTAGGCACAATTAGATCAAAATAGTTTATTTTAAACCAGATGAGAACATCTGTGGAACATGACCACTTTCATCTACCTGTGCCCATATTTTTCATTTAATTAGAAACTCCAAATCTTCAATGTTTCAGCTTAAATGGATCATAGTTGGAGAGTACATGGGTTTTGTGAGGTTTCACTAATCTTTGCCTTGTCATTTTTAATGAAACACTGTCATTTTCTACAGGAGAATCACAAAAAGAATTATCTAATTTTTCAACCGGCTGTGTTTTGTACACAACTTTCTAGCCCATCAAACACAGGCTAGAAATACAGAGGAAATACCCATGAGCTGTATGGTTTTTCTGGAGTATCTCCATTATCTTATGCTGGGAGTCTGAGCCATTGATCCTCTTAACTGCACTGCAAGTCACTGACTGCAGTAAGGAACAGATTTGTTAAGACAGAAAAAAAAAAAAAAGAAAATTAACTAGGTAGGTTGGTTGATTTCTTAAAATGCCCAGAAATTCAGTATCCCTGCATACACACTCTCCCTAGCTTTTATGCAAGCAAACGGTCAGAATGGTAAGGAATGAAAGCCAGGGGGAAAAAAATGGTCCTTTTTATGCATGATTTCAGGTTTTCTCCATTTCAAACTGCTGGAGGTGAGACAAAAGGTGCAGGAGGTGGTGTAAAAGCTTGATCTGAACTCAGAGCAGGCAGTAGAGCTGTGGGTGCACAGTGAAAAGGAAGCCTTAAGAGCCCTTCTGTCTCCTTACAGGGGTGTTAAAGAGCTGACATAACTCTCAGCCACCCTTTACTCTAGGAAAGCCAGGGAAAGAAGAAAGTCCCATGAGGTCTGCAGTAAAAGCTGGGGTGTGATCCTCTGCTGGGATGCAAAGCAAGAAGAAATCCATCCCTCTGTAACCTCCCAGCAAACTGCTCTGTGGGCCACCTCTAGCCCTCTGAGGAGGCCCTGCCTTAATGGCACAATTGAGACCCATTTATTTAGTGGATAAAATTGTACATGAGTTGTACAAAGTGATTGGAGATTTACACACACATGGAAGCCAGCAGAGATTAATTACTGCTTGGTCTGAACTTCATAACTTCAAGGCAGTACAGGAGCACTGAGTTTAATTATTTCTCTATTTACTCACTAGCTGGCTTTTTAATACCAATTAAGGACAAAAGGAAATTAAATGAAAAAAACATTAATATAAAAATATTGGAAATAGAGACACATACACTTTCAGCTACTTAGAGACCTCATTTCTGCCATAAGCAGTCCCAGGTCACAGCAGAGCTGACTTTAATTCAGACTGAGCATTTTCTTTTGCTGAAGGATGACTTGCCCTGCCTGCAAGTATTTGGTCTCCAAAGGTGAAGGGTGGCTGGCAGATTTGCCCAGCTCTGCTGTGATACAGATGACAAAGCCCTGACTCCAGGAAACAAAGCTTCAGTGAGTCAAATCAGAAGAGATGCTGAGGCCCTAAAATCTCTGCCTTTCTTTGAATGTTAAAGTGGTATGTGCATATCATTTCCCCAAAAGCACTGGCACAGTGCTCCTCTACCCACGGGAAGGAAGAAGGTTCCGTGTCTGTGCCACAGCTTCAGCTTTTACAAAAGCACTCAAACCCAGGCCTAGTCCTCCCACAGAAAGAAAATCAAAAGCCAAAACAGCAGGAGAGCTAAAACCAGCACATACAACATTGTTGTCGTCCAGATTTGTCAAGGTCCTTCATATCCAAGACCGAAACCAATATCTTTCCATCACTCACAGGCATGGGCCTCTGTTTGCCCCTCATTCTCTGCTGGCTGGGTTTGCAGGCACAGTGCTGCACCCAGGCAGGAAGTGCTGGGCTGGAACGTGTTAAGCACTCCATCATGGCCTGGTCCTACACACCAATACCCCTCCTTCCCTTCTAGAACACAAAAGGACAACACGCCGATCAAAGTGCAATTCATGTCTACTGCACAGCCCCTCAGGAGTGCTGAAGCAGATGTCTTCTGGGAGAGAGAACGACATCCACAGATTCCAAGTCCTCAAATCCCTAGGCTTTAAAAGGACAATAGTTCCGGCTTGCAGCGCTCTGGGAATTCAATAGTTGTGGTGAAGAAGGGAGGAGTGCAGTGTGCCTGTTTATTTGCTTTCTGGCTACTTGAATGGCTCTGCCATTTTCCCAAGGGTTGAAAGGACGATGCTATCATAAAGCCGACTGTGAAGGCATAAAAATTTCATATGCACTGGGGAATGAAAGATTTGCTTCCAAACATTGGGTGCATTTCCAAACTCTCCTCTCCTCCTGAGTGCGGTCAGGGAACCTCGTAAGAGTCGACTCCACTTTAAATGGACTGAATCCTGTTGGGCCACAAACGCCATGAGAAAAAAGTTTCTCATGCCACAATGAAGAATTTTTCCCATGTAGACAAGGCCTTAATTAATCTTTAAAGTGTTCCAGTTTTAATTTTAGGTCACAGTTGGGGCTGGTTCTTACCATGGCTCCTGTCCAGCAAAGCTCTTAAGCACATGCCTAATTCTAAGCATTTAAAGTAGCCTTGTTAACTCCTATGGGATTGCTCACATGCTCAAAACTATGCAGATGTTTAAACTTCTGCTGGACTGGGGCCTGCCCCCGAACTTGACTGTCCTCCTGGAGTCACAACAACAACAACAACACAGTGTAAGGGGAACGCTCCCGAACCGACCTTCAAAGTCCTGTCTGAAGCCGTACTGGAAGGGCCAGACAGCTGGCAGGCTTTGCAATAGTTTCTTCACCACAGTATAAATTACCTCTGATTTGCTTAATGACTGTTTGGAATCAGAATGTCTCAGCCCTGCTAATACAATGCCCCATGGGCAATAACCCTTTTTTCTTGAGAAGAGTCATAGGCAAAGCACATTTTCAGCAGAATAAACCACTTCACACAGTAGGTGAACTATGTGCTGTGTAAGTACCCTGGTCCCCATGAAGATCCCAAAGCAAATTGGTGCATGCTTTTAAGGAGTGTGGTTTATTTCTCAGCAAAAACCAACATTTCTTAATGAAGACGTATCAGCCAAAACATTGATTAACTGTGGCTTTTAACAGCTTATTCAAAGAGGTATGAATTTAATTAGCGCTCGTCAAAGTAAGAAGAATTAGCATTAAGCTGGTTTATAACTCAATTCTCCTGGCTGGAGGACAAAATGAAAGAAATAATTTTTAAAGGGAATGATTAGAAAGGTGATTAAGTGATACTGTCATGTTTGCTTGGGATTCAAATATAAATTTTGTTTTAAAACTCAGAAATATGGAAAAGGCAGCTGGAGAAATGCCGAAAGCCCTGATTTGTCATGTTGGCATTGCTGTAACCCCCACTGTCTGACCTGAGCTACATTGAAGAGGATTATGACCAGTTAATGTGAAGTTCAGATGGGATCCTCTTTGCCTAGAGGTCTGCCCAGTGATCTGCAAGAGATGCCAGATAGCTGATTTCAAAATCCACTTTTTCTCTGCACAAACCTTCTTCTCCCATTTCTGTAGCCTAAAAAAGTTGCCTGTCCCAACATTCCTGCCCTATGAAATATGAAACATCTACACTGGTAAGGATAGATCAAACCCAAAATCTAAATAAGGCTATTTTTCATTTAGTGTTCTTTCTTGAAACAGATTTGGAGTTTTTAGCTACTGAAGCTTTCTTAAAGCAAAAAACAGATTTTAAAGGGTGAGAACCTGGAGAGTTCTGACTAGGAGCCCTTTCCCATCCTGAAGTGCAATTCCTGAGGATCTTCTGAAGGGCTACCATCTTCATGGAAGATGACGGATATCAATGACTCTCATTTTAGAGAACACCATCCTGCCAGTTGCCCTCACTTCCAGCTAAGGCCCTAATACATGACAAGTTGCTGATCCACTTCCTTTCCTTCGCTTCTCTGAATGCCCCTCCAAAGGTATCTGCTCTTAAACTGTGAAGCGTCCTGATGTTCCTGGCACCTTCTTGGGGCTGCATGACACTGACAGAACTTTTCCTGATGTATCACAGTGTGTCCAAGATGTGCACACAATAAAATCCAAGTGTATGCATCTTGGGACTTGGAAACTTAACCTGGGAGGGTTTTCCTGATGGGAATAGTATTTGATCTTTATGTCTGTCCCTTTAGCCTTAGATCAACTTGGGAAAAAATGTTTCCAAAAGCAGTGGCAGAAATGCTGCTGAAGAGAGGCTCTAAACAAAAAAACAGTGCACTCAAACACAGGAGATTTTGGGGAGCAACAAGCAGAAAAGAGAAATACAGGGGAGTAGAGATGCTCCAAAACACTGCAGTTAAAATAGGACAGGATCTGGAGTCCAGGACTGCAGAGAGAAGAGGAAATACCTAAAGTATTTCTGGGAAAACAGCCACTGGAACCAAAGTGATTCCGCTTTCAGGGGCCTCCAGGGCTGGTGGAACACGCTCACACGGTGCTGAGCTAAACCTGGAGCTTTTCAGGACAGCTGATAGGCTGAACCCTGCAAAAAGGAACTGGAAGGTGTAACATTCTGAGAGGCAGGTCCTGGTTTTGAATGATTTATGGTTATTACTATATACACCTAATTGAGAGAACCATGTGACCCCAGATGAAGGAAAAGCCTCTGCAGATCTCCTTACCAGGACTAGAAAACCACCACTGCTATTTATTTAATCCTTCTCATCTCCAATGAAATACAAACACGGTGACTTCCAAGAACACATGTGATCAGTCTTGGAGGAACAATAAAGGTAACCAGTGTGATGGTTCATCAGGATTCACCAGATGGTTCTGATGTGGACTTGGCCCCTTTCAGCCTCTGCAGCCTCAGGCAGAGGACAGGGAAGCTGGGACCAAAAAGGCAAAGAGTTATGTTCTCTCCTCCCAGGAACACCAAGTAATGCAAAATGGCTTCAGTGAGCAAATCCCCAGCTGTGCATGGAAGAGCCCACATTGCGAAATGGGACACTGCGGAGCATCAGAGCAAAAGCTGAGGTAATGAAGGGATGTGGTGAAGCTCTGACACAAGAAGCTGCACAGCTGCACCAGTGCTTGAGCTAATTATCCCTAATTGGGGTAGGCATAGAGCCACAGTGTAGCGAGTTTGGAGTAAAGCAAATGGTCCTGTACAGGCCCACGAGGTGCCAGGTACCTCTGGTTGGTTTTGGGTCAAGTAAAATAGAGGAACCCTCTTTCAGCTGGTGCTGTGCAGCTTGGAGGTAATTGTATAGTGGAAGCTTGTCTCTCCTAAGTGGTCAGCAATCAAAAAAGAAGGGATGCATGTTAAAAACTCCAATCTGCAGCTGTGAACTACAGAACCTCAATTCTACCCCCATCTGGGACTCCTACTGTTTATTAGGTCATGTGGAAGCCCTTGCTGGAATTAGCCCCCTAATTCAACACTTGCCTGCTTTGCTCTGCTATTATCATAATACTGCTATTTTTATATTACTTATACTATCTGTAGATCAGGGAGCTATGCCCTTATACCCCCCAAGCAGCTGCTTCAAGCCATGACAGAATTTGCTGTTGCCTTCACAATGTTTGCTACCTCTTCCTCCTTCCAGGAGCAATGGAAATGCATCCCCTGCCTAACACCTTCTCCAGCCTCCTTCCAGCACTCTCACGTGTTAGTTTTCTCACTCTTTAGTCCTCCACCAGGAACAGAACTTGTCTTCTGGGAGCTTCCTGTTTATCTCAAACCAAGGGAGATACCAGAGCAGTAAATGGGTGTCCTGGATACATTTGCACAGTTTATCTCTTTCCACATGTAAATATTCATGAGGCAATTCCTAACCTCATGGAAGCTACTGATAAATATCCCCTTGCCTCACTGTGAGATCTGAAGATGTGGTGCTCTCCTGGCAGCTCCTCAGCCCAGGTATTTGAAGGCTAATCCATCCCCAAAGGGCCATGACCACAAGACAACACCCATAGCCAGAGGAATATTCTATAAGATCTTCAGCATTGGGTGTTATTGGCCGAGATGGTTGGAAGAGTGATTTATAACATGAAATACTGCATTTACCAGTTGCTTTAATGTATATGTATGTATATTTACATATATATATATTTACACACATATGTGTTTACATATATACACACTTATATATGGTATACAAAGTGATATTAGTTGGTTGAATCCACTTGACACTTTAATATTGCAATAAGGAGTCAACAATAATGTACCAAAACATGTAGCTAGTTAAGCAATTCCCATCATTAGTTTTCATAGAATGGGAATTTGTAATGTCAGTTTCAGGTGTTCTCCCACAGGAGGAAATATTTTCTGATTGTTGTGGGTTTCACTGGGTTTTTTGACTTCTGAAAAGTGGTCCATTTCAGCTGATTTTTAAAATTTTAATCAAGGATCCTATTAGCATGATGGCATGGTTTGGGTTTTGTGACAGAAAAGAATTACTGAGGTCAAAAAGTTTTTCTTTTCCATTTTACATAATTAATTTTCCTCTATTAAGAATGAAACATTTATATGAATAAATAATGCAGCCAGTATCTTTCAGATATTGTATTAAAACAGCATGATTAAATCCTAGGAGAAAATGCTTCACACCAACCACCAAAGGATGTGTGAAGCACATAGCAGAAGTAAGAAAAGCTTTGTGGCTTCTTCCTTTGCATGGATGTGGCTCTCCAGTGCAAACTAATTCTGTAGTTTTGGAGGAGGAATTTCCACTGCGATTCTCCATGGGAATCTTTATCTCCTCTGAGGATCTGCAGTCATGTTTGTTGGTGTTTTAGGGTGCAAAGGTGGGAATAAGAAAGGATTGCTGCAGAAGAACCCCAGAACCATTGATGGTATTATCATCCTGATGTCCTGATGGTCCAAGTCCTGGCCTTTCAATCTGAAAGGGGTTCTCCTCTGCACAAGCCTTATTAACCGTGTAGGCACCAAGCAGCCACACCAAATTACTTCAGCAGTCAGCTGCTGGGAGTCTGGGCTGGGCACAGGGGTAGTAGGGCTCAGCTGCCAAAAAGGTCTCAATTCCCAACTGTGCCATGCACCTGGGATTGCTGACAACGAGGAATGATGCTGTTCAGACACGAAGGATGAGTGTCTAAGACACTAAGGATAAACTGGAGGACGCTGCTGCTGGCCTAAGGGGAAGCTGCAGAGGAAAGCCCTGCAGTGGCATAAGGAGAGACAGGAGAGGCCCTAGAAGAACAAGAGATGCAGTAAATGACCCCCAGCCCCTGAGGGACCATTTGAATTGGATAAGCACATAGTTCTGTTCCAAAGAAGAAACAATCTATACCAGTTATCACCATGCTGGTAAAAGGTACAGTCACAGACAAGAAGGTTTATCCTTGTCCTGCTCACAGTTTGTGTCTGAAGGTAAGCCCATGTCCTAGCACCTGTACCATTGGTTTAGTCACCTTCTGTAACCAGATGATTATATCTACACTTCAGTTTTCCCAAAGCAACCATTTTTCCCAAGAGTTTCACTTTTGGGTATCTTATTTAAGGGGCCTGATTGTCACTCCACAATATTTGGCAATTCCTAACAGCTAAGATTTTTTTCCCTTGGGAAAATAGTCCCTTGAAGTTTCTCCCTTTCCTCTACGCTTCTGTCCTTCAATCCTGAGAGCCAGGAAGATGCCCAAGCCTTGGCATTTCCATCCTGGTGGTCTCCTGGGCATAGTCACAATGACCCTTCACAAGGGATGTGCTTACATGGTCACTTTTCTGTATGAGAGCAGACTTGGAGGAGGATCAGGGTGGGACCAGCTGCCAGACACGCACCACTCAGTGGGTTTTTCATGACACCAAACACTGAGCAGTAGAAAATTGATAAAACTCAAGCACCAGAATTATGAATCCCAAGACTGACACCTTCTACAACCACTCCCCCCTTCCCTGCTTTCATTTGCTTTATTTATTTTCATCAAGGGCTTCATAATGCATGAAAAACTCAAAAATATAATTGCAGTTAAATCATATGCAAGTAAAAACATATTTCAACTGGGTATAAGCAATCAGATTCCTGATCCAGGAGCCTTGTCCAATCTACTACAGAGGCAGTTTATTGCAGGATGGATAATATCACCTATTTGTTTTTGTCTAGCTGACATTTGCAAAGCAACCAAGAAGTTTCTGGCTAAATGAATGAGAAATCTTTAAGTCACCTCTTTATCTCCAAAAACTTTCCCTTAATAAATCTCAATAATAAGATTACTGTAGTCATTTAACTATGAATTTTCTGGGCAGCAGATTAACATCACACTGAAGTGCTGGTGTCCTTACCTGGGTTAGTACCTATCTCATATTGCTGCTCTAATATCAGCCCTATATAAATGTAGTGGCACTGCTGCTTCTTTATAAACACGTTTGTCAGGTTGCACAAACGTGCTGGCAACAGCTTTTATATCAATCCCTTTTATTATATTCAGTGAGGATCTATAAAAATGAATTAAAACCCTCTTTTTTCCTACCCTTAGGAAGACTCTTGCTTCCTATCATTTTGCCGTCAAGGTTATAATTAAAGACACTGGCTGCTGTGGCCTGTATACATAATTGCAATATATGATCAAGGATTGTAAGCACCAGGATAAATGCATTATCACGCTGTCTAATTATCGTGTTATCTGACTGACAGGAGGCTGTTTTATCTCTTTCTAGGGATGAAGGACATATCTGACAGACACCAGGACTTCGCTTTGATGTCAGATTTGTATACGCGGGAATCAAAGAGTCAAACCCTTTCCAAAATGGTTCCAATGTGGTTTAATCCCACCAGACAATCCCCTGCCTCGCTGCCAAAGCCTGCTTTGAAGTGGCACTGCACAGCGCATGCTGCTGGAGCTTATTCCCCAGAGCTGGAGTGCCCCACATGCCGAGCAGAAGGCCCGTGCCCCCCGTATCCCACAGCCACCCCCTCGTTCGCCAGATCACAGCGGGAGAGGGGATGTGGTGGGGCTGGAGAACGGGGGCTGAAGTGCCACCCCCCAGCTCATGCCTGGGGTGCGTGGCCAGCGCTTCCTGCTTTGGGCCCTGCTCATTGTCAGCGCTTCCCACAGGGACACAACCACCTGTGGTCATTGTGCCACTCCTGCCAGCACCCAAGCAAGGGCATGACCAGCATCTCTTCCACCACTGGGGCCCCGCTGAGAGCTTGCTAACAAGTAACCACAATCCCTGGCCGCACAGGAATAGAGAATTGCCATCCCTTCCCCCTTCCCACCCCTGCATGACCCGGCCATGCACCACCAAAGCATTTCTCCATCGCATTAGTGATAACAGACGGAGCTGTGAAATGTCAGAGCAGCACGGGAAGGCTGGGAATGGAGTAGGCTGGGAAGGGGCACCCATGGTGGCACAGGCAAGGCTGAAACAGGCTAAAAGGGAGGGAGGAGCACAGAAGTGTCAGCCTTAAAAGAATAGGAGCAAGTGTTCCCTCCTGCACATTCCCAGTGGGGCAAGAGCCAGCATCCCACCATTCCTGCCCCCTCCCCTGGGGAGCACATTACTGCTCAGGGCTGCTTATCTCCCCAGGACTGACTCCTGCTATACTTCAGGCTCTCAAGTGCCTCAAGTCCGTGCCACAGCACAAAGGTTAATTTTGACCCCTGTGCATGTTCATTATGACATAATCTCTAATTGCATGACCCATTTCTCTATAAGTGGGTTTTTCCTGGGCTAACTGATTGCCATTTCAGCCTGTTGAGCCCAAACCAACCCAGTATCCCTGCACAGAGGAAACAGTCTCAAAGACTGCTGCATCAACAAATCATTTCAGAAATGGTTTTCATCATTTGAGGAACTGCATAATTATGATAAGATAATTAAACAGATTTGTACTATATCCAGTTTTTTTCTTGAAAAAAAGATGCCAGGAGCCTGGAAATAGTTTTTAATCATTTTGTGATATAGGAATGAGTAGATAGTTAAGTCGCCAGGTTTTTGGGGGGTTTTATTTGGTTGATTTCATCCTCCTTAGCACATTCTTCACACACCCTTTGGCCATTTATCAATCATGGCACAGAAGGATGAATCTTGTGGAGTTCCAAAATATCCTAAGTCTGGAGCTCTTAACTTCACAAATTAAATATTTGTCCAGTATGGGGTTTATTTGTATACTTAAATTTCCAGGTTTTGAATAATAAAATGAAGTGACTTTCCTTGTGGCATCTCCAAGACCCCACCACTGCCACAATGCTAAAGCCTCCATCTTCCTGCACCAAACCCAGGCAGAGTGATCCTTTTCTAGAAGCAGGAGCATGGAACTGTTTCAGCACTGGGGACACCTTCTTGGATGGAGAAGATAAACCACCTCACACCCTCCTGGCAACCCTACAGGACAGATAGGATCTTTTTTCTGAGTTTCAGATCAGGTCTGTGCCTCTGAGGTCTTTAGTGCCTCTACTCCCCTGCTATTTTAAATAATGTTTTTCCTTTTAGCAATATGACTTCTAATCCCTGCCTATGTTTTTGGGTTTTTTTACATGGAGAGCTATCAGTATAATTTATTTTGCATTGCCATGCTTAGAGTGCCTCTAAGAATTGCCTTTCTCCAGGGATGTAGGCAAAAGATTATAATTTTTAACACTACCACAGCTGATTTCTGATTTCTTAATGACAAAGGTCCAGAGAAGTTTTGGGTGCCTAATTCAGACCATAAGCAGCAAAGCAGCCAAGCATCTTTATGGACCTGAGCCAGTGTTGTGATACAGCTGCAGCAGCAAAAAACAGACATGGAAAAGGTGAAGTCAAAGCAAAAATCCCTCATGGATCTGCCTACTGCAAGTGCTCTTAACTCAATACAGTATTTTTCCTGCCTTATGGATAAAATATAAATAACTCTAAAATCTCAATGCCATCAAAGTACAGCTTCCATTATTTTTAAATTGTACTTGTAAAACATGTTGGCCATGAGAAGCTCTAGTAAGGTTGCAAATGCTGTACTGGCCCTTGTAGTTTTAGCAAAAAAAGTACATTTTGACAAAATTATTACACTGTTTGAGTCTTCATGTAGCAATTTGTCTTTCAAAGTCCCATGGAAGGAAAAGGAGCAATAATCAACACACATAAATATATATACATATAAATGCATGCATATCCACATACTCATATGAAGAGGTTAATTACTTGATAAACTCAAATTGTCTTTTATTGTTGTATGATCTGCAAATGTGGTTGCTTTGTGCTGCCAGACACTTATTACTCCCTATTTATTTACAAGATCTTTGTTTACTGTGTGATAGGAATCTTTTGTCCATTCTGATTGCCAGCATTCTGGAAGTCCTGGCTGAAATGCAGCCATCAGAGATATTGATTTTAATTCCAATGAAAGGTGAGTACTTGTGACAGAATAACACTGAAGAACAAGTCCTTTAAGTAGCTCAGGACTGATGAACTTCCAAAAGCTTTGATGAAGGTTTTTATGGGAAATCACATCACTCAATGAACTGTTGAACACTGGAACAATTCAAGGGCAAACTTTCCAAATGTGGGGGAAACAACAACTACCAGCCACAGCTCATGTGAGAATTCATATACTCTTATTATACTGAGTATAATTCATATACTCTTAAAATACTATTTTACTCCATTAGGAGACCCTTTGCCTTCAGATCAACTATTTGCAGAATAAAATTCTACTTACTATGGGTAAGGTCAGAACCTCAAAAATCTCCTCACTGCTAGAGATGTCTCAAATTTTTTTAGACATTTTTCCTTCTTATCTCTAGAAACAGCTTTTCCATAGGAGCACTTTCCCTCTGTTGAAAGTTAGGCATAAATGTGTTTGGATTTTTTAACTACTAAAAAAGCAAGCACAAACTTAAATAAATCAGGTTCTAAGGAAGAAAAAAATGAAATTCCATGGAATACATCTAATAGAAAATAATTACTTTTTTGGACGGGAACTGCTTTATTCAGTCTATTCAGCCTTAGTGAGTGTGGAAATAACCACTTAAATCATTTTAGTCATGGGCTCAAGAATGTTATACTAAGCATCTGGACCCATTGCTAAGCAAGTACTAACAAGACACAGTTACCTAAATAAATCAACAGATGATCAGCTTCATCCTGAGCACTCCAAGCTTGTTGGGAGATTATTCAATTGGCATCAAAGACTACAGAAGTCTTTATTTATTTTGACTAAGGTTGAGTTTTTCTCTATTTTTTTTTTTTTTTTTTTTCTGGATGAGTTAAGCATCTCTGCACTGCTGAAAAAGTACCTTCTCTGCCTTCAGCCTTTATCTGACTCCAGCAGTGTGGAAAAGGAGGGCAGAAAACAAACATCTCAGTAACCAAGCAGAGTGATTGAAGGGTTTCTTTGTCAGAGGTATCCTAACTACTTATTTAAATCCCTTGAATAAGAGGGATTCATGAGTGACATCTAGAGGTAATTCCTTAAGATGACTGGGGCAACTGCTGGCTGAGGCTCAGGTACCTGCCCTGAGCACTGAGGACTCACTTGCCAGCACAGGCAGTGCTTGGACACACTGTGGAAGTTCAACTCAATGCAGCAGCACAGACTTGAACAAGAAGACCAGGCCAAAAAATTTTTAGAGGAGAATTATTTTTTGTAGAACTTCCCACCCAGTGTTTCAAAAGGAAAGTGTTGAGCTTGAATGAGTATTTTCCATCCGAGTCAAATATGAAACCACTTTTCCCTGCAGAGTACTTAAGTATCTCTTTCTTCATTCTGCTCTGCTGGACAGATCTCATCCCCCAAACTACCACGTTTCTTCTCTTTCCCACACCATTTATGAGCAAAACCTCATAAATAAAGAGTAGGAAGGAGGGTTGAAACACCTGGCTACAACCCAAAAAGGATGGTGAGATAGCATACAAGAAATTGTGGTGTATAAACAGGACTTCAATCTAGTCACAAATTCCCTCTTTTCATTTTGTTTCATGGAAAATGGGGATCAAAAATATTATGCCACCTCTAACTTGAAATTTCCAGGAACTTTTCCTTTAGAAGACCTCCAAGAGAGCTGGAGAGGGACATTTTACAATGACATCTAGTCATTGGACAAGAGAGAATGACTTTAAACTGAGAGAGGGCAGGTTTTGATCAGATAACAAGAAGAAATTATTTACTGTGAGCGTGGTAAGGCCCAGGCACAGGTTGCCCAGATAAGCTGTGGCTGCCCCATTCCTGGCAGTGCCCAAGGCCAGGTCAGGGCTTGGAGCAACCTGGTCTATGGGAGGCGTCCCTGCCCATGGTGGGGGTGGAACTAGATGGTCTTTAAGGTCCCTTCCAACACAAACCATTCTGTGATTTTCATCCTTCTGGCTTTTGGGATCCAAGTGGCGCAGGCAGAGTTTCAAAGCAACTTCCCTGCCTGGCTGCCTGTCCATGGAGAACCTGACCTCCTGCCACGAGGGCAAATGTGTCAAGCTGAGCTCCTCCAGGTGACGTTGCTGGGCTGTCCCTCAGAGGACTCAGAGCAGGCTGTTACAGAATGGAGCAGCCTGTCCTGGCAAAACATTGTGCCAACCTGTCTGGGGATCCATGCCCTTGGCTTCCCCATGTATATACACTCACGGTCTTACAGCTGTCCAGGAACAGGTTTTGGTCATATTAGGAAGGCTGACATGTCCTGATTTCCTGTCATCATTTAGGATGAGAAGAAATACCAGTGCAGAAGAACTTCATTCAGAATTTTTTTCTCATCTCTTGCAGCGAAAGGCAGGCTGTGAGCACACGTCCAGTCAAGGATTACTAGGTAATGCAATATAAAAAAATTGACCAGTCACTCTGCATGAGTTATGGCCATTTGGGACATCTCTAACTAGAAGGAGATAAGGAGGAAAGGTTCAAACTAAAAGAAACTACTACAAATTGAGGGATACTAATGAAATACTAATGAAACACTAAGGAACATCTTGCACAATGCCACAGACACAAGCTGCTCTGCGCAGGAGCAGAAAAGAGCCAAACAGATAATGGAGTCCCTGCTTCCAGAGCCATGGATACACTCTGGCATTACAGAATCGGCCGGGGTGTGCCTGATAGCTGGAATGCTCTGAAGAGCAGGTAGCTCCTCAGCAGTTAATCTTTCTTTTTCATCATCTGCATTCACCTGGCATGTTTGGACACATGCACCTGGTTTCTGTGCCATCAGGGAGCTCAGCCGTAGTTCACCTCTATCACATACCTGAAAAATGGTAGGTCTCTTCTTGTTTGCTCACTTTGGAAGGATTCAAGGTACCTAAAGAAAGCCTTTAATCTGTCATTTAAAATCTTATTGTGGTTTCATTCGTAAGGAATAATGTTATTTTCATAGTGTGCCAAAAGCACTGCTGGCAACAGTCAGGCAATTATTTATGTGGGTTATCAGTTCACAGAGCTGATTAAGTAACCTGAAATACGATGATAATGGCTTCCAGTAATGGCTCCATATCAAAAGGATAATAAATATTATTTGCTGCTCTTTCTTATAAGAAATGTGATGTATTTCAGTCCTGTTGAAACAAAGGCAAAACTCCTATTGTTCTTTGGAAGAGTCTCCCAATAGCTCCAATTTCACATTATGTCTACTTCAATATGCTCGTTTTGTTGCATAAAGTTATGAATGATAAATTGACTATTATAGATACATCTGGATAACTGATGTTAAATCCTAATCTGCTTTCAGAGCCCTGGAGTGACCTCTCCGTGGTAGTGACTCAGTTTTTATTTCACAGCAAGGTACAGAGAGCCAGCTGTATCCCTTTGCTTAGCATTACCCACATAACATCACACCCTAACTTGTAGACATATTTTAGAAAATATTCAAAAATTACTTCCTGCAGTATTTTACCAAAGGAAACTAGATCCAGATTTTCTTATGATGGGGTTTTGTGGACTGGAGTTGATAAATGAACTGGCCTTGCCACTAATAACATTTCTTATGATGATTTGTAGTTTTGTCCATCACAAATTGCTCTGACCTGCCTTAAACCCACCAAGCACCCAGTTATGAAATCTCTGTTCTCAGTGAGGGACACTCATCAGCAGAGGTTTTTCTTATTTCTTTAATTATAGCGTGAATAACACATATCCCATTCAGAATTAACCCTGATGGGCAGATTTGGATCACTTGTCAATGGCTCAGTTGTTGCAGTATTAGATCATGTTGAGTAATGAGGAAAAAAAAAGTACAAATCTGGTTTAATTTAGAGCTACAGGTATAAAGAAATATGTTTATTTTAGAACTTTCAAGAATGGTTTGCAAAGACACTTTGGATGTGAAACCTTTCTCAAAAATATCTAATCAACAAGAAAAGCAAGTATAGCATCTTCTGTGGGATAGGAAATCCATAGGGGAGAAACTGTTACAAAAGCAAGAGCTCCTCTACTCCAAGGAGAGTTCTGAGCTGCTGTCAGCTGCTTTGAATGAGAGCCTGGAGGCTGTATGAACATTTCAGCTCAGAACATAATATTTACAGATCAAAACAGAGTTAAGTAAAAAAAAAAGGGATGACTCTGTAAGTCCTGCATGAGATATTTGACCTTCAATTATGTTAAAGAATAAAATCTGAATGAAGTCACAGTATTGCAAAGCAGGTTTTTTTTTTATAATAAAAATACAATTTGCAGACACACATATATGTTGCCAGTACCTGTAGGCAACAGACTTTTTAGTTTTAGCCCAAAGATCTAGTCTGTACTTTTTAATGAGGAGGAATACTGTTCCCATTAAAGATGCCCCACCTATTAATAGTTATCCACACATCTGCCCTTCATATCAGTTTGGATTCTAGTTCTTGTCTCTTTGTGCTTAACTTCAGTTAGGGTCTGCTGAATTGGGGCTGATGATGTTTAAAGGAGGACATAGGGCTGCAATGTAAAACTGATTCACAGAACACAAAGCTGAAGGCAGTTACCTCTGAAACCACTGTACAAAGTAGTAACTCATATCAAAGAGCAAAACCTTGGTAATGATGATCTGTCTGACAATGTTTTAAATTAATGTCACTCTACTTTACAGGTCTAGTGCAAGGATATTAAAATTACTTCATCATTTTCTTTCAAATGCTTCTTTCCCTAACAGAAAGGATTTTATTTTTATTGAAAGCCTGTGATTTTTATTCAGCTTTCAAGAAGTGTTGAATGTTTCACATGAAGGTTCTTGGTGCATATTTTGCTAACCAATTCAACATTCAAATCAATGGAAAGCTGATTCAGAATTTAAACTTAAATGCAGTGCTGAACATGGGCTCAGGAGAATAAATGTTGGATATTTAACTACTAAAAATATTGATCATTCTTGCCTTACAGGGATTTCTTAGTTCAACATGTAGAAATTGAAAATACTCTAAGAAAGGGTTTAATGGACAAATATGAAAGTGCTACTGAAACAAGAAGGGCTCCTAGTTTTTCCTACTGGAAACTTGTAGAAATTAAAGATGCAGTTCACCTAGATAAGAAGTACAGTAGACATAAAAAAGCACACCAGTATATTTCTGCAATGATTTACACTCCTAAGATTGTACCTCCATTCATTCCAAATATGGATGGGCCAGAAGATCTCCAGGTTTGAAGTAACCAGCCCTCACCAGCCAAGCAAGGACAGGAGGGTTAGAGAAGAAGCCACATAACTGCTTGGCATGCTGTCAGGAGGAGACAGAGTCCAGCAGGCACTGTCCACCCTGGCACATCAAATCTACCCAAATGTAAAAAACACCTACAGCTCCACGCTCTGGGTTTGTACTGTATCCATAAAAACATAGCTCAAATCCCCTGCTTCTGGGGGGAGGCACATTGGTGCCACGCTGGAAAAAATAAAGTTGATGGTTATTTTTCAGAGAAACCTCCACTCTAGGCAATCACTCCATGTTTTATTATTTTGTTCAGTGCTTGTATTGGTGTTAGTGACTGCAATTTAATTGAAAGTGAAACACTTCTCACACCCTTTCCCCAAAGAGGGAATACAGACACTGAAGCCTTAAGTGAATGAAGGAGTGCAAAGATCTGCTTGAAGGAGTAACTTGAGGCATCCTGAAAAATCAGGCCAACATTCAGCTGCAGTCTCCATCTTCCTACTTCAGTACCTGGGGCTGTATTGGTTGGTTTATCACGTCAAGGATTGTTGTCAGAGTGTCACTGGGTTTTATGCACTCTGTCACAACCAGTCAATGCAGGATGACTGCAAAAGAGATTTGAAGCACCCTATCCCGTGAACCTTATGCTACAAAAGAGGTCACTTTGCACTTGAAAACCTTGACATAATCCACCAGGAAAATCCAGACCATAGTCCAGCATGTGGAGGAAAATATGGTGGATGCTGTCTGTGTTATCTACTTGTGTTTTAGGTTACATTGACCCTTGTTAGTACCACCACCGCTTGTGGGACATAACTGAATTTTATATGGGTGACCTACTCTGTGAGTATTGGGAAGCCAGAGGTGACTGAGAGAGGAGGCTCCATTTAGAGACCAGGTAACCAGGAGGGGAACAGACCTGGGGACTCCTTCCAGCTGCATTATGTCAGTGCAGCTCCACAGACACCTATCCACTCAGCTATTCCCAAGTGACACTTGCCCAAACAGTTTCTGACAGGGGATTTTGACCCTTTATCCTCCAGTTACCACTAGTTACATTTTGCCTAAACAAAAACATCAAGACACATGATCTGGGCTCCATGATGGCTGTCCACCCCAGCTTCTCCCATCTCCTTTCTTCACCAGTGTGTACCCACTCGACTCCCGATCTCATTTCCCTCCCTGTAATTCAGTGATTCATCTGTAGCCTCTGGGAAGGGCACCTGATTTCATTGCTTAACTGCTGTTAACAAGTTGCTGCACAAATCACCTGGCATTGCAGGATGAGGCTGCCAGCAGCTTTCTATTAGAGCTACAGGGAGCAGGTTTGCAATGCCAGCATTCTTATGAAAATCATATTTCATTTATGATGGGGTTATTTCAAGAGCATTGCAGTGCTAGAAGATGGCAAACCAACCAGCTTTGAAGAGAACCCTCAAAAAGACAGGTCCCATGCAATTGTTGGCTTCCTTGCTGAGTCTGTAGGCTGATGTGATTTCAATGTGTACATCATCTCCTGTGGCAGATTTTACTCCCCTGCCTGTAACACTTGGGAGCTCTTTCTCCCTCCCATGTCACTCCTGACTTTACCAGGTCTCATCTCATGTGTTCCCACATCTCTGTAACCCTCGGAGAAGAGGTAAAGAGATGAGGTGGCCCATTAGTGTGAAATACAGTGTCTGCCTTCCTCCCCTCCTTGTTCAGGGGTCTGTGAGTGACTGGACAGGGAAGAGGGTCTGGCTCTTCTGTAGCACATTCTACCTCACTCTCAGTAAACTTGTTTGAACTTAAATTAACTTTCCAAATCCTGCTTGTCTCAGTTCTAGAAGATACAGAAATTGCAGTGCCATGAAGGAAAGAATCATCATGTTTGCAAAGTCACTTAGGTGAGGAGGAATACCAACATGGCACACCTGGAGCAGCACAGGAGTGATGAATACCAAAGTACAAACCACCCCTCCAGTTCAGCCCCAAAGTGGGAATGACCAGCTCTGCCAGCCTATATGTAATTTATTGCTAGGAAAATAAGAGATTATCACAGATATCCCCTTTCATGATGAACAGACCTGTACTGGATTGTGGCATCCTATGTTTTATGTGAACAGGAGACTTGTCCTGATATAAATCACAGGGCACCAAAGCCAGCCAGCTGCAACTGCCCAGAAATAGCTGCACGCTGAAGGACAACTGCTTCAAAGACAGTCCTTATCAACCCGAAACACATTTACTTTGGGATCCTGCTTAGTTTTAATCACTCTGACAGGTTTGGCTTGTAAAATCATTCCTCCTGTTTATCTGTATATAAGTAAAATCCATGTGGACATTCACCCCCAAGGACCTAAAGCTGCAAATGCACATAAATAACTTCAGCTGCATGGCTGCTCTCCTTGAGTAAACAGCAGGGAGGAAGAAGAGGTACTTACAATATTGACATAAGAATGAAATTGTCCATGACTAACCTGAGGATGAAAATGAAGGAAGACTATTTAACTATCAGCTGAAGAAGGCAATGGAGCAACTTTCCAGCAGTTGAAAAGTCAGAAAGCTTTACATTAATGCTTGGTCATTAAATTCAAGGAGTTTTTGAGTTTTGAGCCTTGCCTGTCACCCCACAGAGCTGGAATCAGTGACCCACAAGGACTCCTTTGGCCCAGGGCTTGTACGTGACTGAAGTTACTCAGTGTAAATGTTTATAGGATGAGCTGGGAGCTTGCGTCAGCACAGCTGGCAAAATTCCATGGGTGCTTCATCCATTCCACTGAGCACCATAAACATGGAAGGATAACTTCCTGGTAAAAATGCACATACATACACTACAGGTAGATAAAAACTGATATTTTTTGTGTGACAGTTTAAAAACGCAAAAAAGTTGCTAGCTATATATATTTTAATGTATATTGTAAATGAGTTGTGTTTCTGCTGCAAATTATATATGTATTTATGCACACATGCTGATGAGAAAGCCAAGTAACTTTCACTGTACCCTGACATGAATTAGATTAATATTCTTGTTAAAGGAAACTGAAGGAATGTGTTGAACACTGATGATTTCTTCAGATGTCCACATGGTACTCAGGAACTTTTTAATGTATTAATAGCTGAGTATGATGTATAAGCACTGTGCCCCACAGCTTCCAACAAGGTTTATGCTCCAGGTCAGGAAGGATAAGGACTATCACACTATAAATCACCAAGAACAGGAATAGGATTTAGCCCTAATGCAGCTGAAGGTCTGGAGGTCCCACTCCTACATGGCTTGGGTTCCTTGATAGCGTTACCTGTTGCATATATCAAATTAACAATATTAAAAAGACAACATTAAAAGAAAACCTGAATGGACAAAAGTGAGCAACCAAAAATCAGAATATTCTCAGCCCAAGTCTGAACTGGCAATCTGAACAACAGTATTTATTACAGATATAAAGAACTTCACCCCCAATTCTGACTAACTTCATGGCGCTCAGATTTGCCCGCACTTTAGAGCCTGAGGAAAGGCTTCCTCTCCCTAAAGACATGAGAAAGCACCCTTTGGTGAAATAATATGGAAAAGATACTTTGGATCTTGCTGAAACCTTGCTGAGTAAAGAGTTGGTTTCTATCAGGACATTAGAGCTTTGAAACCATGAAACCTTTAGATATAATGCAATGAATTTATAGCTAATTTTGCCATAACATAAAAGCTGCACTTATAACTAAAGGAATTGAGTAACAGAGTAAATTTTTTTAATGCTAATAATTGACTTCTAAGAGAACAAGATCAGTACTTCCATAAAAGAGAGTAAGACACCCTGGCTCTGTAGTTACTCATCATCAGTCATAACAGCTCTAAATGGATATTAAACACTCTCACAAAACAACTTTCCATTCTCCCTGTCTTTGTGTCAAGATAACGCCAACTCACTGTCAAGGAGAATCAAACTCAAAATCTTTTAGGGCTGATGATTAAGGATAGAGGGGGATTTCCCCAACTTTGCTATTTCTAAATGCAAAGATCAATTCACTTGTTTATTTGCATTTTCATCTGATCTTTTAATCAGTGGCAATGCTAATGATACAACTATGAGAGCCTGCAAGCGAGAGATCCATTTACCAGACCTCTTTCTGACTTAGGCTGGAGAGTTCCTTAGAAAAAAATACTAAGTTTGTTACTGTAAAATAACTAGCTTGGAGAGAGGCCTCTTGGCCTGGGTGTTTCCTGTAGAACAATTCTGACTCCTGCTGTGGGAGGAACTCCTGCTTGTCCTGCCCCAAGGGGGAAAGACACTGCCAGGGAATTACAGCAATCAACCTCCAGGTCCCTGTCAAGCTCCAACCATCCCAATGAGTTATTAGTCCCTTAGGCCTCAAGAGACCTCAGGGAGACTGAAAAGCTCCGCTCCTTCTGCAGATGACCCAACCCACAACCGCAAAGATCAGGCAGAGGAGCAGCCTTTGCCAAAGCTGGGCTTGGAAACTGTGGGGGACCAGTGAGGCCATGGGATGGGTGGTTCAGGAGGCTCCCCTGCCCTACCTGGAGGCGAATGGCCCCTGCCCAAGTGCTCGCAGAGCCACGTGGAACCCCAGGCTGCGTCTCCCCAGCTGCCAAGGCTCCAGCAGCGCTCCCAGCCACTTGGACTGCCCAGTGGTTGGCAGGCTGTGGGACAAGCTGCCACGCCAGCTGCAGCTGGAGCACAGTGGGGTGTACCAGGGAGTCCTGGCAGAAGGCTGGGCTGAGCCAAGCTGCTCCTGCACACACATGTGGGCACTCGAGGGAGAACAGCTTGGGCTGTACCACAGTGCAGGCAGGGCAGGGGATGGGCTGGAGTCCACAGACTCTGGGCAGTCCCCATGAAGGTCCAGCTGAACAGGGCTTTGTGCATCCTTGTGCTTCACAAGAGCTGCTCTGGTAGCACAGGGGGCTGGCAGAGCTCATGGAACTGCTGGGAGCCCCTAGGAAGGCAGGCTGGGCCTCAGCAGCTGCTGCTGCATAGGCACAGAACAGAAGTGGAACAAGTTTCATGATCAGAACTCCCATCTGAGCTGAAATCTGCCCACTGGATGAAGGCAATTAAAAAAAGAAAAAAAAGAGGAGGAAATACCTGTGCAGTTTTCATTGTGGGGGAGCAAGTGAGCCCAACTACCATGTCACATTCACAGATGTGCAGTTGGGTCTGAGCAGAAAAACACTGTCTCCATCTTCAGAACTAGCACCTGCTGTCCTCTACTCTGTGCCTAGGCAGTGATTTACCCCTTGACAGCCATCCCAGGCCACTTCTGTACCATGCTTTTCATGGTGCTCCGACAACAACAGTGCATTACATTTTGTACAAGTAAAGGCTGTTTCACATTTTTCATTTTCTCTACTCTTCATAAAGTATGCATTCAGGTGCTTCACACTGTAACCCATTGCTGAAGACAAAAACTGTTAATTTGAAGTTGACCCTTTACCCGAGCAAATCTCTACCATGCCCATATCACACATGGTGGCAGCAAGATCAGAATTAATACTTGGAAAATAAAGGCAACATCACACTGAACACCAGCAAATTAAATCCCTCTGCACACATTTACGCAGACAGACACACAAGAAAGGCTACCAGGCAGGTAGCACATCAGTATCCGTGTTGCCATTCAGCCTCTATGTGAGCAGGATTTTTTCCATTCTCCCAAGAATCTGTAAACTTTCCCAACCAGTTCTAAATGAAGAAGAAGTAGCACATATAACAACTGAGGAAGGAAAGTCTGAGCAAAACTGTCTGTAACCACTTAAGATTCAAATACGCCAGAAGTTCCTAAGTCATCTGATCCTAATTTCTGAAGAATTTAAATAGGACTTGTGCTATGCTATATGCCAGAAACTATAAATACAATGCATTCTCTTATCAATCTCTTCTCCTGCTTTAGGCAGCTTGATAGCATTAGTCCAATATCTGCATTATCCCTCCTTCCTTCCCTGAACAGGGCGCAAGGAACCTGTGAGAGTTCCCTGCTGATTTATGTCCAAAGCCGGAGGTGAAACTGCTGGATTAGAAGATTTCACTGCACGGGAACTAGAAGCCAGCCCACACAGGCTCTACAGGAAGAAATTATAGAAAAAGGCAAACACAAGAGAAAACTTAGAGCAGGGATAAATTAGCAAATGGCAAAGTTCACCGGGAGGGAAGGCTTGCGTGCTAGGCTGTGTGTTTACAGCGCTCGCTCCGGTGCACACACAGCTCCATCCATGTGCTCCTGCCGAGAGAGCAGCTGGGACTCCCCGCTCACACTGCCAGCACTAGGCTGAAGACAGGAATTTCAGATAATGTAGCAAGGACAGAGCATCCAGAGCTATAAAAGCACTCAGAACAGTCTGCTGGGCAAAACAGAGCTGGAGATTTGTCTTTAGCCAAAGTCACATAGTTCGGAATTGTAATACGGAAATGTGCTACAGATTTTCTTTTTCAGCTGAAATCTAAAAGTCCATTGATGTATTAAATTTAAATATTCCTCTTCCTACCAGTCTGAACTCGAGAGTGCTTTGTCTCCTGTGGTAGGTGTCACATGAATCAGCTGGGCTCAGACAAGCCAGTGAATCACACAAGCAGGAAAGAATAAGTTGATCAGATTTTCAAGTTGCCTTAAGACACTAAGACACTTAAGACTTAAAAGACCTAAATATCTACTGCTAAAAACAGTTCAGTGTTCACAGGATTAAGAATGAATTGCTTTTTAGTCACACCAACAACAAAACATATTTTTATTTTAGGAATGTCGATATTTCATCCCTGTTTCAAGAAGAGAATTTCTGCTAAAAAAAGGAACAGAATTCCAGTTCCACTCAAATTTTGTCTGTGACAGGCATATTAAATGGAAAGACTTAATTTTTATCTTCTCAAATAGAATTTTCAAAATTCAACCTAAGCAGTGGTTGCATTATCCAGCAATTACACAGATGAAATAAAATAAGATGCAATGAAGCGTCTTATAATGACATTATAAGAAAATCAGAAGAAAATATTTATAGCTGTAGGAAGCTATAGCTATGCTATTTTTGGGCTAGAACAGATATGAGGGCTTTGGTTGTTGAACCAAAACACAGTATTTTTTTCAATTAGAGAAAATGTTAAAATAAATTAATATTCATAGTCTCAACTCTTCCTTAGTTTCCTTTGTGATTACTTAACCCTTCTGAAAACCACTTAAAGTCTTAAGTAATTTTTCATATAAAAGTAATTTCAAATAATCACATTACATGTCATCTTTTGGTTATATTGAAGCAAAACAATGTGTTTTTACCTGCAGGAAAGACTGACATCTGAAAAAAAATTCACTTTGTCAGATATAAATTAAAAAAACCCCACAACTACTGTTATAAATATTTTGGCACTCTTTCAGTAACTGCTGTGGCAGGAGGAACAGCTAACACGAAAACCTAGTTCACAAGACATCCAGTCCAAGCTGTACTGATCAGATATTTTTTAATCCATCTCAGTTAAACATCAAAATCAAAGAGGTCAAGATTTACCAAATCCATTAATCTACCTCCTCTTGAAACTTATCCCTTCATCATTTATCTATTTAAGACAACTGGCACTTTCTCTAGACTCCATTGTACTTAAGATGTTGGTATTCATGAGAACACCTCAAAAATGCTGTTTCTTTAATGAGTATTTTCTCTTCATTTACTGTAAATTCTCATCAATCCCTTTCTTTTTCATTTACTTAAAGGCAAAACTTAAAAATCAACCTTTCTCTTCCACTTTGTTTGACATTGCTTTATCATCAAACTCTCCCACCAAAATCCTATTTGCCATAATGTGTAATTCAGAAATTATGTGAATTATGTGACCTGGAAAACTCAGATGAACAAATTCTGACACATTTCACTTTGCTTGGCAAAAAAAAAAAATAAATAAAAAAAAGACAACTGGTTCATAGAGATGTAACTCTAACCCAGAAGTGTTTGTGTCACCACAAAGCAGGAAAGCAGAGTGGTGAAAAGGGCTAAGCACTCCAGAATATTTCCTAAATCCAATATGGTAGCAAGCAGCCCTGTTGTTGTCAATTCTGTGTCCCCATCTGGTGTCCTGTAATGGTTTTAATGAAAGCTCTTACACATGGTGCTTAAAATAAGCCATGTGTCTGCTGGGGTGAATTAAAAGATGTAAACGCAGTGTAATATGCCAAAGGATATAACAGTGTCAATAGAAGAGCTGGCTGTGTCAGCCAGCAACAGGTTCCAGCTGGGGCAGCCCCATGGAACAAAGGCAGCTCTTGGCTTCACTCTGGTCTGTGCTTCTAAAATCCCAACTTGAGTGAAAGAGAAAGAAAGCTGAGGACTTGGAGCAGAAGTGTGATACCCAGCTGAGTGCACAGGGACACTGCCACAGCAACCTCGCTGTCCACGTGGCCAGTCCCGAATGGAGCCATCCACCTCGGATGGAGCACACAGGCACAGAGAACCCTGGAGCAGGACTGACCCCTTGAACAGCCTTGTCCCTCTCTGCTGTTGCTGAGCACAGCCTGAATCAGCTGTTTCAGACAACCAGGGAGAGAGCACAGCAGCTCAGCTCTGAGCGGCAGCTCAGGAAGGACTGGATTTCCAAAAGTGCTCTGGTAAAACATTAATGGTTTGAGAAACCCACAGAAACCCAACAGTACTCCTCTTCCTAATATCTTTCCAACCTCTTCCCACTAAATCAGACACATGAGTGAGAAGGAATTAAATTTAGACATTATTCATTGCATAATGAATATCTGTCCTGCAACAGCACTGGAAGTCAGGCAAAGGGGGTAAAGACCAACATCCCTAATGACCACATCTATTCCCCATGACCAGTCCTCTCTTAATCAGACCACCTAGATACATGCTGACAAGTACATTCTTCAAGACTTCTGTTCCACAGGAAAACCTGGAAAAATCTATCTCAATCGGGATATCCTAACCTGTGGACTTCTGTTCCACAGGAAAACCTAGGAAAACCCATCCCAATTTTCAGAGCCTTGTAAAGATGAGACTGACTCTGCATATCATATGAGCTTACAGTAATCACAAATCCATGAGAAATAGCCTAGGTAACACTCCACCTTTTTGGATTGGTTGGTTAGTTTGTTTTTGGGAAAAAAACCCAATTTTATTTTCGTTTTCTTCAAGCATTTACCACAGAAAATTCCTGATCTGTGACTAGAGCTTGCGGGTATTAACACAAATTACATAACATTCCCCAAATCTGAATTAATTCATACACTTACCAGAGGCTGTCTTGCAATGATTTTCTCTTGAAGCTTGATTGAGATGACAGATGATAATTCTTATCTTTCGATTACAGCCTTGATGGTCTGATAAAGACTACAAAACTGCAACCATTAAATTTCTCGTCCCTGAATTCCCCCTGAGCAGTCTCCTGAGATCACCTAAAACAGATAAGCAGAGATGTGAAAAGCATGCAATGGAACTGTTCCAGAACTGATACCGATAATATTACTTGGCTTTACATTTATGCTGATACCAATTAAGCAAGCTTTATTAATACTTGCTGTCATTTCTTGGAGCTGCCTAACAGTGCAATCTATACTAGAAGCTTTCACTTTGCACTTAAGAAGAAAACTAAGGATTTTCCACACTCGTGCTCTGTATGGTGTGGCAGAAGTGGCAGCCTTCAGAGAGAGGGTAAGCAGGCAAACTAGACAAGAGCAGCAATGACTCAAAAACACTGATCAGAAATTTCAGTTGTATATTTTCAAGCAGCCCTCCCAAACCTTCATGGAATAGCTATAGGAGGGATTTTTCTCTTGCTTGTATCCAAGCTGCAAAGCTCAGAAACCATTGTTAACTTTTCTCTTTCATTTTGTCTGCAGAGAGTTGCCAAATCCCAATTTATCATCACCCTTCCAAGTGCCTAGCCTGCAGGACCAGCATCCTTACAACGTTATTCTTGGAATACAGTGTCTTTCCTTCTGCTGCTACCATCAAACCTTGCTATCAAATAGCTGCCCGTTTTCTTCAGACATCCCAGTTTCACACTTCCTAAATTTTCTAAGGAACTGCTTCAATGTAACTGGGTTATTAGGAATGATAAAGCATCAAGATAGAGAAGTAGAGATAATTCATAAGAATCACAGAACAGTTCGGATTGGAGAAGACCTTAAAGACCATTCAGTTCCACCCCCCCTGCCATGGCTAGGGACATCTTCCACTAAACCAGGTTGTTGCAAGCCTTGTCCAGCCTGGCCTTGAGAGCCAAGCTGAGAACCCACCACTAGTAAGTCCTACTGGAAGTTTTCTTTTGAAGAGTGATTATCATTTACTAGCTACTTAAACTGGGTACTGATATAACTGATGATTACATTCACAGCAAGAGAAAAATAAGACAACAAAAAGTCCCATAACCTTAGTGTAAGCACCTTTGAATTTTTGGCCTAGTGTGGTGCTGACATCCTCATCTAATGTAAAACACTGAGACCTGAAGAAGATGAGTGACTTTCCCAGGAGATGCCATAAATTCCAAAGCAGTACAGGGATCTCAAAACGTATATTACAGCCCCACTTTCTGAAAGTGGAGAGGTGAAAACAAGTCATAGATTGTGAATTGCATCTTTGCTGAATATTCACACTCCTCTGCTTTACCCAAAAGCACAACAAGCACACACAAACCTGGTACAGTTCAGGTGTAGGCACTCCAAGCTTTTACTACTCTACCTCTAAGGGGAACTTCCTAACAGAAATTAAAATGTTTTCATGCATCACTTCTCCAGCATGGCTGTAATTTATCACCTATTTCATGCACAATATGTACAGCAAGCACCAAGACCAGTGTACTCCTGAATGTTCTGGTTTCACCTGAAATCAGCCTTTCTGAGCTCATCTTAACCGTGTCCTCGTGACTCTGCACGAACTTCAAAGAGCACTTTGAAGACCACACAGCTCTTCCTGCAAACGAGCCAGCAGGACAAGAACACAAGAACAACCCCTACAAATAATGTCGTAGAGGCGAGACCACACAGAAGATACCTGCAGTGCCCTTTGGGCTTAAAGATGTAGGGGGTCTGAACTCCCCGCCGCCAAGGCCAATCCGCGGCAGCTCCAAGAATCCCCCTTGCGTGGCATGCGGTGAGCTCCGTGCCCACATGGATGGGTGGAGAGCTCCAGATGAGCTCTGTCGATCAGATACCTCTGCTGGGTCTGCCTCAGCTTGCAGCACGCCCTCCTCAAAGCTAAACGGAGCCCAGAGTTCACACCCCAGTACCTGACAGGTTGCCAGCTACAGCAGTCTCGTAGCCACTGGGAAAGCTTTGGGACCACGTGCTGCTTCACAGCAAGCTGTAAGGGTTCTACCCTAGACAATCCCCATGGCAAGAAACAGCACCGCCCCTTGGATGAGTGAAAATTACAGGACACACAAACCATCATAACATCCATCTTTGGAATATGTTGAAATGCCCACAAGTGAGGGATTGAGGGAAAACGTCTCATTTAAAAGCTCTATAGTTGTCAGGTCACCAAGCAGTGTGGTGGCTCAATGTTTAGGCAGTTGTGAACAGCTGAACTATGAAGCTTCACTAGCAAGAACTTGTGGAATCATGGAAAAAACAGATGAGAAGGGAGAGGATCCAGACAGGGGCCTTGTAACAGTGGCACATGCATGACAACTTTTAGCACATTGTCCTCGGCAGGTCCTGCCACTGAGCCTTCAGGACAACAGACACAAGTTGCTGTGGCAGTGGAGGCTCCAGACTTGGTGCTTGAAGGCAGTACTGTGAAGTGCTGAGGAGATTGGGCTGAATAGAGGATTAGGACAATTCACTTTGCTTCTCTTGCAAACTTCCACTTGGTGACCTGCAGTTGTCTTAAAATGAGCAGTAGCCAATTATATTTCTGTGATTGGTAATAGCTAAAAGCAGTTATTTTCTCAAGTTCACCACAGCCACCATGCCTGGACTGTTGCCAGTGACATTCAGCCAGGAGCTGGGATGGTTAGTTTTGGCCCATCACACAAGCTATAGGCATAGCTTTTCCCAGAATGGTCTGATTTTTGTCAAGCGAGCTTATAGTTTGAGTTAATCTTCATTTCCTCACCGCCCTGGGTGAAAGGAGGAAGGTGGGGGAGGAGAGAGAGGGTTAACATTCCTAAGAGGAAAGACTGGACGTGGTGGGACAGCTCTACTGAGGAGGTCAGGAAGAAGTACTGGTTGCTTTACTTCAGGAATCAGAGGTGCATCCTCAGACACAAAGATGCCTTGTAGAAATGCAGTTCTGGATTAGTTGCATGCTTTTTTTCCCTGTACCTCCCATGACACAATACAATCTTTTCTTGCTGTGTACTTATTTCCCCTTCACTTTTCCAAGAGCACAGAAGATACCAATATTTTTACTATTTGTCCTCATCTGGTATGCACTTGTTACACAAAACCCCAAATGTGGTGATGTTGAAATTGCATTTTTTTCCAATTATTTCCAAGGCTGGCTAGGACTTTGCAGAACCTTTGAACAAAACATAAAAGTTACTGATCTAACTGCAACCGTCCAGCACCTGAAAGGAGTTTACAAGAAAGGTAGAGAGAAACTTTTTACAAGGGCCTGGAGTGACAGGACAGGGAGGAATGGCTTCACACTGAAAGAGGGCAGGTTTAGATAGGGTATTATGAATAAATTCTTCCCTGTGAGAGTGTTGAGGCCCTGGCACAGGTTGCCCAGAGAAGCTGTGGTGGCCCCATTCCTGTAAAACCCAGGAAGTGTTCAAGGCCAGGTTGGACAGGACTTGGAGCAACCTGGGAGAGTGGAAGGTGTCCCT